>LR990852.1:12296827-12629270 GCA_905163395.2 Endotricha flammealis | reverse complement strand
CAAGACCTAGTAGACCAACCCTTGTTCTACCCCTGGTGCCCCTGGTGTGAGAATGTAACCATTGAATTTTTGCGTCCCGCCCCTTCCAGTCCTAATTACTTAAAAAATGGGATACTGTTATCCCATGATTCCACGTTGATGATCAAGAATGTGTTAGGTTATACTTTACGAAAATAATATCTAATTTTAAACCCTGATCAACGCCTTGCCCAAACCTTCGGATCCAGTGAATAACTTATGCACAGAGTTTCCCTTTATGATCTAGATTCTAGACAATTTAATGACACCACCAACAAATATCGTCACAATTCATTCAATTTAAACAAAACCTACACAAATTTATATACTAAAACCTTTCCCCAAGAACCATTCTATTTAGTAGTGAAATCGCATGAAAAACGGTTCAGTTATTTTGAGTTTATCACGAACAGACCGACGCCGCGCGCGGGGGACTTCGTTTTATAATATGTAAAAATTTATTTTTTATATTCTATTTCCACAGGAAAGCCACGTATACAAAGATGCACAAATGTTTCGTCAGTAAATAAATATGCTAAATGTATTTTGTGGTATGAAATCATACTTTTAATACGTAATGTACGTATTAAAAGTATGATTTCATACCAAATAAATTATGAAAATTAGAGTTTTAAAGTATAATAGGCATATTCAACGGAAGTGCCGACCACCTGCCATCACGATAAGTAGATTGAGTACGCTGGTTGTTTTCAATGTTTGCCAATATTATCGAACGCCGCAAAACAGGACATGGTATTATTTGTAAACCGACGCTCCCTTTTTTAACCCATCGTACACCTGTGTTCTACATAATATTGTATTGTACGCATAATATGTGTAATTTTTTCCATACATACGAGTATTCATAAAAGTACAAACAGCTATAGAACTTAAGGTAGTAGGTATGTACATTGTACAATGTCCATTTTGTAAATCTTGATTTTAATCTTTTATTAATTAGTGGACCTCAAACGGATGGCACAAGATTTTGTAAGGATCAATTTTTTTTAAAAATAAAATATACGGGGATAGTGTAACTTCCCAACGGTGAAAGAATTTTTGAAATCGGTCCAGTAGTTTTTTTTTATTCGTTACAAACATACACACACAAAAATACAATCTTTCCTCTTTATAACATTACTAGCGAAACCCGCGCAACTTCGTTTGCGTGTATCCCGCTTTCCCGTGGGAATTTTGGAATGTATGATACTTTAAAACCTTCCCCTTGAATCACTCTATCAATTAAAAAAAACCGCATCAAAATCCGTTGCGTAGTTTTAAAGATTTAAGCATACAAAGGGACATAGGGACATAGGGACAGAAAAAGCGACTTTGTTTTATACTATGTAGTGATGATGATTGCATTAACTACGTAAGTAATAAACATATTCGACAAAAATAATATTTCCCGTTAAAATTAATCTAAATCTCTGACAGCATATTAATTGATGTATTGTGATTTGAGTCTGGCTTGAATAACAAACATTCACACTTTCACAGTGATAAATTGATTTAATAGTTTTCAGTATTTTGCAAGCAAAGTGGAGTTTGATGTATAGGCCTGTTGGCATGACACTGATGAATCATCCCAGATCCGCCCGAGTTAACGCCAGTCCTAAGTAAATTTACTCGTTCCCATAATTTACTTGCGGCTCTGATTTTTGCCTAGTATCCTCAAGAGGCTCAAGAATATATAATTTTATCAGTATAATAAATTAATATTTGCTCTATTGAACATATATATTGTTCTATTTTGAACTAACACGTAGGTAGTAAGTTGACAACACGGTCATACGGTCAATCTAGATTGAGATCCGGTGGTTGTGATGTTGATCTGTGTAATATGTCGGAATGAGGGATGGGATGGACCAACACGCTGTGAAACTGATGAATTGACCAACAGTTACACAGTCAATCTGGATCAAGATCACCTCATCCACGATCACGAATCTCAATCTGGATTGACCGTGTTATGGCTGCTTAAAGTGACTCACCTATTTCCCAAATCTATTATTATAATAGTTCATTCACCAGGCACCTAATGGCCGGTCACGCTGGTTTTAGTACACTCTATGAATACTTTATAGTACATTCTGATGGAGTAAATATGAACACATTCGCACTTAAGTCGATGTGGCAGGGTCTAAATTTCTATTGTATTTCTGACCGTTCACAAGGGAAATCGTGTAGCGAAGCTAGCGACATGTCGTATGTCGTATTTGTTCAAGCGACACGTATGTATTCTTATCGTGCTAGTCGCAAGCCATGCTCAGCCGATGCCGGAAGCGCCTTCCGCCGCGTAGACCTCGGTGATTCACATCACTAGAAATATAAGTGGCCAGCAACGAAATGGATTATCCTATTTTAAACCTTATTTTATAACTTCATACCTACAAATTTTTCATGATAAGTTTTTTTAAATCTTACTCTTTGAAGGAGGTGATGATAATATGCATGACTGGGAGGTCCCAGTCATGCATATTATCATCAATTCATCATTCAAAATAGAACAATATATATGTTCAATAGAGCAAATATTAATTTATTATACTGATAAAATTATATATTCTTGAGCCTCTTGAGGATACTAGGCAAAAATCAGAGCCGCAAGTAAATTATGGAACGAGTAAATTTACTTAGGACTGGCGTTAACTCGGGCGGATCTGGGATGATTCATCAGTGTCATGCCAACAGGCCTATACATCAAACTCCACTTTGCTTGCAAAATACTGAAAACTATTAAATCAATTTATCACTGTGAAAGTGTGAATGTTTGTTATTCAAGCCAGACTCAAATCCACAATACATCAATTAATATGCTGTCAGAGATTTAGATTAATTTTAACGGGAAATATTATTTTTGTCGAATATGTTTATTACTTACGTAGTTAATGCAATCATCATCACTACATAGTATAAAACAAAGTCGCTTTTTCTGTCCCCTATGTCCCTATGTCCCTTTGTATGCTTAAATCTTTAAAACTACGCAACGGATTTTGATGCGGTTTTTTTAATTGATAGAGTGATTCAAGGGGAAGGTTTTAAAGTATCATACATTCCAAAATTCCCACGGGAAAGCGGGATACACGCAAACGAAGTTGCGCGGGTTTCTCTAGTAATATTATAAAGAGGAAAGATTTGTATTTTTGTGTGTGTATGTTTGTAACGAATAAAAAAAAACTACTGGACCGATTTCAAAAATTCTTTCACCGTTGGGAAGTTACACTATCCCCGTATATTTTATTTTTAAAAAAAAATTGATCCTTACAAAATCTTGTGCTCATCCGTTGAGGTCCACTAATTAATAAAAGATTAAATCAAGATTTACAAAATGGACATTGTACAATGTACATACCTACTACCTTAAGTTCTATAGCTGTTTGTACTTTTATGAATACTCGTATGAATGGAAAAAATTACACATATTATGCGTACAATACAATATTATGTAGAACACAGGTGTACGATGGGTTAAAAAAGGGAGCGTCGGTTTACAAATAATACCATGTCTGTTTTGCGGCGTTCGATAATATTGGCAAACATTGAAAACAACCAGCGTACTCAATCTACTTATCGTGATGGCAGGTGGTCGGCACTTCCGTTGAATATGCCTATTATACTTTAAAACTCTAATTTTCATAATTTATTTGGTATGAAATCATACTTTTAATACGTACATTACGTATTTAAAAGTATGATTTCATACCACAAAATACATTTAGCATATTTATTTACTGACGAAACATTTGTGCATCTTTGTATACGTGGCTTTCCTGTGGAAATAGAATATAAAAAATAAATTTTTACATATTATAAAACGAAGTCCCCCGCGCGCGGCGTCGGTCTGTTCGTGATAAACTCAAAATAACTGAACCGTTTTTCATGCGATTTTCACTACTAAATAGAATGGTTCTTGGGAAAGGTTTTAGTATATAATTTGTGTAGGTTTTGTTTAAATTGAATGAATTGTGACGATATTTGTTGTGGTGTCATTAAATTGTCTAGAATCTAGATCATAAAGGGAAACTCTGTGCATAAGTATTCACTGGATCCGAAGGTTTGGGCAAGGCGTTGATCAGGGTTTAAAATTAGATATTATTTTTCGTAAAGTATAACCTAACACATTCTTGATCATCAACGTGGAATCATGGGATAACAGTATCCCATTTTTTAAGTAATTAGGACTGGAAGGGGCGGGACGCAAAAATTCAATGGTTACATTCTCACACCAGGGGGCACCAGGGGTAGAACAAGGGTTGGTCTACTAGGTCTGTGTCCACTATCATCGCATTTATTTTTTAACTTTTATCATACACGCACAAGTTGAGTTATCTATCCTTTGTTCAAGTTACATTTCACTAATATCGCATCACTTTACCAACAAGTTTTCAAAAATATATTTTTTTTACAACAGTTTCTGTAAAGCCGCAAAATTACAAGTATTTTCCTAGTTTACATTATGTGTTAACTTAAATTATCATGCCTTGTATCTTCATATGAAAAATTAATAATAGACTGCTTTGACGAAATTTGTTTTGAGTCGCTTTATCCCTAACAAACACCAGTTTTGCACTGAGTCATTAAGAGTTCAAAATACGTACAAAAATCACGAAATTAAATAAAATTACAAGTTTTAGTAAAACTGTCTGGTTATTTATTTTGTAAAACATCATTTATTTAAGTGTTCTGGTGAAAATAGTATTGAAACATGTACTGACCAGGTGAATAACGTAGTATAAAAAACATATCAGTCAATTAAGAATAATAATAAAATATATTTATTACTGCCGCCTTCTATAATCACAAAAAACGGACAAGTGCGTGTCGGACCACGCACAGTACAAGATTCCTTATTTACTACACTTTATTTATACGTTTTCATAAATTAAATTACATTTTATGAGTTGGTCGACTATTACAATTTCGGAGATAGAGCCCTGATAGAGGGGGAGTTCCGTGTAAAACAAAAATCAGCACGTTCAATGCAAATATTTCGCAAACGAATCATTGTATCGAAAAATGAGATTTCCACACGCTCAATGTTTGTAAAAGAGCTACCTAATGACATCCCAAACGATGTGGTGGACTTGAAAAAAAATTCATTCCCACTTTACAAGTTGGGAGACACCCTTAAAAATATATTCCAATATTTTGTTAGCATATATGTGTATAAAAAAAATACAGCTTTCTATTATTAACGGTATCTGAGCTAGACTGCGGACGGACGGACATGGCGAAACTCTGTGTTACTTTACTACGGAACCCTAAAAAACGGACTAAAAATTGTATACCCGCACAAGCAACCCCTATTCGGGTTAGTGTTCGAGAATATAAAATATCCGCATTATTTATAATGGATTTATTTGCATCGCGTGTTAACGGAAATTAACAGTTCGTGTTTAGTGTCACGGCGGTGTACATCTATCATTGGGGTGACGTTAAACTCGAGCTTAATGTACAGTTTCCTGTGGTTCTACGCAGTCGCATTGGTCCGATTGCCACCGGTCAAGGGTTGACCTTTTATTGTTATATCGTTATCGATAAGGAGGCGCCGGTCGCCACTCCATGCGTCGAGTGCACTATCCCGAAATAACCTATTATTGCAAATAAGATAGAGTTAGAACGTATAAACGGGGTAAGTTTGGTTGTAGAAAGCTCTAGATAAAACCTATGAAGATATCTGCAAGAAACGATTGCGGGTGTTGCATACTATTGCGTAATTTAACCTGCGGGTTTATAATGTAATAAAAACAGTCAAAATCTAGTGTCAATCTCAAAAAATACAAAACGAGCGAGTTAACGCTTGGAATTTGCTTTTGTTACAAGAATAGGCCCGCTGATCTGAAAATTCACTTATTTCTTTTCACCGTGCTTATTATAAATTTACTTTCAAACCTCACAAGATTTTAACCGCAAGGAGTTTAATATGCGCAATTCTTTTTAAAATCACAGTATACTAATTGTAATCTCTAATACACTATTAAATGTACACTTGTGGCCAGCCCGCTGCAGTCGTACGCTTGCAACACCGGGCAGTGTAATTATATGGTAATAAAATAATATTAGAGAGTAATGAAAATGTTCAAAAGCCTCTCAAGGCTTACGCAAAAGGGTTTAATTACGTTTTGTACACAGAACGGACGTAGTCCTTTGACGTTCACCTACAGGGTACTTGTGTGTACACGTAAACATTGTGTAAACACCCTTGATTAACTTACATTCTACATGGAAATATTACCTACATACTTCATAAAATGAATAATTTCTAATATGTAAAATACATATTAACTAAAGATGTTCTAATCTGTACATAGATATTATAGAGGTGATCTAAAACAAACCAGGCTCCGGCGCAAAAATTTTGTATTCCATATTTTAGAGGATATTTATAAATACTATTCTAAACTATGACTATCTGCGGGTGGCTAACACTTTTTTTTTGCTCATAAAGGTTGGTATGCGTCATATTAAAATCTTCGGGTCTAGTATGAAAGTGTCCATGTGATACAACGAAACACGTAGTTCTGTCAAAAAAGACATTATTAGGTACAGGGCCCGTACCATGACCGCTTAAAACAAAACAAGAACGGCTGCGTAAGGGAGACAGCGCAGTACATGATGTAAGGCGACGTCTCGTTTACACAATCGTTTATCGATAGTTATAAAAAGGTCGTGGTACGGCCCCAGGTAGTTAGAATGGTTCAAAAGGTCAGTCTGTATTTTCGGAACTTCCTTTCATGGTTGGCCCGTTTATTGTGGATTTTTCTAATAAGGGTATTGTATCACCACATTTTACCCAAAGATATGGGAAGAAGAAATTACGAAGTATAAACAGGAGGGCTACTACGAAACGTACATCCGATACTTCGGCCGAAGTATCGGAAGAATTTTAACCGTGAAATACAAGTTATTTCACGATTATAATTCAATGAACTACTAAAATAACCATAAAGTACAAGGTATTTCATGGATAGAATTCAAGGTATTACTAAAATAACCATGAAATACCTTGTATTTCACGGTTTAAAATTCTTCCGATACTTCGGCCGAAATATCGGATTTACGGTTCGTAGTAGCCCCCCCAGGTTTGGAAAGTTATATAGGCATTGTTGAAGGAAAATAAGGAGGCTTTTGGCCAGCTGTGAAGTCTAGATAGCATAAAAAATAGTCGTCTAAATCCCGCATCGGAAATGGTAAATACGAATCATACAGAAATAGTGTGGTCAATGGTTCGGTCATATTGGACAAACGTAGGACAGAAATAAAAGATCAGTGACTGAACTGAATTGATCATTTTCATTCAGGAATTTGAATGTTATTTTAGTTTTTAACGCGTAAAAGCTTTGCACTGCCTAAATTGGATTGGCTATTGACCAGAAAAATCTGAAGCACGTACAGCGGTGTAAATTAAAGTTGGACTCTATAAACCTAACTATGAACACGCATTTGGCACTGTTTATTCAAATATTTATTTTTCGTAACTACTTATTACTATCTATTAGCACTAATATTCAAAAGACTGAAGAATGTGTTTGGCTGGTTGATTGCGTTTATCTCAGAAACTATTGCTAGCATTTCGATAAATTCAAATTTCAATTCTGTGTAATTTTAATTTAAAGTTAATGGAAAATCTCGTACTTTTGAAACTTTAAACTTTACTAATTGGTTAGCGTAAAGTACGATTTAATTTACTTTAGCATTTAGTTAGAGCTAGTAATAGTCTGTCACGAGTAGGTAACCACGTAACATATAGTATAGAGTCTATAGGCTAGACGGTGACGGCTTTCCATCAGGCCGACCATACGCCATTGTTTGTCACCTTTGTGGTATTAAAAAAAACAATCCAAAGCCGATTAAGCGGATTTATTTTCAAGAGTAATGCCCCGAACGGATTAATTCTGTTATCTAGTTCTGCCCATTTACCGATGAAGGCTATAATATTATAACATCCCGTTCATTTGTTGGTTAAAACCGCAGACAGGAGGATCAATAATACTCTCATATTTCAGCTTAAGGGACAATATTTTGTGCAAACATTTGTATTAATAAATCAAACCCACACGACAGGCTTACCGAGACGTCATATTTTGTCTGTGAAAATAGAACCTAACCTTTTTCATTTGACAGCAAATAGCCATTTTAAGAATGCTTACGTTTTAACTTATCTGACGGCAGGAAATTAGTACTGTGCCAAAACGCTTCAAGTCGGCTTTTCACTGTGGGATGTAATATAATTACATCTTGAGCTATATATTACGTCCCGCGATTGCCGTTCACACTATGGGATGTAATATATAATTACATCTTGAGCTATATCTGTTCACACTGTTTTAATGGTCTCGTACAAAATGTATGACGAGCGATAAAACATTATTTCTCAAGATGTAATATGTATTATATTATATACCGTAGCCGTAGTGTAAAGCCGGCTGTACTCCTTTAAAATATCGCTCGAAAAAATATTTGTAGTTTGGGATGTAATATATATCCCACCAAAAACATTTTCATGTAAAAATGTTGCCAAGACGAGTCTACATAGCTTAACCTGTGAAAAAGTTATAAGATCTCGTATAAAGCCAAGCTCTAAAGACTACACGCTCTAAACGTACAAGCTCTACACTACACCTTAATCAAAATCTATGAAAAAGTGGTTCAGACTTTTTATAGCACAGTGTGATGTGAACGGTCCCGTACAAAATGTATGATGAGCGATAAAAAATTATATCTCAAGATGTAATATATTATATTATATCCCGTAGTGAAAAGGCGGCTTCACGTAGTAGCTACAGACCCCATACTCTTAGGGCTCATTCAGACGATGCGAATGACACCATGTACATGTACCTTGTGTACTACAATAAAGTTTAATTTGCTATGTTATGAACGAAGAAGTACGCAAAGTCGCCGCGTGGTGACATTCCCATCGCGCTTAGTCGTATTTTTTTTTCAGATATTAATAAAAAAAGTACTTATGTATTGATACCATAATGTAAAAAAATCCGGGTTAAGCTTATTTGTTGCGCCTTTTAGGATAAACATTCTGTGTTAAACATTATTTTAAGCGTTTTAAATCTTGATGTTGTTAGAGTATACTTATATCCATAGACTAGTTTTTCTATTACGACAATTTCACAAAAACAATAGTTTTTCCACTAATAAATAAGATATCTATTAATAAATGATCCCGTACTATCGCCGAGTTTCGTGGCGCTCGAATGGTACCGTGGCCTATTGGAGTCCCCTCCCGCCCCCTCCCTCCAGAGGTGAATGAACGTCTTAACAGGAGATTTCTATTACGTATATTGGGCATCTAAGTAAATGTAACTCAAGAAAATTGGTTTGCCTATTTAGGGCGAATTCATTGTGAAAGTACTGTTTATTGTATGTAAGTATTATAATCATCCGTGGTATTAGTGGACAGAAAATGTGTTTATTTGTTTGTAACTTGGGTAACTTGCCGTCTTTCTGTCATCTAACGGAAATCAATGTTTATCAAAGTTTGTTATAGTCTATTAAAGTTAAAAAATATTATTTGTTAATCCAGGTTGTAAACTATCGTTTAATACATCTAAATTGATTCTATCATTTTGAGTGATTGATAACAAGTATACTAAATGTTCACACTGCTTTCACAAGTTATAACAAACGACAAATATTAAGTGTTTATTTATTGTGCTGATCTAAAGAAAATCTCTCTTTAGACAGACGCAGTATCTTCTTTATCTTTACATAATATAAAATGAAGTCGCTTTTGCTGTCTGTGTGTCCCTATGTATGCTTAAATCTTTAAAACTACGCAACGGATTTTGATGCGGTTTTTTTAATACATAGATAGAGTGATTCAAGAGGAAGGTTTTTAAGTATTATACATTCCAAAATTCCCACGGGAAAGCGGTATGATTATAAAAAATATCAAAACTGTCGGAACAAAATGTATCTCCACGGGTCTATTTAACTGGTGCAGTGATCGTCGCTTATGAACATCCGTCCACTAAGTCTGACCTCTGATATTGTGGGAGGTCAATGATTATCGCAGGCGCTCAACCTAGAAAGCTGAAATTTTGTATAGAGGTTCCCTTTATGATGTTGAGAAGGATAAAGATGGGGTTATATAGAATTCCCACGGGAAAGGGAGTAATAGGACTGGTATTATCGCAGGCGCTCAAACTAGAAAGCTGAAATTTTGTATAGAGGTTCCCTTTATAATGTTGACAAGGATTAAGATGGGGTTTTATAGAATTCCCACGAGAAAGGGAGTAATAGAACTGTAATTGTATTATCGCAAGCGCTCAACCTAGAAAGCTGAAATTTTGTTCCCTTTATGATGTTGACAAGGATAAAGATGGGGTTTTATAGAATTTTTAATAGAGGTTCTCTTTATGATGTTGACAACGACAAAGACGGGATGTTATAGAATTTCCACGGGAACAGGAGTAATAGGAAGAGTACGCCACAGTACGCAAGAATACGCATGTATACGCCACAGTACGCAAGAGTACGCCATAGTAAGCAAGAATACACATGAGTACGCCGCAGCACAGTATGCAAGAGTACGCCAGAGTAATCAAGAGTACGCAAGACTACTCAAGAGTAGTTCTTTACACCCAGGAGTTCTTTAGTACACCCAGGCAGGGTGGATGTAATGAACTTTCACGCGGTGGCAATGACCTTCCACCCAGGGTGGATCTTCCACCACGTAATGTCTCCCTTTCTCTTTCATTTTTAAACATGTACCTATCTCTCAAAGTAACTCTGTCTGTTACGCCTACACGACTAAACCGCGGAATCGATTTTGGTATAAAGATAGATAGGATAGGACCTTGGAAAAGAAAATAAACTACTCAAAGTACTAATCCTGAGCAGACGAAGTCGCGGGTACCAACTACCCACGCGGGCGAAGCCACGGGTACAGCTAGTGTTTTTATATTTTTACAAATCACAGAGAGAAACTACTCTCAAGGCGATGCCATTATAAATATTAATACAAAAAATCTATCAATATGTTACTTTTCACGTTTACCACTGATTAAGATATAATTTCAGAGATATTATGAGAAATTAAGATCTAAGAAAAAAGCAGGATAGTTTTTTATCTTTATCTATATGGGAATAACGGCGGCGTCCGCCAGTGCCATATAAAGGCTAAGACAATTTACAAATAGTCCATATTATATTGCACGTCATTGTAATAATGACAACTCGTCATTTCTCCGCACGCTACCGATTACAGAAATTACTTTATGTTTTCGGCTGTGTAGGGGCCGGGCACTCCCTAAAGATCGGTGGGGCAGTGACTCATCCAAAATGTCGGTTGTAATAAATTCGCCTCTTGACAAATCACTTGGACCCCACATAGATCACCCCATAATATACAAAATTCATGTTTTAATACCATACGAGGAAATACTGTGAGGAACATTACGTTCATTACGATTTGTGCTGAAGTCAATTACAAAGCTCAAAATATAGGTTTTTATAAAATAATTAATTTAAATATACTTAGTTAAATATATTTATTTCAGCTGCTTTTATAATTCGTACTAATTAAAGAATATACACCGTAGTCGTAAGTGCGACATGTAGGAGAAAAAGAAAAAGTGGACACATTAAGTTTAGTATAATTATAAGGTTTTAAAACATTATTATAAGAGGAATGTTATAAAGGAAATAACGCAAAAAGTCCGAAATGAAGTTGAAAAAAATTATAAGAATTACAGCCAAACTATAAAAGGATGTAAAAAGTCAGTCTTTCAGCCTGATTGGCTAGGCATAAAATGAAAATGAAAAAACTTATATAGAAAATATAAAAGTAAGCAAACTGAAGCCAATAAATATAATGGTTGTTCTACCCAAGCACAATATTATTGCCATTTGGATCACGACAGCTACTCTAAAATCTAAAAGGACGCAACGACGTAACAAAATGCCTTCGTTCGAAAGGCTCCCAAAAAAGCGTAGGCGGGCTATGTGAAAAATTTCTGGGTTAGCCTTCAGACATAATGTCAACAGGCCAATATAAGTTAAAACAGGTTCAGTCTCTAACAAATTACGTATAGTATATCCACGTTTTATCCACAGAATCTGTGACCATCCAGAACATTCTTGATAATACCGTACTCATTTGCTTAGTGATCGAACTTTAAAACTACAGCTGTTTTGGTACTTTCAACTAATTGAAATTATTTCCCTTCTTGCAAAGAGGAAGACAGTCTGTTCATAATAAAATTTTCATTTAGATGACAAATCTAATGAAGTTCGATATCGAAGTCTCTTCGATTTATAACCGTTTAAAAAGATGTGATTGATACAAACAATTTTAAGGATCGGAGACAGAGGAGGAGGCTTTTGCTCAGCGATGGAGGTACATTATAGGCTAAGGCGAGTAAAATATAGTTAATGAAAATGCTGGTCCACGCACGTTGGTTGCCAGCTTCACACGTAATGGCCACAAATACTCAGGTACTCTAACATCTAGGTCAAATAAGTTAACGTTTTTGGGGAGTTAAACTCTAGACCTAAGTTTCCGTCGTTTAAATGTCGAGTTTTCTGATAAACTTGTAAAGTGGAATTAGAAAGTAATTTACTATCAAGTTCTTTTCGAATGTTAAGTACTTTCAACCGTATTTCATTAAAACGGGATCACGAGTAAAGCATAAATGTGTAAATGAAACCTCTTCCATAATTATCCACTGTATTGTTTGTCTGTGACATTTGACAGATTTCTCAGTCTGACCAAACTGGAGACCTTGTTTTTCTTCGCTCAGGCCTCATGGTATTTCCCATCTCACGAGACTTAGAAACGAGAAGAAATAGACCGATATCTATACTAATATTATAAAGAGGAAAGATTTGATTGTTTGTTTGTTTGCAATGAATAGGCTCCAAAACTTCTGGACCGATTTCAAAAATGCTTTCACCAGTAGAAAGCTACATTATATATATAGCTTTTCCCGAAATTAAATGTGGTTCCCACGGGAACGGGTACGGAACTTCACGAGGACGAATAATAAATAAGACTAGGTATATGTGTATTATCGGGAGCGCTCAACCTAGAAAGCTAAGATTTTGTATTGAGGTCCCCTTTATGATGTTGACAAGGACAAAGACGGGATGTTATAGAATTCCCGCGGGAACGGGAGTAATAGGACTGTAAGTGTATTATCACAGGCGCTCAACATAGAAAATGGAAATTTGTCTAGAGGTTCCTTTTATAATAAACAAATATAAAGAGACAATTCATACAGATTGAGCTAGCCCCAAAGTAAGTTCGAAACTTGTGTTATGGGATACTAACTCAACGATATTATATTTTATAACAAATACATATACAGATAAACATCCAAGACCCGAGGCCAATCAGAAAAAGTTCGTTTTTCATCATGACCCGACCGGGGATCGAACCCGGGACCTCCTAGGTGGCGGTCTGGCGTGGTAACCATTACGCCACGGAGGTCGTCAGCTTTTTGATGTAGATAATGATAAAGGCGTTTTTTTTTTATTCCCACGGGAACGAAAAAAATAGGACTGCACGTGTATTATCGTGGGCGCTCAACCTAGAAAGTGGAGATTCTTCTTCTTGAGAACTCACCCCCTAAGGGATGTGATACGGGGGTCCAAAGTTTGTATAGAGAAACAAGATTAGTCAGACCATTTTATTAGAAACTTCGTAGGAGTACTCCTAGCGGTAAATGAGTAACTACGTGTTTCAGAATTTTTCAAAATTCAAAAGGGGGAAATGGGGTTATAAACGTGAAAAAAGAAATAAAGTGTAAAAAGTTGGTTGAGAGTTTGTATGCAATAAAGCAGACCGGACCGACCGAACTGGACCGGCCCCCTTACTCTTGAAGATAATTCCGCACGATCGTCATTGGATTGTTAATTTTAGGTACTCTTTACAGCTAAACTAGCGCTAACTAAATACTAAACTAAATGAAATCGGATTGTATGCTAACCAAATAGTTAGTAAAGTATAAAATTTCAATGGTACGAATTAGGATTTGCTGTTAATTTTGCATTTGAAATTATACAGAATTGAAATTAAACTCGCGATTGCTATGCAGAGTAACCTAGCGGGTCGGACTAGATATCATAATAATATTATAAATGAGAAAGTGAGTTTGTGTTTGTTCTTCCTTCATGGCAGCCGATCATTATGAAAAATTGTATACGTTTGTAGAGTACAGAGCCCAACATAGGTTAATTTTTACGCGGGCGAAGCCGTGGGCAACAGCTAGTTAGATATAAAAAGTCCTCTGCGTTCGCGAGTAATGATGTAAACGTACAATTTTATTTGTGTAGCTCGGCGTCGGTCTTTTTTCGCGACGTATGCGTTGCTGCATGTAATTACACGGCTTTTATTTTCATAGGCAAAAAGGCTGTCGTCTGCTTTGCCCGTTACAGAGAGAGATTAATAGTGAAGAAAATAGAACGTACTGCATAGTACTGCGCCGACTCCAAATGATGGAATCTGGACAAGTGAATGATGAAGAGATAACCAAACATTGAACCTTGGCAGTTAAGCAGAGTATATTAACATAAAAAATAAATCTAATTAATTATTATGATAACTATTGCTTAAATGTCTTTTTCAGGGAAGAGGTTGCCAATCGAGCATCCTGGGGCCCGATTTTACTAAACAAATGCACCAATGGACTCTCAATGGTGTCTCAATCGTGTCTCAATAGAATGCCGATATTGTATCTGTGGAATAGTTTTTGACATTTGTTATGGACTAAAACAATAAGTTAGACATTATGTTATTGTTTAAGTCATAATAAGATTGTAAGCAGACACCAAGAAGTACCCAACACAATACGATACGCATTCGCGGTTTGCGCGTCTCTTATTCCGGATCGTATGACACAACTTTTCACGGACTTGCAAACTTACAAATGCAATAGCTTAGTAGCATTCGTAATAATAGGATTGTTGTAACAGTCAAAAATGAATATAGTTGTATTGTATTGGTTAAATTATTATTAACAGCGGCTCTGTTCTCGTAACAAAAATTATTCAAATCTCGTGTCAATCTCAATAGCTATCACGCACAATTCCTATTTTATATGAGTGAGACAGCGATTGAAATTGACGCGACATTTGAATAATTTTTGTTACGAGAATAGAACAGCTAAACATTGATTGACACTCTATTTTTCTATTATGCTAGATCTACACTCCCAGGAAGTGAAGATAGACATGTAGTTGGAAGACAAAGAAAAAGTGAAGACTAAGTAGGACGAAGGGCCCGTTCACACTCTCGTTTGCACGTAGAAAAAGTCAAAAGTCCGGATAAAAGGCCTGATTTCCATTAAAAATCCTGAGATAATTTTTTACAGTTTGAGATTTGTTTCACAAACATACTTAATAATTGTAAAAAGTCGTAATTATTATCGTTTTTATATACTGCGGATCTCGCTCATGCGTTGCAGATCGTACTCAGAGCGCGGCACACGTACTTCCATTTCTTGGTTGTAAAACTATCAGATAGAAGGCGTGCTCTGCGACTTACGCAGTTTAAAAGGAATGACATTATAGTTGCCTAACAACTATAAATAAAAATCATAAATTTAAAAAATCTACGTACGGAACCCTCGGTGGGCGAGTCCGACTCGCACTTGTCCGGTTTTATTATTAAAGAGATCTTTAAAACATACCTAAGCTGTTTTTTATTGAAAATTCAAAAAATCCTGAGATTTCATGAGATTTGCAAAATCCGGCCGCAATCCTGAGGAGAGTTCAAAAATCCTGAAATCTCAGGATAAATCCTGAGATATGGTAACCCTATTTGCACACAACTTCGCGAAACTGTAGAGCCTGCATTAGATGAGATCTTTCGTCTGCAATGCCTAAAGGAGAAGGGGATCGGACAGTAATCAGATTAAAATCTAAAATGTACTTAGATAAAATAAATATACTGTTTTACGATTATTTATCGAATAATAATTTAATATAATTCATTTAAATGTTTTTATATGAAGAAATAAAATGTTGTTATTTACAATATTTGTAATATGTACTGAAACACCGATCACAGTCATTCACAGTGCGTGACGTCATTTGTGGGCAATCATTGACTGCACGGGTACTAACTAACTGAATTCACTCAGTTGTTTCAATAATATTGTTGAAATTTTAAAAGTTGCATAAATATTACTGATAAATTAGGTATATTTAATACGGTGATCAATTTAAAAACTGTCACGTGGTGTTTCTCCAGTTTTTCATAATGGAAACAGGATTTACGAAAGCCGACAATCGAAATCTTCCCAGAGTGGATATTTTTATGATTTGCAATGTCTTTGCAAGTGAGTCAGACTTTTGTGACGCTGAATTTCGAAATGTGAAAACTTCTGTGTAAGTATTATAACTATTTATAACTATGCAATTTATTATTTGCCATAAAATACCCATGCAGCTGTTTTGTTATGACCACTTGACCACAAATGACGTCACGCGCTCTCAGGTGACAGAACGGGGCGTTTTGGCGGGATTTTTAAAAAAACAATATTAAAACATGATTTTGAAAAGGCTATAAATAAATAAAATTTTATTTTTCATGAGAATAAGTATACCTACGTAAAGATTAATTTAAAACACTTTCTGAAAATTTGGCCGATCCCCTATACATATATTTATACTTAGAATTTAGAAAACACCCAGGATCATTACAAACACAAATATCATCCCAAAAATGTTATTGAACCCACTCCCTCTGATACCGACAGTGGGGTGACTCTGATTTAACATATAGATCATAGATTGTATCCCAGATTAGTAAGTTTATAAAGGTTTTGGCAGTTTCTTGGAAGTCTGAAAGTTTGAATGAATACCCCCTTTGAAAATGTAAGGAAAAGGTATCAACCCACACGAAGTTTTGTCTTTTTGTGTCGTATCGTAGGCGCGAAGTCGGAAACCGAACCCACACATTATTAATTTGTGTTAAAACAATGTGTTAAAGACATTGGCGCATAAATAATAAACGAAGGTTGTAGGCGAACTGCACTTTGCACACTATTTCAATTAAGTGCCACCAATTTATTGAGGCTAATAGCATTCCGACTCAAGCTCGGTACCTACAACCAAATTAATTGACTGAAAATCGCACAGTGTAAATCTTTATTTATATAAAAAAAATATTAGATAAATAAATGAAGATTTTCTAATGCTGTCATAGTTGAGACATACGTAGATAATTTTTCATAATTCCTTCAAAAATCACAAAGACCTAATCACAGGACAACAATAATGTTAGTGCGCTGACATAATAAAAATTGTTTGTGGCTTTGTAGCACAGTTTATACATTGTTACATCAATTAACTTCAACAGTACATAGTCACAGAGACTGCCTTCTATTAATTAATAGATAGTGTAGATCATTTATCGTATTGCCTTGTAATTGTGCTCATCAAACCGCGAGGCACATCGTCCACAGCATCAGAGATGGATGCGTAGATGGACAGAGAGAAGCGAATACTAATGTCCAATACGGTGTCTTTATTCTGACATCCCATTCAAAATAAAGATATCCTATTTACTTGTTACTTGCAAAACATCTCCGCTTCTTCCCTCTGGCTTTAGTGTCGCTAATGAGCTTTTACATATAATACGCTTTTACACTTGACTGCAAGCGTAAAAGCTTACATTTGAAATACTGTGTACATTTCGCTACAAATTCGCGCGATGCTTGAGGATGAAATGAAATGTATTGCTAATATGCACGTGGAAATTAAGATTCGCGACGAATACGCTCATTGTGGACAAGGTCTAAGGCGCAAAACAAAAGTTGTAATGGCTGACTTACAAAGCCTACAATAAGATTACATAATCTTAAGTGTTATAATGTCTTATTTATTGTTGATACAGATATTGAACATAGTTTTACTACACATTTTTACCCAGTGCATAACTAAGTAAAAATGTAGGTAAGTATAGTAAAATTATCTTACGCGAGGTTCGTAAGATTTGCAAGATTTCTACGAACTACATGTAAACAGTGCGCCTAAAAATAATGAAAATTTTATTTAAAGAAATAATGATTGTGACAGCCATCTTAATATAAATAACTTTTTACAAAATCCATAAAATTATATTTTCATGGAAATTAGACTTCCTAAACTGACATAATTTTACCTCAAGTTAATCATCAAAGTGTAATTGTTTTCCTCTTGTTGAAAAATATGTCTATAAAACTCTACTCTGCCTACCGTTCTTTTTGTACATCTCTCGAGTCTCGACGAGGCCGCAAACAATTTATTTTTCACGTTTACAGAGTTGTTTTTAAATCTTCTTAGGAGTTTTTATTTTATTTTTCCGTCTCTGGTTTTGCATTTTATATATGCGAGAACAATAAAATATTAAAAACCACTAGTTTCACAAAAACATTTTCATTTAATAAGATCATTTTTTTTAAAAGCAATACATTATACAGATAATAGATTTAGCAATGTCTACGGAATTAACGATGTCCGATTAATACCATCCACATGGGAAATGAAATAAATATTTTATAACTTTTTGGGAAATGAAAAAGAGTACCTAAAATTATTTTTTTAGTCCAGTCAAAACAAATCTAATTCCTTTTTTATTTTTCTTTGCAATTATAACAGTAGTAGTACAGAGTGTTAAAACATTGATCTGAGCACTGCTTATATTTTCAGTATTGAAAAATACATACAATGAAACATAGAACTTCCTCCTTTTTTGAAGTCGGTTAAAAATATGTAACGTCAGACTAGGCCATGAGGTGTGAAAACTTTCAAACAGCCTCTCCTTTTATATTATGTATATTATTATGTCCATTAGACACGTCATCTTGATCTAAAGGGTACATCTGGCTATCAATTGGTCACGCGGTTACCAAGTACTAGCTATCATTGCGCCATCAAGGCTCCACAGCTGTTTTATTCATAACCAAATGTTGTAATGCTCGGAAACGGGACTTGCCTCGAAGTTAGGTTGTGCTGTGAAGCCATTTTGACACGACTTTGCTACTAACAATCTTTATAAGCCATACCTATGCCTAACTAATAATAATGATCCGTGGCTACTCACGAATAGGACTACCGATTCATCGCGAAAAGAAAAGGATTTTTTGGTACAGATTCCAAACATGAAGATCACCAAAGAAGGTTGTAGTGAAAAAAAATCATGATAATCTCAAATCCGGCATTCGAGATAATATTATTAACATTTTCTTCGGTCACAAGCTTATTAACAGTATGTTAGCTGGAATAAATAGGCTAACACTAAAACGTATTAAGCCTGAGTAGATCCTGAGATCAGCGCGTACCTATTACTAAATAAACAAATTCTTCAGTTTATTTTAGATGTCTAGTGAAACTTCGCAGTTATTTTCCGATTACCTACAGAATATTTCTTGGGTATACAGGAGACACACCGTTGGGAATGTGTGATGGATGAGTTGGCTAATGTTATCCATGTACCTAATCATGACATCACAAAAGAAACTGTTGTTCCTACCAAACTCGTAGTTTAATGATAAACCTAATAATCCCACTAATATTATAAAGGTGAAAGTTTGTGCCTAATTTTGCTTCTTCTTCCCGCTCAAATGGCTGAACCAATTTTTATGATAACTGGTGTGTAGGTAGCTGATACCTTGTTTTTTTTTTTAAATTATTTTTTATTCATTGATAAGTTCAGTTCGGGTGTACTAACACCCTTTTCTGAGACACCGGACTGTTGCGGGAGCGTAGGGCTCTCACCGCCAAAAATTTACAGTGTCGATACCTTGGATTAATACGTAGGGTACTGTTTATCCCGAAATGTACGCGATTTCCGTAGGATTTGATCAAAAGTCTGATAGTCAAAATGGCGCTTTATGAAGTAGATGGCGAGGTTGCGTGGGTTTTGCTAGTTTTATATATTTCTTATCTTTAAGTCAATATTATCTTGTTTATTCCAGAAGATATGTTCCCGTGGGAAAGTCAAAGAAAAAATAACTTAGGCTCTGATAATACGAGTTATTGTATTGTGAGAGACAGTGCCAGATACAACTTATAACTGCTGGATAACAATGATTGGACCACAGTATAATGAGTGGTAAAGCAACGTGATTGTACTGTGTAATGTTTATTATACTATATACAATTATAATAAATGAGGTAATTTCCATTCTTAGATTGTAGATAAAGATATTTAAGTTAATCTGTTTATTTAAATAATGAATCAATAACTTTTATGTTCGTTCTCTGCGTATATACAATTTAATAACTTTTAAAATTTCGTATTGCAATATTATAAACGAATACACCTATTACTTTATAACAATATATTTTATTTACGACAAGTATTTTTTTATATGTACATAAAAGGAATCGATTTAAAAGTGGTGCAAGTAATTAGTGAATGAATCTGCAGTTTGTTAGAATGCGATAATCTTTGGAAATACATGTCAGATTTAAAAAAATCCTTTTGTATTTGATGGCCCAATTCTTGAGGAAAGACAGCATTTAGCATCACGCCACGCTAAGACTTCTAGCAGTCGAGTAAAACCGTGTAAAAGAGCGAGCGAAGCCGCGCGCCACACATCAATATTCGCAATATAATTGTAGATTATATTGTAGATTAGATTATATTATTATATATATATTGTAGATTAGTAGATTTGTTGAAATCTAAACTCTCGCGAAGATGACCGAAGTGATGTGAGGTTAACACGAAGTTAGAAGACAAAGGAAAGGTACAGAGGAACGAATAGAGAAGAGACGTTCATACTCGTTTTCGCTCAACCTTTCGCGAGTATAAAGTTCGCAGTATATTGAGATCTTCCGTCTGCAATCCCTTGACTATGAGAAAGAAAAGAGAAAAAATATCAAACGAGACGTATTTAAAAGTTACATTTATGCATTATTCCAGTAAATAAGTCTTGTTAAGATTTTTTTTATTATACATATATTATAGTAACTTCAGTTTCTTACATAATTATCTAATAACTTATTACTTTCACAGAAGGTAGTAGATTATATTAGTACCTACCTAATTTTGTAATTAAATATAAATAAACAACTAAAACAGCTGGGTTTATCTACTCACAGTCACACAGATAGGTACTACTTAGTCAATCGGATACTTGCATTGAACAGAGTTGCAGATAGGGTTACTATCTGACCGGATAAATCCGGTCTCGAATGGATTTTAATAGGAGGACTCCGCCCGGATTTTATTCAAGACAAGATTTTTGTCACTCATTAAAATAATAGGTACAAATCATTATACCCGCAATTTACACACCGCCCACACTTTAAACATATGAGTTGCGCCGTATTTCATACAAACGGCTTTTCGATTTAAAGCCCTGGTAACCAACCCAATTGCTTGCAGAGAAATTACGTAGGTGGGTACTAGAAGTACGTTCTGTTAAGTCTTCTTTTGAAAGGAAGACTCATTATACATCTATTTCCATTTAATGACATACCCAATTAGTAGGTATTACGAATGTATGTACTTGTCTGTACCAGTCATCCTATCTTCAGTTGCCTATAGGAATGATAGTCAAGCAGGTCTACGAGTACAGATGCGGAGATAAGTAGAATAGATATCCTGGATGTTGAAAAGCAAAGACTAGTAGTAACAAGGCGCATTTTTAGGGTTCCGTAGTAAACTACAAGGAACCCTTATAGTTTCGCCATGTCCGTCTGTCCGTCCGTGGTCTAGTGCCTAGACGCTTGATGCTAGAAAGCTGTAATTTGGTACGTATACTTATATTCAATGCTAACAAAGTTGTAGAACAAAATTTTGAAAAATATTTTCTTTTGGGGGCCTCCTACATGCAGGTAAAGTGGGAATGAAATTTTTTATTCCCGTAAAATTTCTTTGACGAAAATGTCATAGAACATGGCATTGTACTCATCTCCAAGCAAGAAATGCGTAGCCAATACGGAACCCTATATTGTGCGTGGCCCGATACGTACTTGCCCGGTTTTTAGTAGGTCTGTCCTCATGCATTCAGATATTAGGCCGATTTAAATTCTTCTTTTGTTATAAGAACAATTTTGCCTCAGATTGCATTTCATATTTTTTATTCGAAAGAAGTAAACTAGAGCGAAAACACTACCTTTCGCGAGTATTTTTTTTTACTGTATCAACCTATAATTGAAAGAAACCCGTACGCGAATTAGAACCGTGTTTCTTTCGTTTATGCTGGTTGACTATCCTCTCAATTCTAATTAGACTTTCAATAATATATTTTTTGGCAAAATAAAACATATATCACTTACTACATAATTATCGTTCTATTGCTCAGATTTTAACTGGGTAATATTTTTGTTTCCCATTTTTTTTCACACATGAATAGTTTACAAATAAAATGAGAAGGTTTTAAATTGTACAAAAACAAATCTCCACTTACCGAAATACTCGCCGGCAAACGTGTCGAGTAAAGTCTTTATTAAACAATTGCAGTTGCACTGTCTATAAACCGCGTCAAATTCATAAGTCACACGATTTCTAACAAGAAATGCTAGTCTCAACTTATTTTTGCCTTTGGATTAATGGAATGTTCACGAATGCAATGTAGTCTTTGTGATTCAATAAATCGACGCACATTCCGAGTGTAATCATCATACGCGGGACGTGTAGTAAACCGTCCGATTCCGACGTCCGTGCTTCGAACTCTGTGTCTCTAGTCGCGTCGCCGAGCCGGTACGGTATGGAACTGTATACCTACTTGTATCGTGTAGGCGGAAGTGTGAGTACGGCATTGCTTCGGGCCATCGTTTGTTGCGCATTAGAAAAAACACGTAGCGCCATCTCTGTTCGATGCGCTGTACTCTGGAGATGAATGAAAGCATTGCCATTGCTCAAGCAACAGCAAGGCGACAAGCATGTAAAGCGGTACATCTACACTACAAGGTTTATTCACAAGTTTATTGTTGATTGTCGTGTCGCTGTATGATTTGGCTCTTCAACGAAGTGAATGCTCTGAGTGAACAACAAAAGCTTACTTCAAATAAATAAATAAATTGTAGCCTGTGTAGTGTAAGGGTAAAGCATCGAGTACATAGCCCTTTGAGTAAAGTTATAACATAGGTAATTATTATTTATAAATCGTCATGAACCTAAAAGCAACAAGCATTGTATGAGCATACCTACATTGAGGCTGTCTTAATGGTATATCTGTAGAGGAAATAGAGGGCGGTAGCTGTCTAGATTAACAGAATCTATCTAAAAGTTATTAGATAGATAGCGTTTAAGATAGGTAGCTAATAATTTGTAAAAAAAATGTTCCACTAAAACCATATAAAATATGTAAATCAAAGTACCTAAGCAAATAAAATCACCTAATAAAAAATATAATTGTAAACATTATTTTGTAAGGCATTTGGTTTTGTTAACGCCTTAAACTTTTATGTTATCAATAACAATAATACTGATTCAGAGCTGCAGCACGCATAACGTATGATAAAGTTTCTGATATAATATAAATGCATTGAAGCAAACCCAATTACTTACACAACAGTTTAATTAAGTTTGGTGTATTCAAATATGGCAGATAATGTAATATTCTTGTTAAGATGACACCAGACGCAAAATAGAACCTATTTTCTATTTTTGCGTTTAGTTTAATCTATCTTATCTATACTAATATTATAAAGAGGAAAGATTTGTTTGTTTGTTTGCATTGAATAGGCTCCGAAACTACTGGACCGATTTCAAAAATTATTTCACCAGTGGAAAGCAACATTATCAGGGAGTGACATAGGCTATAGCTTTTCCCTTCTTTCGGTACCACACGACGGGCACCGAAAGAAGGGAAGACGAAGGTTGAGATCATCATCATCATCATCATCATAACCCTCTAGTGGGTGTGGTTTCCGCACTTAGTCCTGTACTGGGCCATTGTACGTGAGCCGTGGGGCTGTTATTCCATCCAGCCCACCTCCCTCCAGAAGCGAATTAGTCCTCCCAAACTGCTCAGTGTGTCCGCAAGAGACATTGGTGACCCAACGGTCTCTTTCCGGATTTGAGTGACGCCTGTGCATTCCAGGAGCACGTGCGCCACAGTTTCTTCAGTCTCCATACATGCTCTGCATAGAGGGCTGTCCGTGATACCTATTGTGTAAAAGTGTTTGTTCAATGAGCAGTGTCCTGTGATGGTCCCTGTTACCAGGCGCAGGCTTCTCCTGTCCAGGCGCAAAAGGCGCTTGGACAGCTTGTTATCCAGGGATGGTATCGCCTCCTTGGATTGCCTGCAGCCTGGTGCCGTAGTCCACCATCTCTCAGCTTGTGTGTATGTGATGTTTTGTAACCATCTGCGTAGCTGATTGAATGGGATTGGCACGATGGGCTCCGGTCCGAGAACTGTCGTGTCAGATCCCCTTCTGGCCAGTTCGTCAGCTGCATCGTTACCTAGTGAGCCACTATGTCCTTTTATCCACTGAAGTGTTAGCGCATTGCGATTTGTCACCGCGACGCGTTCCAGTGCGTTGTGACATTCTAGTATTAATCCTGAATCAAAATGGTTTTTGTTCAGAGATTGGAGTACTGAGGCGCTATCAGAAAGTATGCGGATATGTGTTTCCGTGACCTTCCTGGCTTCAAGGGCGTATGCTGCTTGGATAATGCCCACACATTCCGCTTGATAGACGGTGTTGAACATTCCAAGAGGTTTTGATATTTTTATGTTCAGTTCATCTGAGTGGACTCCGACTCCAGTCCCAGAGTCAGTTTTTGATCCGTCCGTGTAGATTCTGAGCTCTTTTGGGCCTGAATAATCGTTCAGTTCTTCGGTTAGTTGTACTTTGTAGTGTTTGGAGAATCGGTGTGTTTTTGGAATTTTATCAGTGGGTGATAGCAACATGGGTTGCTGTTTGATGGCATCCTCTTTTATTCGTATGTGTTTAATTCTGAAGTCTTTGCCTAGGGTGCCCGCTATGCTGAGTCTGAAGGCTGCTAATGTTGCTTCCTCTCGCACGATTAAGTGCAAGGGTGGCAGTCCCAGCATCGCCTGTAGAGCAGCAGTAGGTGCTGTTCTCATGCTGCTCGTGATTGCTACGCAGGCCAAACGTTGCAGTTTTTCTAGGTCTTTTTGGGCTGTGCTCAAGTTGGTCCTGGGCCACCATACTAAAGAGCCATAAGTGATAATTGGTCTAATGATTGCGGTGTATAGCCAGTGGGTAATCTTTGGACTGATACCCCAGTTTTTGCCTAGTAGCTGTCTACATTGCCACATGGATATACTGGCTTTTGTAGTGATGTAGTCAGTGTGTTTTGCCCAATTCAGCTGTTTGTCCAAGAAAATGCCCAGGTACTTGGTTTCCGTTGAAAGGCTTAGGGTTGTGTCAAAGAAGTGTGGTAGCTGTAGCGGTGCCATCCTTCTTTTTTTTGTGAAGAGAATTAGTTCGGTTTTGGTGGGATTTACTGCAAGTTTGTATTCCTTGCACCAGTCCTCTACTATTTTTAAAGCTTGGCGCATGAGGTTGCATAGTGTGTTTTCGTGGTTGCCGTTTATTATTATTGTTATGTCGTCCGCGTACCCTACGGTGAAATAGCCCTTGTCATTTAGACGTTTTATGAGGCTATCTACCACTAGGTTCCATAGGAGTGGCGAGAGGACGCCTCCTTGGGGGCAGCCCTTCGCTACAATGGCTCTTGTAGTGTCATTCACTGTGACCTGTACGGCTCTTTGCTTGAGCATGTTGGTGATCCAACAGCGTAGGGTCGAGTTTACTCCGTGTTTCTCGAGGGCTATGCTGATACTGTGAAATAGGGTTTTGTCAAAGGCGCCTTCGATGTCGATGAAAGCAGCCAATGAGGAGGACTTGTGGTCTACTGCACATTCTATCTTAGATACTACGCTGTGTAGCGCTGATTCTGTTGATTTACCTGTGGAGTAGGCGTGTTGTTGTTTGTGTAGAGGGTGTTGTCGGAGAGGTCCGTCTCGAATGTAACGGTCACATAGTCTCTCTAGTGTCTTCAGTAGAAATGATGTCAGGCTTATAGGTCTGTATGATTTAGGTTGTGTGTAGTCTGATTTGCCGGGTTTAGGAATGAAAATAACTTTTACCTCACGCCACGCCCGTGGTACGTATCTGTGTGCTATGCATGATCTGTATATCTCCACCAGCCATGGCGTTATGGGGTCTACTCCCCATTGCAGCAATGCTGGAATGATACCGTCCAGACCTGCAGATTTATATGGTTGGAAGGTTTTAATTGCCCATTTTATGCGGTCTTCCGTAACTATGGTGCTGGCTCTCGACCAGTCTTTGTTAGTAGGTGTCCATTTGGTTTCTTCAGTCCAGGATTTGTCCTCAGATAGGTGACAGTCTGGGAAGTGCGTTTCCAGAAGGACCTTGCTGATTTCTTGGTCTGTTTGTGTGTATGTGTTGTCGGGTTTTCTCAGCGTACCAAGGGTGCGATCCTTATCGGTTGATAAGATCTTCTTTACTCGGGCTGCTTCATTGTGGGATTCGATGTTTTCACAGAACTGTCGCCAGGCAGCTCTCCTGGCGATTCTTATCTGTTTTTTGAAAGTGTATTGTGTCTCCTTGTATAGTTCCCAATCTTCTGTGAGTCTTGTGTTCTTTGCTCTGTTAAATTGTTTGCGTAATGCATGTCTGAGTTTGCTGAGTTCAGAGTTCCACCAGGGGGAGCCTTTCCCTTTTGTATGTGGAACCTTCAGTTTGCAGCACGCATGATATGCTTCAGTTATGTATTCCGAGAGTTTGGTTACAGTGTACTCAAGTTGTGTGAGGTCTGTTAGAGTTGTGGGTGTTAGATGATTGCCTAATAGTTGGGCTAGAAGGCTTTTGTACCCGGGTATGTGTGTGCGACGCGGGTTTCGTCTTGGTGTAGGGTTTTTTGTGTTTGCTAGTAGTGTAAAACGAATTCTTCTATGGTCTGAGCAAGAAGCTTCATCGGTTACGCGCCAGTTTGTGATAAGGTCTGTCGCTTTTCCCGTGGCTAGCGTTAGGTCGATTACTGTTTGTCCCCGGCTCGTAACCCAAGTGGGTTCCGAACCTCGGTTTATAATGTTAAGGTTAGTAGAAAATAAATATGTGCATAATACCTCTCCTCTGAGATTTGGCTTGTCGCTGCCCCAGAGCGGGTGGTGAGCGTTCGCGTCGGTGCAGATGATGAGGTCCAGGTTTGCGCTCTCGCAGTGGAGCACCAGGTCCGTCATCTCCTTCGGTGGGCAGCTTTCATCATCGCCTGGCATGTACACCGAGGCCAGTACAATGTCTGGTGCGTCCCCGCTGGTCTGGAGCCTGACTGCAGTCAGGTCTCTGGAACAGAATTGGGTGAGTGTTGTGGTCGGTATGTCGTGGGGTATATACACGCAGGTGCGCGGTTTGTCTGTGCTATGGGTGTCGAGAATTAGCTTACCTCCTATGTTACCGAGGCCGCATATCTTGTTGTTTCTGATCCACGGCTCTTGGATCAGTGCAATAGTTCGGGGTCTCGTCTCCAGGGCCTTGCGCAAGCTAGCCGTGGCGCACTGGCTGTGCTGGAGGTTTGTCTGTATGACCTCGAGGCTTGGCGTGGGTGACGACGATCGGAGGGTGAGGTTAGGAGGAGACTGATCCATCGGATAGTCTTCCATCCATCTCCATCTCGTGCCGATCGTCGTTCGGCGACGAGGCGAGCAGCTGATCCGTCCACCCGGGTGATGCGGGCGGAAGGGATTCCGCGTCAGCCATCGCCGCTTTGGCCATTTCCTCCTCGAGGTGTGTTATTTCGTCCGATGCTGTCTGTGCCGCCTGTGTGGTACCTGTGTCGGGGCCTTCCATCTGGGTTTCTGCTGGTGGGGTTCTGGCGAGGAGTCGTACGTATATCGACCCAAGTAGGTACGATACCCGTCGCTCCCGCGCCAAAACCTTCTCCACTTCGTCGGGTGGGATGCCCAGGGTCAGGTAAGTCCCAGGGTTATCTCCACCAACGGATGTCGCTCTGTACAAGGACCATCTCCCTATGTCGTACCAAGTGTTCTGACGTTTCAGAACACTCTGGAGTCGCGCTATGTCCCCATTGTACCTGGGTACGAAGAGCGCAGCTCGGACACGGGTCGGTACCTCGGACTGTTTCATGACCGTCAGCGTCATGTCGGTATTTGGTAACGTAATTCTGGGCACGTTCTGTGTCAGCCAGGTCAGGGCATTCTCGTCCTCACACCACATCTGCACGGTGCCGTCCGCTATCCGTGGGTATCCGCGGAAGGCCGGGAGTGGTGTAGTGGGGTCGGTGTCCATGACGAGGTCTTCAAGTTTCATCTTGATGTTCTCCTCGGCTTCGTCAGTGGTCATGTCTCTGGCTGGGGGGGAGAAGCAGATTGCTACGGCAAGCCGCGCCGGGATGTCCGCCGTGGCTCGCGCGTAGGTCCTCCGCTCCCCTTGAGCGGATTGTAGCTTCGCACGCTTGGGGTCTCCCTGAGGTGTGCTCGGCGAGATTGTATCATCCGGGCGCACTCTCTTCACCGCTCCCTGGCCACTAGACCCTGGTTGCGGTTCCGAGGTGCTTGGCATGGTGTTGGTGGCCAGGACCGCCTTGTGCGAGGCTCCAGCCCGCTTGCCCCTCTTCCTCTGCCTCGGTCGGTTGTGTGTGACGGCACGGTTTAGGGTGTCGGCCGTGGTTGGTCCAGTCGTGGGCCTTGACGTTTCGCGCTGGGTGTCCCCTTCGCGTACTGATCTTGGCCCACGTGTTTCCGCGTCCGGCTGCTTTTCGCGCTGGGTACTCCCTTCGCGTACTCGCTGCTGGTCGCGTACTCCCTTGTCAGCTGTCGCTTGCGCTTCGCGCTGGCTTTCGCCTTCGCGGGTTTTACGCATGCGGCTGCTGAGCTCTCTCTCTCGAGCTAGGATTTTTCCGCGCTTCTGTTTGAGCAAGCGTACTTCCTCAGCCGAGATATAGCTGGAACCAGGGCCGCCGTCCTTCCCCGTACGTTCCTGATCGGTGTCCGCGTCCCTCAGCCTCGCGTCGATCTTTGCGCGCTGTAGCGCCAGCGCACGTAGTTCGTCGCCGATGCTTGTTGGTCGGGCGTTGCTCTTGTCATTGTCCGGGTTGTTGGTGACGCTATTCCTGACGATGCTCTGTTGCCAGGCGCTCGTGGATGGTTTGTCACGTGTTGTGCTTGGCGCGTTCGTCGCAGCCGTTATTGTGTCGGATGGCGCGTGGGTCGCAGCCGTTGCTGTGTCAAGTGGCGCGTGAGTCGCAGCCAGAGTCGTGGGCGCTAAAGCAGCCTGCTGCACAGAAGGTGCAGCGCTAGAGAGCACGTTTGTGTTCCCCCCCAGATTACGATGGGAACTGACCGACGAGTCGGCATGGGATTCCCCGGCTTGGCCGGGACCCACCTGGGGATTTGATTTTTCAAAGTGCTTCATCATGGTGGTTGGTGGGCTGTTTTTGATGGACGAGGTCACCCCTCCTCGTTGGAACAAAAGGATAAAGGTATGGGTTACCCTAGGGCTTGGATTTGGCCTTCGGGCACTTCTCTTGTCCGGGATCCCTTACGGGACGCTCTCGCTGTGGGGTCGACCTAAAGTTGGTCGGCCCCACAGCCAGAGTTGGGCTATCCGCAACCTGCCCACCCGCTCGGTTGCATGAGAAGAAGTGCCTGGCGGTCTGTGCTCCCCCGATACCGGTGTATATATACAGCGGCATAAGGGCAACCCAGCCAGCCCCGAGGAAGGTTGAGATGGTCAGACGATATCAAAACCTTTGCTGGAGACTGGTCGGTAACAGCTATGGACAGGGACGTTTGGAGACAAAGAGAGGCTTTTGCCCAGCAGTGGGACATGCATGGCTATTTTAAAAAAAAGGTACCCAAATATTTTTCATAGTGCAGATTTAAAACGAAAAGTTTATTTTTCTGACAAATTTGTCTTCTTTTGTTAGTTTGTTGTTTACTTACCCAAAAACATACAATTTCTTCAAAATTGTTTATTTTCTAGTCATTAGTAAACTAGAAAATAATTGCATTGCGTCAAGTAATAATAGCTATGTGTTATATAATCACAGTTTTGAAAATTCGAATGTGACATAAACCAGACCAAGTACATACCTACCTACCTGTTTAGAACTAATAATTTTAAAAGGTTGCAACGGCTTTGATAATTTTTATACCGATGATCTGGAGCTCGTCGTAGCCTTAATATAAGGGTAACGAATAGTTGGTTGTGTATACAGTTTTCGTGCAGTCTCGGCTCTGTTTCTTGCGCCTTCACACAAATGGAATTTACTTCATAATTCACTAAGGTACATCATACTTATAGTATAGAGAACTAGGGCATTGAAACCCGGTCCAATTTTGAAAACCCGGGTTTTCGGGTTTGAGTATAATCATAACCCGGTTTTTCCCGAAAACTTTGTTTTAATTATTTCAATATAAAAAAATATTATTATATTTATCGATTTTTTACATTTAGATAGTAAAAAATATAAAGGAAAAGAAAGAGAGAATAAATAAAACAATACACTCATACCATAGAACACATTACGGCAGATTGTACAGAAGACCGAGGAATACAATCTACCACTAAGCGTTTGTGGACTTGAGAAAGTCTTCGATTCGATCGAGACATGGGCCGTGCTACAGTCCCTCCAGCAGTGCCGCATAGACTACAGGCATATCGAAGCGTTGACATGCTTATACAAAAACTCCACCATGTCAGTCCGAGTACAGGAACAAAACACGAAGGCAATCTCATTGCACAGAGGCGTGAGACATGTCATATCTCCGAAACTATGCACACTGCTCTGGAAGATGCCTTCAAGCTTCTGGAATGGAAAGGATTCGGCATCAACGTCAACGGCGAGTATACAAATCGAGACATAATACATCGTGATCATGCATGGCGGAGTCGCTGGAGGACCTTAGCACCATGCTCGAAGTCCTCAATCGAGTTTCCCAACAGGTGGGTCTAAAGATGAACATGGACAAGACGAAAATCATGTCGAATGTCCATGTCGCACCCGCCCCGATCTCAGTTGGAAGCTCGACCCTCGAAGTTGTTGACGAGTACATATACGTACCTTGGTTGGACAAACCATCCTATTAGGTAGCTCCAACTTCGAGGAAGAAGTCAATCGACGAATCTGACTCAGCTGCCTAGCTTTCGGGAAATTACGGCATATCTTCTCATCCAAAATTCCTCAGTGCTTGAATTGAAATGAAGAACTTTTGAGCAACGTATGTTACCAGTGATGACCTCATGACTTTTGAGCAACGTATGTTCCAAAACGTGGTCCCTCACTATACGCCTCATATGAAGGCTCACAGTCACTCAGCGAGCCATGGAAAGATCTATAGTCGTGGTTTCTCTACGAAATCGAATCAGAAATGAGGAGATCCGTAGCAGAACCAAAATAACTGACATAGCCAAACGGACCAGCAAGCTGAATATAACAAACGGCACATAGTGCGCAGAACTGATGGCCGGTGTGGCAGGAAGGTTCTGGAATGGCGGCTGCGTACTGAGAAGCGCAGCGTAGGACGCCCGCCTACAAGGTGGTAAGACGACCTAAAGAAAGTCGCATGAAGCAGCTGGATGCAGGCTGCTGCCAACAGGTCGCTTTGGAAACGTTTGGGGGAGGCTTATGTCCAGCAGTGGACTTCTTGCGGCTGAGATGATGATGAAAGTTTTGTAATCGGCGTGAATTTTTGAATGACCTCGGCGGTTATAATTTATGTAATAAACGAAAATTACTTAGTTCCAATTTTTAACGCATTTACAGAGGCTTATTAACAAATTATACAAAAAGAAAATGATTTTTAAAGGGTTTTCGGGTTCGGCTAAACCCGGGTTCGATCCCCTATAGAGAACCCACTACGCAAATTATTGTAAGGCACAAACGATGTCAAATTTTTTTTTTTTAAAATACCCAAATTTAATGTACTTATTTATAGTTTAGCCGCCGATGGCCCGGTGGGTAAGAAACCAGCTCATTAACCTACTGGTCCATGGTTCAAAAAGTTCAAATCCTTGTCGGTGCTGAACCATTTTTGTTTTCGGATTTATTTACATTAGCTTTTCCCCACGGCTTCACCCGCGTTAATTTTATGACATAGACCTCGTTTGACAACAAAACTACGCATAGCGTGACTTGTGGTGGCATCTGTTGGCCGATAGCCCGTCCCATACAGCGCCCTCTATAGTAGAAAAAATATTTTCTCATCCCATTGGAATGACATACTTTCACGGGATAAAAAGTAGCCTATATTGGGCTCTATACCTACCCCTGACAATATTTATACAAATTTTCATAATGATCGGCTGCTTAGTCAAGTCGTGAAGGAATAACAAACAAACAAACTCACTTTCTCATTTATAATATTAGTCAATTAGTAGGATTAATAAGTAGGATTACAAGTTTCATAACTATGCCTACATTATTAGCATAAAAATCTTTGTTCTTATTTCTCTACCGTCTACCCATGTCACCGTTTTCATTGGCATACTGTACATTATAGCTATAATACACAAGGCTATCCTGTTGGCACTTGTTTTTCATTTCCCCATTCTTACTACAGATGGCGCTGTTAGAAAATTATCGAATACTGAATCGCGCTATGGTTTGCACTTTACTACAAGCTAAAGGCTCCAAATTAAAAGCATCCAGTACGCATCGCCAAGAAATTACTAAATATTTTTTTGTGAATCCTTTGTGGTTTTTATTATGCTTATTATTAATTCGTTATAGACGAGCAGCATTATCACATGAGTAAATAAGACCTTTATTTACTCATGTGGCATTATGCCGATGTGTCTATGTCACAGTGAAAAAGCCACTAGTCAAGCCACTTCACTAAGTTCCATGTCCATTAATTTAAAACTGTGCTATTCATAATAGGTACCTATTATATTTAAAGCATTTTTATGTAGGTATAGTGTTGCTCTTAAGCCTTATGATTATTAATTGCGAAGAATAACAGATGAGTAACATAGAAGTCCACGGCTTTGACTCACACCATGTTTAAACGATCTGTAGACTCTATTATAGACCGAGTTTCGTTGATAGTGATCCTATATTCGGCACCCTCTGGAGCGCGTGTTCGATTCCCGGTCGGGACAAACATTTATGTGATGGTATTTGTGTTTGTTCTAAGAGTCTGAGTGTTTTCTATTTATTATGAGTACCTATATATTCATAATATCATTAGGTTTTGCCCCCGGCTTCGCTTGCGTTAAATTCGGGGTAACACGGTTCCCCTTGCTTCCTGCCTTGAAAACTGCGAAAAGTCCTATATAAAATTTCACCCCTCTTTTATGGGGTTGGGCGCAGATTAAAAAAAAAAAGGTGCACTATTTTTTTGTAAGTCACAAATAGTCCGTATAGGTACCAATTTTTACCTTTCTACCTTGAAAATTGCTCAATGCTCCATACAAACTTCCACCCCCCATTTTAGGGAAGTGGGGGGTTAGAAAGAGACAAAAAGTAGCCTATGTCACTCTACATCCATACAACTATTTCCACTTTAAAAAAATCACGTCAATTCGTAGCTCCGTTTTGCCGTTAAAGACGAACAAACAAACAGACACACACACTTTCCCATTTATAATATTAGTATGGATTCACTTGCTCGGCTGTGAATGAAAAATATTGTGAGGAAAAACGCATCTATCTATGAATTGCTATTTTGAAAGCAGTGTTAAATAGGTCCACCTTCTCAATATTGGAAGTGGATCCCACCACTCTTAATGGATTAGAAAACGTGGTAGAGCTGGGAAGAAGAAGATGAGTAGACAGTAGAATCTGACGTTCCTACATTGTATGTCTAATACTTAGTCATAATTACGGCATTTATCTTATTAGAATGTAAATACTTAACTAACTTCCCGCGACCTTTGTTCTGAAGTCGTTAATAGATAATGACATGAAGAATGACTAACTGTTAACTATTACTGACTAAAATTTGAACTCAATAAAACTGATACGTAGGCCCCAGGATGATAATATTTGTTTTAACGCCATTGCAGAGTTTATGAAACTTCTGGATTTCAGACTTATCCGGGCCACACATGTTACGATAATTATATCGTAGCGATTAATCTGTGCAAACCGATTTGCGCAGATTTATCGATCGTGTGAATGATAAATCGTTGCAAATTATCGTTCATCGGTGGCAGTTGCAATTTCTATTTAGGTATGTACATAGGGCTACATAGAACTTCTGCGGAGAAATGACGATCGACGTCGATATCGGAGGCGTATGTAGGCACTATCGACGTTCGATTTATCTGCACAGACTGAAATCGCTACGATATATGCGTTACGTGTGTGGCCGTCTTTAACGACAGCAGCGATAACATTCAGGACCAAAGAGAAAAATAAGACATTTCAGGACTGTAATATGCCCTCCGAAGCACTATAAACCCTTAAATTTTTTAAACCCATCCAAATAGGAACTGGCGTTGTTTTTTTGCGCGTCTTCATTCAGTGCAAGCACATCATCTGGCTCCTCGTCCTTACCATCCGGCTTGAAATAAAGTATGGTATACACATATATCAGATTCTTTCCGTTGATACAATTTTTTAACAACATATGCAGTAGCTGTGGGTTTGAATCCCAGCTGGTGCCACCAGCTGAATTTTATTTCTTTCAAAAATATTTTCTAATTAAGAATGGTTAGTTGAACCATCATCACTACATAGTATAAAACAAAGTCGCTTTCTCTGTCCCTATGTTCCTTTGTATGCTTAAATCTTTGAAACTACGCAACGGATTATGATGCGGTTTTTTAATAGATAGAGTGATTCAAGAGGAAGGTTTTTAAGTATAATACATTCCAAAATTCCCACGGGAAAGCGGGATACACGCAAACGAAGTTGCGCGGGTTTCGCTAGTAAATTATAAACAAAGATTTAATAATTCACGCTGCGATGACATTTGGAGGACATTGTCACCAAAACTGTGGTGCATCGATCCTAAACACTCCTACACGCGTTCGAAAGAATGAGATGAAATTTATAGACAACAATGTCCATTTTAAATGAATAACTAGTAGGTATACATACGCCCGCGGTTTTATACATAGGTATTATCTTAGCATTTTGTGTATGTTTCATCCTAATATCTACCAAATACCGGTTCACAAACAAAAGTTAAAGACAGTCTATACTGGGTAGTAACGCGCTTTGGTGGCATTAAGTATTTATTTAAAACTAACGGACCGCCCCGGCTTCGCACGTGATTTAATGAGGAACCCCAAATTTTTTACATTGGAAATGTTTTTTCGATTGCTCCTGTAGGGGTCTACAGGAGCGATTTCCGTTTTCAACAAAAGTGCGACATGCCGATATTTCCGTTATTTCTAGGTCAATATAGTTAATTGAGGTGTCAAAATATTTGTATTGACGAGATTAATAATATACCTACTAAAAAATAAAACTGACATAGTCATAAATTTCTTTCATAAAAAAAAATGCTCTAAAATAGTAATTTTTTGGCGTACCTTGTTGGCCCAATATTTACTCTTATTTAATATATTTTTCTACATAATCACAACATGTACATGTTCAGAAAGGTTATATCTCGGGATATTTTTCGAAGTTTATGAAAATAATAATAAAGGGAGTTATGACGATTTTAAGATCTAGGTTTGTGCGTCTCGGGCACGCGGATTTTTACTCGTATTTGGGGTTTTGATATTATAAAGTTGGTGTTTATTATATTTTTGTAGTTTTATTAAATACTATTTACAAAATTTTAAAAATTACGATAAAAATATCATATAAATTGTGAAAATAGTCAATGTTTGAAAATAATGAAAATAATTATAATCTTCTTTCTATTTTTTTTTAAAAGCCGTTTGTGTCCCACCCAATGCAGGGCTGCAGGGCAAAGGCCTCCCCCCAACTTCTCCAAATTTCTCTTAATTGGGCCTTTTCTGGCCAATCCTTCAAGTAAGCGTCGAGTTCATCCCGCTATCGCATTTATGGTCTTCCGCGACGACGTTTAAAAGGATGGACGCTCCACGTCCAGTGGGTTGTGATGTGCGCCCATCTATTTGATGACATTCTTTCCACGTGCCCAGCCCAGTTCCATTTCAGTTTGGCAGCTTTGTGAACTACGTCTGTAACTTTTGTTAATAATAATAATGTTAATAATCTTCATAATATTTAAAAAATATTTATTATTGTTACGTGAAACCTAAAAACTAAGCTTTTAAAAAAAAAATTATTACTAAAGATCATTTCCAATGCTATTTGAAGGTCATGTGGTGCATGAGATCTGTGAATTTTTCATAAATATATAGCCTATTGAAATGGTACAAGAATTCCAGAAGTTTTTGAGTTTATTCGTTAAAAACAAAGATACAAATTCCTCATTATAATATTAGAGTGGATAACTCCTTTAGCAACCTATAACAAAGTCGTGTAATAATATGTTTTTGGTAAACTAAAAGCCAGAATCAATCGTGTTGCAAACAGAATATTTTATTATTTTATGAGAAATAAATAAGAAATTTTGTAAAATATCATCCGCTAATTTCCTGCAAAAAAAAACGTAGCATCCGTTCATAGTATATAACTATTTGTGTATTTATAACTTCGCTTCGGTGTTAATTCCTGTTGATTCGATAAGTCTTAATACATAACAGAATTTCAACATGTATGTCGTTTGTGATTTTGATTTTTCCTTTCACTATTCTACCACTGATTCAATATATTTTTTCACAAACGAAAATACTTATGTATAACGTGTATAACGCAACATATTGAATTATAGATTTTTTATTAGAAGTCGCAGGAAGCCGCTGGATGCAGGCCGCTGCCAAGCGGTAGCACCAGAAATGTATGGGGTAGGCCTAAAAAAAAAAAACCTTTATTTTGCAAGTAGATTTACAGGAAATACTTTAGCAAGTCAATATTTTTTATCCCACTTGCGCTTACGACGTGAATGACCTATCGAGAAGTCCTATGTCCAGAAGTGGACTTCATGTGGCTGAGATGAGGATGATGATTAGAAGATTTTTGTTTTACCCCGCTAATTAAAATACAAACATGCAAATGAAGATTGAATGTAGGTTTAATTACATCAGTACGCAGTAACTACAGCATCCCACATAAACACGCCGGGAAACTTCGCAGAAAAACTGGTCAGGCGATCGTATTTATTTAACCGGTACAGAACAATTCCTGATGAGGATATCCTTAATTTCCTGGTTATCATACATTGTATATTGTGACTACGGTGCTATTATATGCAAGTATAAGCTTGTGTGTGTAAAATGTCTTTGTCAGACAGTCTCAGGACAGACAGGCTTAGGATCAAGATGGCTGGCGTATACGAAAGGATGCATAGACCCAACAGTGGGTTGATGATGATTCTGAAAATCTGCCCATTATATGATATGTATTTTTGCTTGCTATCCCTTTAAAATTTCATTGTCAAACTACAAAAAATAACAAAAAAATTGTCAGAGTGTTGAATAACATTATGATGGATTTTTCTGGCAAAAAATTATGAAAGGTTCACCTTTCATGATACTTTTTTTGACTAGTGAATTGGAAAGGAACTGTCCGAAGGATAGCAGAGACTCTACTCCAAACAGCTTAGAAATAAGGATGTAAATCGTAACTTTTATTTTCATCGACAGCAGTGTATCCTGGACGAGGCTATGGCGGTCAGGCTCTGGCTCGGCTAAGGTCATTGTTCCACACGGCTATTGCATACTAATATAAACATACTAACTTATTTCCGCAAAACACTTCCAACTGCGAATAAACTTGACTTCTAATGCATCCTTTAACCATCTTTAATGGATTTAACTAGAATATATAAGCATTTTACAAATGGGCGCAGAACTACCTGAACAAATAAGACTAGACTTAAATTAAACTAAGCATTATGCGTTTAGGTGGTAGACCGCGGACGGACAGGTGGATAGACTGACAGACAGACATGGCGATACTATAAGGGTTCCTTGTAGTTTTCTACAGAACCTTAAAATTGAAAAATATTCTGAATTTCATCGTCTAACACCGACATACACTGAACACACCGTACGTAATGTCATTCGTTTTAATGACAAAACAACCTTTTCTTTAATGGACTCTACAAGTACTACAAGTCTTACTAATATTACAAATGCGAAGGTAACTCTGTCTGTCTGTTACCTCTTCACGTTAAATCATCTGAACCGATTGAGATGAAATTTGGTATACCTAGGGATGGTTGGAGAAAAAATTACAAACATACGATATATTTTTCCCAGAAATCACTCCCTAATATGGTGAAAGGTGGGATAGAAATTTTTATTGGGATATTTATTAATTTTGGTTTAAGAATTTGAACGTGTGGAAAGCCTCTGTTCAAGTTACGGACTCAACATAAAGTAAAGAAGACCTAGTCATGATAGACGGCAGGATACAAGACATCACTTAACAAAATACCTCGAAATCTAATAGTCCAGAGAGTTCACTACTACCTAAATACCTTGGTTCTGTCGTAAACGACCGACGTGATCTCAGCAGCGTGGAAAGTGCCGTACATAGCAAGCTCACCACGCGTTTTTTAAAGTCACTTACTAGATCTACAATTAAATGTTGAAACCAGAGTGAATTTGTCACGCTCGTGTTTTCCTTCTTCTGTATGGTGTAGATTCTTGAACTTTTACCCAGAAAGACAACGCGGGCGGAGTCGCGGGCACAGCTAGTATAGTACCATGATCAACAAGCAGAAATTGATATTATTGATTGTATCAGTGTATACAGCTTCGCGTACATACAGGGCACCTTCAATGGCTCAAAGTGCCCCGCGGAGATATAGCGTAGGACGGGCTGTAGGCAGCGTTGCTGTTCATTCAAAATTGTACATCAAATCAGCCTCCATATTCTCGTAACAGAAACTGATTCTCACTCAATCGCTGTCACAAATACAAACTGAACGGGACAGCGCGTGAATGCGGACGAAGTCGCAGACACTAACCTTTTTCTTTGCTTCGATCCAAAGAGAGATCCTTTCCTTCAGGTTCTGTACATCTCCAGCAATAGAAGACAACCTAGATAGCTGAAACGTCAAGATTATCAAGTTCTTTTCAGGTAAGTAAGTACATCTATAGATCATAGGGCATGCTCATTAAAAAAAAAACAATGTTTTATTCTCAGAATATCATATTATTACTCTCACTTAACTCGAGAAGTACCCAGCGATAATACTATACATTAGCGATTTATTTCTTTATCATTGTAAATAAAACACTGGATTCAACGAAATCAACCTTATTATTAAAAAAAAAACTGTTTCTACGGTTCCAATTAAATGTTTTTATTTCAAATTCTTAGATACAAAAAGTTATTTACATCGACATTGTACAAAAACATGATAGTCTTACGTAAATGCCTACACTTCTGTAGTTCTTTGTGATAATTAAGATGGAGAGCCGAGTTGAACGCCTATAAACACAGACGGCTAGAATTTGGAAAGGTGAAAACAGTAATTCAGTTTCAATAAATTATAAGTTTATCCATTTTTTTATCCGCGTTTTACTATGATTCCGTAATGTTGGTAGTTTTAAGTAATACCTAAGTAATACTTTATGCATGCTAAATAATATTAATACGATTTGTACATGCCTGTGAAGGACTAGTCCCTGAATAAATTATTTCATTTCATTAAGCAAAGATATGTGCCGTGCGCGGCTAAAATGCTGCTTTTCCACCGGCGAGGCGAGGCGAGACGAGACGAGAATTTAAATTGCACAGTCACCTATTTCTACCCGAAATGGTAATTAATAGCAATAACGATGTTTTAATTTGCTTTATATACGCTATAATATTATGGTTCAAAACTACACCAAGAAACAATTTATCGTTTCGCTCCTCCTCGTCATTTTAACTCATTTCCAAAAAAAAATTATGAGAGATTTTTGTTTGAATGCCATCTCACTATATCTCGTCTTACCTCCTCGCAGGTGGAAAACACCCATAACATTAACGTAATGAGAGGGGAAACGTGTCATATCAGGACATAATTTCCTCAATAAGTTTGTTCGTATATTATAAAAACTCGAAAGTTAAAAAACTTGTCAAAATACCACAGATTGGTCGAGGTTTGATGAAAATACAAGAGAAATAAAATAAATTAATACTTAAAAGTATAGAAAAAATATTTTAGTTACATCTGTGTTTTTAGAAGTAGTGAAATGGCACAACATGACTTTTAGTGGTCTAGTGCCACTATTCAAATCATGTAACGGAAAACCAGTTTCAGATCTATCAATACTGACCTAAAACATAAAGTACCTATAGATTATTTTTATATGGTCAGGAACAAAAATAGGTACCTAAACCTACAACTACAACCATTTTTAAACCTAGACAGATGCTGTCAGTTCTTCGTTTAAAACTTAAATAAACTTTAGTTTTGGTTTCTCAAACAATGATATCTATTTCGCAACGAACTAAGAAAAACTTGTAAACAAAGCACCTATTAGAAGATTGTTATGTTAATTAGTGTTGAAACGTAACTTCCCTTATCTGAGGTATAAACAATTGGAGTAGTAAAGCATGTACAAAATGGGCTCGATACAGAAAGTACCACCCCCTCACAGAATTTCGACGTGAAACATCAATGTGTATTCGGACCCTGTCTCTTATTATTTCCACCTTTCTTCCTGTTCCTGTGCTTCAAGGCAGTGAACACTTACCATCAGGAGACCGGCATCTCCTTTGTCAACTCAATGGGTGGGTCAATCTTCCATAAAAATAATATATTTCCTTGCAAAATTCCTGCACAAAAATTATTGTAATATGTGAGGACTGAACATTGTATCAGTATTGCGCCAAACCGGTTGTCGAAAGAATGATAAGCTTACAGTAAACCACAGGACAATATCGACAATTGGAAACAGAACACCGTTAGTGTATTTGCCTAAAGCTAAGATTAAGATTAGAATACCTAACGGTGTAAATATAAATTCGGTAGGTGAGATGTAAACTGGAAGAACAGCTTCGGGTGTCGCTGGTTGAGTTTTTTGACCTCTTTTGTTGTTATTCACGACGACAATCGTAGCCATATGTCACCCCAGACATGTAACGGTTCGGGCACAATCAATCCACCATAAAACGCATTTGATTACAGTCAAGACGAATTTACTTTGGGCTGTGAATGCCTATGCTTTTGCTTTATTGAAAGGTGTGTTATTGGATGGAAAAAAAGATAAGATTGTGTGAAAGAAGACGTGTAGGAAAAGTGGAAGCGTGGAAGTGACGGCTGACAGGGGAGAATGGAAAGTATAATACGTCGACTCCAAATGATGAGTAAGTGAGCAATGATAATAGTTTTACTATCTGGCATTGTTCTATTTGTCGATGTCACAGGAAGTAGAAGGAGATGAAGGTTTTGGGTGATGAAGGTTACAAACGGTCTACCTGAAGTCGACCAATAGAATTTTCCTCATTCTAAAATATTGATAAAAATGGTGAAAGTCCCTATTCTGGACAAATAACTTCTCCTCATGATTCTTTCTATAGTTTCCATTCAATATAAGCAACAGGCCTAGTCTGCCTGTTGCTTTTCCTTTTTAATCGAGTTCTAACAAAATACAAAAAACTGTGGTAAAGAAAGATACTGTAGTTTTACAGATCAACGACACGGCCGACAAAATCGCCAAGAAAGAAAGAAATACAGTTCACACACTTCATACTGGAGACGGAGACCTCGGGTAAATAATCCCCACTTGAAGATCTATTTTTGGTAAAAAAAAAACATATAAGTTCTTCATTAGCTGTGAACATTAACGTTTCCTTAAGTAAGGACGCTGGCCTACTTTTCTTAAATTGTTTATTATGCAAATTACGTAATTCATAAGACTTATAACGTTGCTTTTTTTAAGTCGTGCACTGTATATTAATTTGTTTCAGGAAAATACATTTGAGATTGTAACTAAATTATAATTTCAATATTGTAAGGATTTCTTCAGTTATTTCTTATATTTCTGAATTGTGAAACATGGAATGGCGTTCATTTTGAACAAGTGCCCTTTGCATTAGTGTCGTTATTTAGCGTTTTTATACAAAGTTAACACTTGACACCGGTGTACACAGATATTGGATTTACTATGTGGTGAACTGATTGTTCGTTGGTCCAAGTTCACGTTCTGTTGTTCGTATTATTTTTCTTCTGCCTTTCAGGTTTCTTTGTGAAACAAACTGGTGGAAACTGTCATTAAGGTAAAGTTTGTAAACTACTCCGACAGTATCGGAGCCGCGTGCTTATTATATAATAATATTGTTCTTACCGCGGAAGGAAACGTTTCAAATGTAGGTTCTCAAAGTCTGCCGGACACTGGTATTTAATAGTATAAAATCACCAGTGGCTATTCACAGGTGGTGTAATATTCTTACTAATATTTTTTTTTTATAATCCTTCTTTGCCTTTCAATACTTCCAACTCCGACTATTTTCTTTATGATTAAATTCGTTGTGAGTTCCAAGACAGTATTAGTCTCTCCCCAGGGACGTGAATAAGCTTTATAACTTGGTTGTCAAATTTGTTGTCGCTGTTGTTGATCCTGGCTTTACAAGAAACACAGCAGCGGTGGGAATGCGTGGTGGACTTGTCCTTCTTTGCCAACGGCATTTTCGGCAGATTCGTCGGTATCATATTTCTTACTAATTAAATAGTAGGGATACTATGTGAGGGATAGTTGTTGAAAACTATGAGTCAACAACCCGTCCGTGGCTATTTGTTTATTTCGTTAATCTCATTTTTATTTCATAATAGATACTAATATTATAAAATGAGAAAGTGAGTTGGTTTGTTTGTTATTCCTTCACAGGTTGACTAAGCAGTCGATCATTATGATAATTTGCATACATATTGTTAGGGGTACAGAGCCCTAGAGCCTAGCCCCAGAGCATAGGCTAATTTTTACGCGGGCGAAGCCGCGGGTAACAGCTAGTATTAGATAAAAAATATAACTACGTTAATACAAAAATTTAGAATTCTACTAAATATTAGTAGAATTCTAAATTTTAATATAAAGGCAAAATTATGTGTATGTTTATTACTTCTTCACGCTTAAATGGCTGACCAACATTATATGATATTAATATGTATATTGGTATGTAGGTAGCTGATACCTTAATCCTTAGATTAACACAGGGTACTTTTTATCCCGAAAAGTACGCGATTCCCGTAGGATTTCATCAAAAGTCTGATTGATATAGAGGGCGCTACTGTGCATACATTTCATTCAATGCTTCACTAGTCAAATATATTTCTCATATGAATCATACATTAGAATTGAATTATGGAATACTACGCTAATGAAACCGTTAGTAATTATTTATTTATCTTAACTTTCAATTACTATGGAAGTTATTTAAATTATCATTTTATCATCATTCCGTTATTTGCCTTCCAGCAAATAACGTAATGATGATAAAATGATAATTTCTCGTACATAATTTAATTACTGAAAATCTGCAGAGAAGAGAATTATTGTAATCATTACCAATCAAAACAGATTATAATGCAAGTATTAGAACGAACTTTGCAGGGCATAGGAATTCCTACCCCTCTTCCAGTAGGTACTCCAGTCATCATCACCATAGTCTGTCGCGAAGTTTTGCATTTTATTTTCAGAGGCCCAGAACATGATGGTTTTGGCCCAAAGTTCGTCAGACATGCGGCAAACGTGTCCAGGCCAGTCCTACTTGAGCCTGACAACCTTTTGGGTGACATGCGAATTGCCAGTTTTTGAGCATAGTGTCCAATTTATTTCAATTATAAACGCGACGTGCTTGAAGCAGCCAGAATGAACTGCTTCAAGCAGCGACTGCACAGTGAACTACAGACCTTTACATACACATAGGTAAACTGACCGCTCGAGACTTCAAGCTATGACTGCAAGAGCGATACATGTATGTTTCCTGATGGCAATAGCTGACAAAGTTGACTGTCCCATTCTGAGACATTGGGTGGGGCCGATCATAAAATAAATATTTTCATATTATTGTTCAGAATTAATTAAATAAACTAACATAGGGTAAGTGGCATGTACTAACAATATTATGGATTTTAATTGTCTGATAAATAAATATATTATTATTATTATTATTATAATGGCTAACTGCTCGAGCAGTTCGTCTATGACGGCTCTTAGTCATAGTCGTTAGAAATTGCATGGAATGCTTTTGTATTGGCAACCCAATCTCATACAGATAAGTAGCTAAGTATTATTTTATCGATTACACGAAATGACTAATACACAAAAATGGTATCTTCAATAGCATGTCAAGATTTAAATCTTTTTAAGGTTTTTTATAATAACATTCAAAAAAGAATGAGTAGGTGTTTCCGCCAAAGGCATAAAAACGTGTCACATCAACGTAGCTAGTATGTAGGTCTATATTTAAAGAATTTTATAATTTTATATCAATCTAGACTTCTTTATTAGTAAATACTGTAGGTATAGCCGGCCAATTGTGTAAACTGTAGAAAATAAAAATAGTTTTGTTCAGGCGGAACATACATACATTTGCGTTGTAACAATTCATATTTTCAAACTTCAAAACAGTGTCGTGAAAAAACGGCAAACAATTTGTAGTTGATTGTTAGTTTTCTAAAATCAGCATCTATTAAACGTTCAAAAATATATAAATAAGTTATAATTAATTCTTCTTAATATCATTATTTTGCGTGTAACACATCGGTAAGTTAAAATTCGGTCCTTACCGACACGACGTCATTAAGACCATTTTCGAACTTAATAAATCATCATAGCTCACCGTGGCGCTGCGGATGGCATCGGCGAGCGCGCAATCATTCGGCGAGCATTGAGTTTCAGACGATTGTGGCGTTTGTTTGTGAGTGCCACGCGTTCTACGAGAGGAAATTGAAAATTGTCCTTACCTCACTACACTGTTCTAAGCGGGTAAGTAAACGTTAATGTATTATGAATTATACGTAGATATATACATAATAACACGGCTATTCAATAACCAGATGCTTGGGTGCTCTAAAATATACTGAAATAGAAGTTTTATATGAAAATGTTTGAAATGTCCTTACCAGTTCTGTCCTTACCAGACTTAGAGCGACGAGCGGTAAAGACAAATTGGATACGGTAATGACTATTTGTTATAATACTTTTAACATATAATTTTGTAAAAGGTTTCCTGCTTGTGCCGGTCGCTAAGATAAGTGTCAGTTTTATTATAACCGACTTCAAAAAGAAGATTGTCCTATTTTTTTCTGTATATCCGTCGGTTTCTCCGTTAATTATGGACTGATTTTCAAAATTATTTTTTATTCAATAGGGCATACCCCCGAGGCTGTTCCATTGCCACCAAGTCAGGATCTTATGATGCGATTCCAGGGAAATCGTGGGCAACCCTCAAATTTTGTATGCGCGTACAACGCGTTCCTCATGTTTTTGTAATCATCATCATCATCATCTGCAGCCTGTATCTGTCTACCCACTGCTGGATATACTGCTTTCCACAAAATGCGATCCTCCGCTTTCCGCATCCATCCGCCTCCAGCCGCCTTCTTGAGGTCGTCTGTCCATCTGGAGGGAGAGCGTCCTACACTTCGCTTTCCCACGCGCGGCTTCCACTCCAAGACTTTCCTCCCCCACCTGCCATCGATTTGCGCCTGGAAGTCATCATACAATGTTGCCGAGATGATGATGGAAGGTTTAACTCCTTAACGGTTAGGAGTTACGGATAATCTTCAAGTTATTAAGGGCACTTAGACCGTTAATTGTACCCAGATGTAACTTACATAGCCTAGCTAGGTTCTATTTGTCGTGGCCCTGACTTCAAACAGATCAGCGCATAATATATTAAAGTACTTTATTCGTTTTTGAAGTCTTTTGGTTTTTTCAGAAAGACAACTGGTTTTAACTAATTACTTATTTATTGTTCTAGTGCACAAATAAAATGCTACAAAAAGAAGACAACAAAAAGAGCTCACAAGTGTTTCGTTTATGACAGACATAGAAAAAAGAATCATGAGGAAAAAATGGAAGATAAATAAAAGAAATGAAATAAATATAAAGAAGATAGAATCGGCACAGCATCTCACGAAGTACATGTGATTAAAACACAGAACCCATTACATAAATATATTATATATACATTTTTGACTGATTTTATTATTTTAAATAGTTTATCTTGAAACTGATTTACATATAATACTGATTATGAGACGGCATAAAAAATAATAAATAAAACTAAAATTGTGAACATTGTTTTTAATGTTAAAAACATTAAAAACAGTGTTTTTTGAGATTGAGACTAAAAATTAAAATTCAGTAAAATCATAAATATTGCTTTTATTTCAAGAGGCTCTTTGTCTCGCCATAGTAAATCCTGATCCTTGTCATTACCGTAGTCCTATAAGTCCTTACCGTCATGTGCTTAACAGACTATTAAATTAATTTAAAAAGAAAGTGTTCGTATATTTTTGTATTTTATTAATTCTAGTATTTATATAAATAATAAATAGTAGTAATAAATAGTATTTATAAATAATATGTCATTACCGTAGTTTCGTTGTCTTTACCATTTTTTCAAATTAATTTATCTAATTAATTACAAAAGATAATTGATGTACACAAAGATATGAGTGTAAGTTAGGCTTGGGGAATTTTATTAAATTTATTTAGAAAAATATTTCTCAGCTTTTTTGACGATCCGTCAAAATGTGTAAATTGGCGGAAACACCCGCCAGTTTAATTTTTCACTATGATACTAGAATAATCACACTGTTTGAGGATGCAGATTATAGTGTGTTGCGAAAAAACATTTTGCAATCAAATGTTGTTAACAGGGGGGTCAAATATTTCATAAAGTAATAAATATACAATGACAGCGTCAGATTTAATGTGTCATTAACTTTAAAAATGTATTTATGCAACTCCTAGATATAAGTTAATAGACATAGTAAAAAATACTCAAAGTTCTGTACCACCTTGTCTACCCAATATAACTAGCTACATTGTTGAATCGAGAAACCGTCTACACAAGGAACCATCTACCATAACATGTATGTAAATGTAAACATACGCGATAGTTTTGGCTTTGAGTAACAACTACAAATTCAGTGAGTAAGTTGATGTCGTCGCAACCACAAATCTTCGTTTAACTAATATTTATTATGTTGTATTATGATCGTTGTATTTGGCAATATGGAATAAGTGCTAATAAATGTGCTTGTTATGGTTTAATACGCAAGAGATTACAAGGAATTGACAAAGTACAATTTAAAACATCTACTTTTTGTAACTTGCTTTTATGTGTTAATTTGGGTTTACGAAGTAACCAATGTCTTCTGCCCAGATTCCTTAATATCAAATCTAGATTCATATAAACCTATATATTTAAAAAACTATTTTAAATAGATATGTATTTCATATTGTATTTTACTTTCTTATTTAATTAAAACGTTCAGATTAAAAAAGAATTTAATGTAAAGCCTTAATTAACTAAGTGGAAAAATAATGTATCCAACCCACTTAAACGCTAAGCGCACTTGACCCGAAGACAAATTTTCAAGATAACAATGTTTTAACAGTCCGTCCGGTCTGAGTCCGGGCGTCACGGGTCAACGGAACAGCCACCTCCGTCCTGGACTCGAGTCTTACACGGGGAAAGAAGCCCTCCGAGAAGGGGAAACATATAAAAGTGAACGGCGGGTTGGCGTGCGACTCAGTCGCACCGCGATCAGAGGCCGATTAGACAGTCCTGAGGTGATCGCGCGCAACTCCCAAGTCAGCGAGCAGTGGACAGTATCCGTTGCTTTCAAATCGTCTGTGGTAATAACCACTAACGGCCCTGCAGAGGCCCGACAGCGATTCTACGGCCGCCAGCCGACCGCACCACCCGCGCCATCATCGCTGCTGTGCTACGTCGCTTGCAACTGCATGCTGCGAGCATAACATCGCATCACGATTACCTGTACCACCCCGGATTCAATGAGGTGAGGTGACACACAACAACACTATTTTTTTTTTTTTTTAAATGCATAATATGTTTATTGGTTGTTTGAAAAATTTCAAACATTTTTTTTTTGAAAGATTGTAATAGAATTTCTTTTTCAAAAATACTTATTTTTCTTAGTTTATAAATAAAATTTTGCGAAATATCTTAGGTTGTAAGGTATAAACGATGTTACTAATAAATAGAGGTATTTTATATTAGTAATTTATATTAGTAATATAAAATATCTATTAGGATACCTATTTCCAAGAAAAATAATGCTTAACCAATGTTAGGTTTTTTGGGCCACATAATAAACAAGGAAAAACTTAAACTAATCAGAAAAGGCATCGCGAATTGCGAACGGATCGCGAAGAAATGCTTAGGTACATTTTTATTAACTGAAATTTTGTAACAATTTCAATTCGATATCAATAAAATATTAATAACCAGCTATAGATATAATAAAATGGATGGTACCTATGCCTTTTAACTAAAAACTGGAGAGCACTGAAAACGTAGATAAGCTTAAATTTTAGCGCTTGACAATATACAATTTTACTTACATTTATATACCATATAACAATCCCAGCTACGCACGAGGTTTTGTAAGGATTCCTAATAAGGAAAATATATTATAGGATCGGATAGCATAGCTTCCCAACGATCAAATAATTTTTCAAATCGACCGGTTACAAACAACAAAAAAATACAAATCTGTCCTCTTTATTATATTAGTATATAGATTAATAGAAAAAAATTAAGAAGAATAAAATACTGAAAAAAATTATACTGCACTAATTGTTACCCGCGGCGAGAAGTGACATTTAATACTGTTTTTACTCATAGAAAACTTTATATCCCGTGGGATGAAAATAGCATATTCATTAAAAAATTATGTCAATCTGTTTAGTTCCGACGTGAAATGACAAACAAACACATTTTCATAATTTGTTTGACGACCTCCGTGGCGTAATGGTTAGCATGCCCGCCACCCAGGAGTTCCCGGGTTCGAATCCCATCAATCGAAAAACTAACTTTTTCTGATTTGCCTGAGTCCGGGATGTTCATCTATTCTTATAAAATTAAATATTAATAAAATATAGTATCGTTGAGTTCGTATCCCACAACACAAGTCTCAACTCGAATTACTTTGGGGCTCAATCTGTACGATTTGTCCCTATATATTTATTTGTAACTAGCTGACCCGTGCCCACTTCGTTGGGCATAATGTTAATAATCCTTTTTTAGTACAGGCCACAGGCGTTCGTAAGAAACGCTTTCATTCGACCATTTTTTCTCCGATTTACTTTGCAAAACCGACTACCACGTAAAAGCCTTTTTATTTTTCGGTTTTTTATATAACCTATGACACTCAGCAATAATGTGGCTTTCTATTGGTGAAAGAATTTTTAAAATCGGTTCAGTAGATCCCGAGATTACCCCTTACAATTTAACAAATATACAAACACACAAACTTTACTTCTTTATAATATTAGTATAGATATTGGTATGGATTACTAACAGTTCACAGCGAATCCACCCACCATTGATTTTGCAAATAGTAAACTTTCTTGGGATATCAATAGCAAAAAGAAATTTTTCAATAGCTTCTAGATAGTTCCAGACAGACTATTTAATATTACCTACTTACTATAATTTGTATTAGATTTTTGCTTTGCGTTCTTTTGAAACTTACATAATACGCATAGATTCACATTACATAGGTTTTGCATTCTGTGTTTTCAAACACTCATCATCATCTCAGCCGCAAGAAGCCCACCGCTGGATGTTCGGCGTCTCCCACACGTTTCATACATTTATTAATAACTATAGCGTCTCGTCCTAGCTTCTAACGAGTTTTTGTAAGAATCCCTATTTAAAAATAAAACCGGACAAGTGCGAGTCGGACTCGCCCACCGAGGGCTCCGTACGTAGAAATCATTTATTTTTTATACCACTAAGGTGGCAAACAAGCTTACGGCCCGCCTGATGGTAAGCAGTCACCGTAGCCTATGGACGCTTGCAACATCGGGAGTATCACTCGCGCATATATTACTCCATAAAAAAGTCTAAAGAAAAGACCTCGGCGGATCTCATTCCATAGCTTCAGCACTTCAGCGTTCGCGGGGGGAACCAGGCAATACGCGACCATTTTGGTTCTAGCGTGTGAGGTTGGAAAAAATGATTCACTTCTTACATCAACTAGATAATGTACAGACTTCCTAGGTAATCTATAGAGTAACGACCAGGCATACGGTAAATTCCATAAAACAGGTTCTAGTTTGAATAAGACATTCTAATAATCCTATTTTTGCGCGTGGGGTCACAAGATAAACCTAACAAACCTACTGTCACACATTCCGTTTTGGAGTAGTTTCATTGTTCTCTAGTGCTAGTTTAAACGTACTTCGGAGAAACGCGTTTTCCTAGTTATAACTAGAATTATTAACAAACTGCGACAAAACGGAATGTGTAGGCACTATATCAAAATTTGTAGCATTAAATAATTTTTTTCAAGAATGGTGTGCACAGTTTATAACTTGATAGCCACAAAGATAATACAAAGTGGAACATGACGTTGCTAAGGAGAAAAAGATGCATATAATATGACCAAGAAGCTTACTAATATTTAAGCTTCTTGAATATGACCATTTACTGCCATAATTTGACACATCAAACGTCAAGTCATTGAAAAGTAAAAACAATCAAGGGCTACTATGAAAGTCTCTATCCGAAACAAACGAAACACGTAGTGTTGTCAAAAAAGACCTAACTAGTTTAGAATAGGGTTCCAAACTGGTAAGAATTCAACGAAACGTCAGTTCGTATTTTCGGAATTTCGATTTCATAGTAGCCCCGTTTCGATTTCCTTCAGAACGTAAATATACGTTTTTTTGGTTAATAAACCGCCGTATCTTTTTTTTACGTAAACTTAGAAATTTGATTATTTCACAACTTCATGGGACTGTAGAACGTAGACCTGTGGGGCAATTCACGTAACAAAAACCGACTTCACTGCGACTCAACGACACTCGCTGTCTCACTCATACCAAATAGGATTTGTACGGGACAGCGAGAGTCGTTGAATCGGACTAGAATCGGTTCTTGTTACGTGAATAAGGCCACTGAGTATACGGTTCAAATTTCAACTTGATACCTCCACGCATTCCCGAGAAAAAGGGTCTTGACAGACAGACAGACGGACAACAAAGTGATCTTATAAGGGTTCCGTTTTTCCTTTTGCGGTACGTAACCCTAAAAATATATATAATATGGGCCTAGAAAAAAAGGCGGACACCATCACAGAAACTAAAAAGTGAAGCACCCATAGTAAGCCACCTCGCCAATACGTACGAACCGGCCGGCTTACTATTATGGTGTAAATGTGTGCGTGCCGGCCAGCCATTTCACACTCGCACACTTCACTTCACACACATAGTTACGCGGCCGCCATTAGGGTGCTTCAATTATTTCTTAGCAAGATTCCGTCTGCCTTTTTTTCTAGGTCCATGATATTTATAGCCTGTGTCACCCGCGGATAGTGTAGCTTCACAACTGTGAAAGAATTATTCAAATCGGTCTAATAGTTTTTGAGTTTACAAACAAACAAAAATACTCTTTACAATATAAGTATAATGAAATACGGTCAGATGCAATGAAATGTATTGATTGTTCTAAAGGCGATGTAGTAAGGACTAAAGATTGCACTTAGCACTACCATTGCACGCGACTGTAACCTATAGAATAAAATCTTATAATGACGTTTATCTACATCGAGATTTAAGTACTAAGTTAGTACTTATATCTCGATGTTTATCTATAACTAGCCCTAGAGCAGTCGGATAAAAAATAGCTGGGTAATTTTACGTCAATAAAAAAATGGGTAGATAGTCATGTTACTTTGAAACATACTTTCAGCCAGTTTTTGAAACGTAATTTTAAAGTTAATGACACATTAAATTATAGCTGTCACTGTCAAATTAAAGAAGAAAAAAGAGATAGCTTGTTGATATAAATCATTCATCCATTTTGTTCGTTGTACCCACTGGAATTATTAAATAAAAGATTTTGCAAACACAACAAAAATACAATTAGGTATAAAAAAAAACGCAATGCAGAGTTATTAAAAATGTAAGGTTTTTTTTCTGAAATAAATTATTCAGTTTCTGCATGTTTCAAGGCTGAGTTCAAGGTCCTGTGGAACATAAATCGACACTAATTTAGTATAATGCTTTAAGTTATTTATAAACACGACATGTAAAAATACTTTTTACCTGAGTACGAAATATTCTTGGCAAAATTTTAAATTTTTTGTACATTCAAGTATTTTTTTTCTTTCATCCCTAGCAATATTTAAGCAGGATTTCCTGTCTTCACATTAATCTGCTTCAGCTTTCGCGAGATAAAAAAAAAAGACTTTGGATTATAATATTTGAAACAAAATTAATTCGCCTCGATTGCCATGAGGTACGTGTCGGGCCACGCACAATGTAGGGTTCCGTATTTGCTCAAATTCTATCACATTTGTAAGTTTTCATCAAATTAATTTTATTTTATAAGTTCGTCGGCTATTACTCGGTAAGTTGTTAGAGCCTTCCTAACATTTATAGTTTTCATTGAAGGTTCAGCATATGTACTACTACCATGATTTTTTTCAAATTTCTAAACATAAGACTTTCGGAGATCGAGGGGGACGGGTACACCACCGTGCAAAACGAAAATTGACACGATAAATGTAAATAATTCTGAAACGGATCATTGTATCAAAAAATGATCTTCGCACACTCTCAATGTTTTGAAGAGACCTATCTAACGATGCACCACAATATGGGGTGGGCGCGGAAAAAAAACATGTCCACTTTACATGTAGGGGACTTAGGATTAGAGATTGGCTTAGACTTAAAATTTTCTTCCAGCAATTTGTTAACATTGTTAATATGTGTATACATACCAAATTACAGCTTTCTAGCATCACGCGTCTAGGCGCTAGACCGCGGACAGACAAACAGACAGACAGACAGACAGACAAACAGACAGACAGACATGGCGAAACTAAAAGGGTTCCTTGTAGTTTACTACGGAACCCTAAAAATATATTTAGTAACGATAATAGGTAATATTTAAAAGTCAAAACTTTGAAATGGTCTTTTCTCTGCAAATCAATAGCATTGTATTCTCTAATTTTTGGCAAAAAAATATCTTTGCATTGTTAATTGTACGCTCACATTACGACAGTCAAGTTATTTAGATAGTAAGATAAAAATTGTATAATAACCTCGTGTTTCTACGTCCAGTCTCAGTACGCGTTTAACCTATTGGGTAAATGTGTGTTCGAAAATTATTAAAATATAAAAATTTTACGACTAAGATCGAACCTATGAAGACGAGTTTTTTATTTTAATCAATTAGTGGAACAAGATACAGTATCCGTTTTCGTATAGTTTGGTGAGGTGGTTTGTTTTGTTGTGATTTTAATTTTAATGATAAATTTGTTTGTAAATCGATAACTGTGATTGAGAATACTGTGACTCGGCTGTTTTAAGTTTCGCGAGAAGGATGGAAAGTGAATGTTATGTTCCGTTGAGGTATGTTTGTACAACATTAAAAATTATTAATTAAACAAGACGCAACTTAAATTTAATATTAATACAAAGAGTTTTGTGCTTAATAACTTTTATTTCAAGATTAATACGTAACAAATAGTATTACGTCAGTTTTTGTAATTAAATCAGGAATATTTAATAGATCATACAGCTCTGGCTTTCAGATATAACAAACTAGCGGCCCGCGTATTAATATTCATTACAAAACAAACGAGAAACAATAAATATTGAACACGTCAATACAAACTAAACATGCAGCATTTTATTACTGCTAGGCAATATTAAGATAGTCAGCAAAAAGGCAATTTATTTGTGTATGTATAAATATATGAAAGTGTAAAATAAAAACTTGTAATAACCAAGATTCCACCTCTGCAAGTATCCGTTTTTTCAATAAAACTTAGTTTAAATTAATTATGAGTAAGGAATTTAATGTTGAGACATTACGTCCGGGTTGCCAATCAAAAATGCTATAATAAATAATTATAATCCTTACTATCTATACCACAGATATCTGAATCTGTGTTCTGTGATCTATACATAATAATAAAACAGTAGACCCCGATATGTCTGTATTTTGAACATATTTGACAAAAATGGAGAGGGAACAGTTAAGAGAAAGGTATTAAAAGCGAAAATTTTTATTTTTTATTTATTGTCTGTCTGTCCGTCTGTTTGAACGCGTACATCTTCTAAGTAGTAACTTACAGTAGAACGGATTTTAATCCTGTTTTTACAGGGAATAGAGCTCAACTTGGAGCAAAATATAGGCTTCGTTTCATTTAAACCGCATGACAGGAAAAGGAGTTATCCTTATTTGAACATTTCACGCGGACGAAGTCGCGGGTAACAGCTCGTCCTTACTAATATTATAAATGAGACAGTGAGTTTGTTTGTTTGTTTATTTGTTATTCCTTCACGGCTTGACTAGGCAGCCGATCATTATGAAAATTTGCAAACATATTGTTAGGGGTACAGAGCCCAACATTGGCTTTACTTACTTTTTATCCCGTGAAAGTATGTCGTTCCAATGGGAAAATATTTTTTCTACTATAGAGGGCGCTGTATCGGCCAACAGATGGCGCCACAAGTCGCGCTATGGGTTGTTTTGTTGTCAAACGAGATCTATACAGTCATAAAATTAACGCGAGCGAAGCCGTGGGGAAAAGCTAGTATTAAAATAAATATAACTCTACTGAGTTGATGACCGACTGGTCATTTATCTTTGAGTTGAACATACCTGGTTTATCTAACACCTGTGTGGTCAAACTGGTAACCGAGCATGTTGCCTCTATGGTATTAGGTACACGGCCTGTCTGTGTAGGTCATTCAACAGCAAATGCTCTTTTGCCCAACTGCGATAGATATAAGAGATAAAAGATTATGTACAATCAACAGATGTATTAGGGTAGTGAATAAAAACGAAGATTTTTATGTGTAACCATGAAACTTTGTAATTATATAAAACAACTAGCTGTGCCCGCGGCTTCGCCCGCGTGGAATTGGACTTGTGACTAATTAAGTAGTATAGACGGATTTAACAGTCTCCTATTACTGTATTTTTCCCCGAGACGTCAGTGTTCTTCATTGCTCATTGTCTATTTGCTCGCCGCTGTTATTCTTGGCTACCTACTGTGTACAAAATCCTGTTGTTTTATTATTTTAATAGCTGTTACCCGCGGCTCCGCCCGCGTGGTCAAGCGAAAATGCCAATAAGTTCGTTCCCGTGGGAATTAAAAAAAAACGACGTCATAAAAACAACGAATTCAAAAATACGTCTTTATCCTTGTCTACATCATAAAAGGAACCTCTATACAAAATCTCAGCGTTCAAAGTTGAGCGTACCTCATAAAACACGTGTAGTCTTATTATTCCTGTTCTCGTGGGAATTTAAAAAAAGTCACATCTCTATCCTTGTATACATAGGGATCACAAAGGGAATCTTTATACAAAATTTCAGCTTTCTAGGTTGAGCGCCCTCGATAATACACGTGCAGTCGCCTAGGTAGTAGGTCACCCTATTTCATCCCTCTAGGGGTTTAATTTTGAAAAATCCTGAAACACGTACTTACTCATTTACCGCCAGGAGTATTCTCCTGCGAAGTTTCAAATAAAATGGTCTAACTAATCTAGTTTCTTCATACAAACTTTGGACCCCCGTTTCACCGCCTTAGGATATGAGTTTTGAAAATCCTTTCTTAGTGCACCCCCAGACTTCATAGGAAACCTATGCGCGAAATGTGGACTCTCTAGACCCAGCGGTTTGGGCTGTGCGTTGATATGTCAGTCGCCAATCAGTCAGTTTCTTCTTTTATATATTTAGACTCGGAAAGTTTCATACTAACTTTGCATCCCCGTTTTACCCTTAATGGATGATTTTTGGGAAAAATATTTTACTCATGTTTCATGCCTTTCATTAAAGAACCTTCATGCTGAATTTCATTCGAATAACTTCAAAAACGGCAAAGTGTCATACTAACTTTGCACCACTGTTTAACGCCTTATGGGATGATTTATGACAAAAATATTTGACTCGTGTTTCATGCCTTTCAATAAAAAACCTTCATGCTGAATTTCATTCGAATAACTTCAAAAACGGCAAAGTTTCATACTAACTCCGCACCCTCGTTTAACCCCCTAAGGGATGATTTTTGTGAAAGATATTTTACTCGTGTTTCATGCCTTTCAATAAAGAACCTTCATGCTGAATTTCTTTCGAATAACTTCAATTTAAATTTCTTAAAATAGTAAACTTAAATCGATAGATAGATGCCACCTTTATTATGACTCAGGAAAAAAATGACAGTATCCGAAGCCCAAATGAATGAATGATTTAATTTTGTTCTCGCTGCTTGTCAACGCTAATTTACGTTTCCGAACGTTTTGTTTGCGTAGCTGTCAGGTCAGTTTAGTCCAATCAGCTGTGATGTATCAGTTATGTTGCTTAAATCCACGGATTGTTGACGGTTTAACGAGATTTCAAATATAATTAAGTACTTAGTAGTTCAGGCCCACCGATTTCGATTTCTGCTTTTTCCAATAATTATATATCTTAATTTTCACATCAACGGAACGATAACCTCTGCCAGCAGCGCACACAACACTTTAATGTGAGATAAGTGTATGTTTTACAATTATTTTCAATTATTTAACCACATTTCTACTGGGAAGTAAAACACCCCGTTTCATTGTTCTGTGGGATCGTAACAAATATAAAAAATATATTTAAATTATTCTTTTTCAGAACCTATCTGTATCAGTCAGGTATTATCAACACAGTTCAGTATCAAGACTTCTACTACTGTGGTAACGCAACTAACAGAATCTCAGCGATACAAGCCAACGAAGTGGGATACACCCAATGTTATTGAATAACATCAATCATTAACACGATAAATGTCAATAATTCCGAAACGGATCATTGTATCGAAAAATAGTCTTATTCCTGAACACGACTGTCATTTTAGATGGGGATGAAGTTTTATTAATACTAAATTTAAAAAAACTTTTCACTACAAAATATTTTAAAGCAAAGTCTGGTGTAAAAGCTGATGACAAAATAGAATTATGAAATAAAATACAACAACAAAACGTCACATATTACGTGAGCACTGTGCTTGATTTCTACTTCCTAATCGTGTTTTGGGTACAGGCGAGAAACACATTCGACGATCGGGGAGTTAAAATTAAATTATAATTTTTATAAATAATATTTTTTCTTAGTAGAGGAACTAGAGGATTATAAAATAACGGTTGTGAATATCACAGAATGTTAAAAGGTTTTAATGCACTTAATGAAGCTTGTTATCTATTTTTTTTATGCATAGATGATTATATCACGATTAATCAAGTAATTCCTATAAAGTTGAAGGAATGGAAAATCGCTGAAGCAAAGTGCTCCATTTTCACAACAAAACTTAAAATATTAAAATGAACTTTAAAATTACAACCATCTTGAAACTCATATCGAAATTAAATAAAAAAAAATCGGCAATAGTTGTATTGTATTGGAGTAAAGATTCGAAACACCTAAAATTTCAAAATGCCTCTTACAAATTCTTACTTTACTTTTCATTTTTAAAAGAATGATTTATATTTACTATGAAAAGACTTTTGTTTTCTTGCAATTTCCGGCTGGAAGAAAGCCGGCAACGACTTGAAAATATAATGTAACTAGCGAGACCCGCGCAACTTCGTTTGCGTATACCACTTTTTCGTGGTATACCATATAAAGCTTCCTCTCGAATCACTCTATCTATTAAAAAAACGGCATCAAAATTCGTTGCGTAGTTTAAGATCTAAGCATACATAGGACAGACAGACAGACAGAACGACTTCTTTTTATACTATGTAAAGAAGAGTTTTATTTCCATGCTACATGAGTGCTCTTGTAGCATGGAAAACCCGCGTCATCACTAAATCTCTAATTCGAACATAAAATGTCTATATTTTCGGAGAGCAATCCATCCCATCATCATAAATTTGACGCTAGCAATAAAACATCCATGTATCCTCTGCATCATGCATTCCTCTCTTGACCATAGATTTATTATAATGATGATACGAACATTTCTATTCTATTCGCGAAGGCTGGACATAGAATTCCAACAGCTCAGGGTCTGTCAGTCTGTCAAACTCTAGATATTTTTTTACCTATCAAATATATTTTTTATTTAAGTAATTAACATCAATCATACACACCATTATCTTGCGGACTGTTATTTGAGTTTAGCTCTCAACGGCCTTGTTATGTAATAACGAGCAATCTCTACAGTACAATTGAATGGATATTTATTTATGTATACCACGAGTACTTTAAGTATGCGTAAATATTATTGAATCTTGTTTCTATCTATAATTATGCATAGAAGATTATATCACGATTAATCTTATAATTCCTATAAAAGCTTAGCATTACACGCATAGTGCGTCACACATGGATTTATATAATTATGTTGTTAATAATTATTTATTAATGATTTTTTTTTTATTAATTAATAAAACCATTGAATTTTTTTATGCCACAAAGGTGGCAAACAAGCATATGGCCCGCCCGATGGTAAGCATCTCCGTTTTTTATGCGTGGTATGGTGCGACGCGCGACGCAGCGCATTGCAATTTGCCAAAATTTCATGTTTTTTTTCTGTCCCGGACTTATGCGCGTCCGTGTGCGTTTACTGCATATAATTGCATAGGTTCTATTTTCACAGACAAAAGTGCGTCATGTATGTCGTCAGCGTTGCCCGTTATAGGTATACATTCACATCATAATCGACTAACTTTTTTATGGAATTCGAGAAATCCAATGATTAATCAAATAACAATTGAAAGTCGTCATTGATTTACACACATAGGTATAGTTTATTTATACTTAAATTGCCGTAACAAATCACTAGCGGCTTAGCGATCTAACTGATAATAATGGTGTTGTCCTTTCGTACGTTTAAACAAACCACTATTACCATTCGCCAAGAGAAAGTGCCAATGGGACAATACGAACAATACAAATGTACAGTTGGCATGAACCATTTTAATACATCACACCAACCAGGCATATTGAACGGAATCATTTTGTAGTTCTACATGTCTTCCTAAAGCCAATAAAATAAAATTGATCCACGTAATACAATTTCATCAATTGATAAACTGATCAGTATGTATAGCTGACCGTAAAATGAGTATTTCATTTAAAATGTTTTTGTACCGCGCAATCTCACAATAAATGAAAGACGATCATTCACAACACAAGTACGATATGTACCAAACAACTCAAGAATTATGTAATATAAGCAAGCAGGCACTTGAAACCTTTGATTACATTTTGTTGACTATAAAATTTGAAGACTATAATGCCAAGACTGAGGATACACGCGAAGTATCCAGGTCAGGTTGGACTGTGGTGAATTCAATATTGCCCCACCGGAATTATAGCTATAGTATAGGTTAGTATGCCGCTCGCTGCGTTGGCGTTTTTATGTAAATTCATGGTTTGGATCGCGTTGGATCGCCTGCCCAAATGCGCGCGGCAGGATCTCGATCCAATGGAGCTTTGATGTGGACTTGCCTCACGCGAGGCATTCCATTGGATCGAGATCGAGGCTCGCGCGCTCCATTGGATCGAGATCCTGTTGCGCGCATTTGGATCTCGTTGGATCGTCTGGTGTGGATGCGGCTATTCAGGAGATGATGTGCGGGAAAACACTGTTTTCGAAGGAATTATTTCACAAGACGTGCGTTGCTAATAATAATTCTGAAATAAATATTGCTTAGTTGTAAATTCGAGCAATTGAGAATTATTTAATGAGCTGACCATAAATAAAATTAAAATCCTGATTTTGTACCAATCCAGAGAGAAATCAAATATTTCAATTGTAGATCTTTTTCCATTTTCATAACCAAAATCTCGTAACCGGTTACTAAAGAAGATTTCTTTTCGCTGTTTCGTAACCAGTGATGAAAGAAGTTTTTTTTCCACTTTCATATCTATTGAATTATTATAATCTGATTATTTTGGTATGATTTAGGATTATATGTTAGTTCCTAGGACTATTAACAAAACCGGGAAAATCACTGAAAGAGGTTATGTCATACAGACCGATCTCCTTGTAGCTTATTAAATCAAAATTGTTCGAAAAACTGTTATTAAAAAGACTGAAACCCATAATAGAGGTGAAAAACCTGATCCCAGAGCATCAATTTGGATTCAGAGAAAAACACTCGACAAATAGACCAAGTGCATAATTAGCGTAAACAAACTAAAAAATATAATAATTTTGGTAGATGAAAGTGGAAAAACAATTCTTTTGTTTTTACGTTTGTTACAAACAGCCAAAAAAAATGTCTTCTTCCATAACCGGTTACGAGATTTTGGTTATGAAAACGGAATAACCACTTCGGAGATAGAATTGAACTCATTAAGATTATATTATCGACGAAGAAATTGCGCCTGTGGTATTATTTTGAACAACACCGCATTGTCAATTGTCTTATGTCATAACCGTTACCGAGTAATTGATGGAATTTCTCTCACCCTCACCCCTAGCTTCATAAGTAAGGTACATTAATAGTATAATTAACGTCAAAACGCCAACCTAATGATTTGGAGTGGAGATATTAAAATACTGCGATGACACTGATAATGGTAATTGAATGAAATGAACAGGCCATTATACAATGAGATAAAAAACTCTAATCTTGTTTAACAGTTCTAATCATTTTACTTATTGCCATAAAAAATTTAGTACGAAAAATGTTTTATCTCTTGTTGGGTAAATATTAAAGAACAGCGACAGAACACAACTTGTTTCTTCAAATAATCCTCTTGTGTTGCACACATGTATGCCAATATATAAGATTAATTATTTAATGTTGTTGCACGAACAATATTTCAGAGCTCATGACTTCTGGTAAGAACTAAAACAATGGGATATAATTTTAAGATAAGTAGAAAGACTAATCTGTCCTTTATTCTATTGGCTTCAATAATTTATAACTTAGGTCATTTAACAACCTCTTAATTTGTCTAAAATTCTTTAATTCATAATCATATTGTTAACAGAATAGATTGAAATACATGCATCTGCTCTGCATGAACAGCTAAAATGTGTACGCGAACGTGCGTGGGAATGCAGAATAATGTGAAAATTAATGCGTTGTAGTGTAGCCCAGCCACGGTCACGGCTCACTATCATTTATTGTTTGTTTGATTATAAAACAGAACATCAATTCGGTACAGCCTTACCCTCCTTAATATACTTAAACCCATCATACATAGTTATCTTGCGTCTTTGGTTCTCAAAATAAATAAAACCGGACAAGTGCGAGTCGGACTCGTCCACCGAGGGTTCCGTACGCAGATTTTTTTATTTTTATATACCACTAAGGTAGCAAACAAGCTGACGGCCCGTCTGATGGTAAGCAGTCACCGTAGCTTATTGACGCCTGCAACATCGGGAGTATCACTCGCGTATCGCCGATGCTGTACAAATCTTTTAATGCCCCTTTTGAAGAACCCCATATTATAGACAAAAGAAAAGCCCTCGGCGGGGATCTCATTCCACAGCTTCAGCACTTCAGCGTACGCGGGAACCATAGTTCTAGCGTGTGAAGTTGGATTCGATTGGTTTTAGAACTAGAATTAAGAAACTGCGCCAAAACGGAATGTGTAAACAGCACGTTCATTAAGTTTACCTTGTGACCCTACACCCAGAAATAATATGATTTCAAAAGTGTCACAGTCTTCCGCAATTGAATTCGTTACTACGCAAACTATAAAAGGTAAAGCGCAATTATGAGATTTTTTCCTTCAGAAGTTTGAAATATGCTTTATTTTTACTGAATAAAACGCCGTATCTTTTTTTTCTCTATTAACAAAAATGAAAAACCGCATGAAAATCCGTTGCGTATTTTTAAAGATCTAAGCATACTTAGGGACAGACCATCGCCATATTAGTAACTAGCGAAACCCGCGCAACTTCGTTTGCGTGTATCCCGCTTTCCCGTGGGAATTTTGGAATGTATGATACTTTAAAACGTTCCCCTTGAATCACTCTATCAATTAAAAAAAACCGCATCAAAATCCATTGCGTAGTTTTAAAGATTTAAGCATACAAAGGGACATAGGGACATAGGGACAGAAAAAGCGACTTTGTTTTATACTATGTAGTGAAGACAAGCTGTCCGGTACTGAGATTCTGCGGCATTGCGATTGTGCACATGCACACCACCACCCATGTTTGTTGCGAGCGAGCGACAGAAGCACATGAGTAAATATTTACTCATGTGACAGAAGCAGTGGTGTTCAATTGTCAATTTTTATTTAACAGATCGTTTTTTGTCTTTTTTTTTAACAGATCGTTTTTTGTCAATTGACAAAAGAGACAGTCAGTCGCGAGCAAGCGACAGAAGCAATGGTGTCCAACGATCTGTGAAATGAAAAGACAAAAAACGAACTGTTAAATAAAATTGACAATTGGACAGTATTGGACACCACTGCTTCTGTCGTCCGCTTGTAACTGACTAAAGGAAAGGGTGGGGGTGGCGTCAATTTGCACTATCGCTATGCCACAAAATCTCAGTACCGGACAGCATATGTCGATGTAATTCATCGACAATTTTGACTTATAGCCAAAATTAATAATCGATCCGGATAGACTTTTTGCTATCTAATGCCGGGTCCACACGAGGCGATTTTAGTTGATCAACTGCTATATCGCATGCGATTTGAACCCAGATTAAAAAATCAATACATTTGACATTTTGAAGTTTGATTTTATCTCTACTAATATTATAAAGAAGTAAAGTTTGTGTGTTTGTTTATTTGTTAAATTGTAAAGGGAAATCTCGGGATCTACTGAACCGATTTTAAAAATTCTTTCACCAATAGAAAGCCACATTATTGCTGAGTGTCATAGGTTATATAAAAAACAGAAAAATAAAAAGGCTTTTACGTGGTAGTCGGTTTTGCAAAGTAAATCGGAGAAAAAACGATCGAATGAAAGCGTTTCTTACGAACGCCTGTACTAAAAAAGGATTATTAACATTATGCCCAACGAAGTGGGCACGGGTCAGCTAGTACGTAAATATCCGAGATAGAATTCACCGATAGACAGAGGCGGATTAAATGTCGAGAGCGCCCTAGGCAAGCACCGCATCCGCGCCCTTAGCGGCCATGTTACAAATTTTAACTAAATACCACTGGTAATAGTAAACATAGATGACTGTAGTTAAGTTTTTATCTGTCTCATTGCAAAGCTGGAAGTTTTGTATAATACCAACACTACATAAATAAAATAAAATTCTTGGACGAATCACACAACGCCATCTAGTCCCAAACAAAGCAACTAAGCTTGTACTGTGGGTACTAGATTGCTGATAAATACATATAAATTCTTTTTTTTTTTTTGTAAATGAATACTTATTATACTTGGAATCACCCAGGCGAAGACTAACAGACATGCATGCACACAAATCTTTGCCTTGCGCAGGATTCGAACCCGCGGAAAAGTGACCATTGTTAGCCACTCGACCACCGGACCTGTCAAACTTGTCGCTTTATATTAAAGAGGAGGCTGTTTCTATCAATCCAAGATAATATTAACGAACATGGAAATCCATCTCATCATCATCCACAAGAAGTCCACTGCCGGACATAGGCCTCCCCCAAACGTCTCCAGTGCGACCTGCTGGCAGCGGCCTGCATCCAGCGGCTTGCTGCGACTTGCCTTAGGTCATCTGACCACCTTGTATGTAGGCGGCCGTCCTACGTTACTGTTTCCGGTACGTGGTCGCCATTCCAGAACCCTTTTGCCGCATCGGCCATCGGTTCTGCTCGCTATGTGCCCTGCCCACTGCCACTTCAGCTTGCTGATACGTTTGGCTATGTCGGCTACTTTGGTTCTGCTACGGATCTCCTCATTGTCGATTAGATCTCGTAGAGAAACCCCAAGCATAGCTCATTCAATGGCTCGTTGAGTGACCGTTAGCCTTCTTATGAGGCCTATAGTGAGCGACCACGTCTCGGATCCATACGTCATCACTGACAACACACATTGCTCGAAGGTTCTTCGTTTCAAGCACTGAGGAATTTTGGACGAGAAGATATGCCGAAAGCTGTCCAGCCGTGTCGGATTCGTCGATTCACCTCTTTCTCGATGTTGGACCTACCTAATTGGATGGTTTGTCAAAGGTACTCGTCAAAAACTTCGAGGATCAAGCTTCCAACTGAGACCGGGGCGGGTGCGACATGGACATTTGACATGATTTTCGTCTTGTCCATGTTCATTTTTAGACCCACATATCAAAGTCCTTGCGACACGATATTCGCTCCTTCAATGCTAAATGCATCAAGGAGTCGATTGAGCGAAATAAAGGTTCGAAAGTGTTCGCAAGTGACATGTCTATTGGGTAGAGCCGGCTGACTAAGCTTAAGACGAAGGATGGTAGCGTGGCGTCAACGACGGCAGAGGTGTTGAGGGAAGTCAGTCACCAAACCCGTTAGCAGCAGAACTGCGAGGGACCCAAGAGCCACGCTAACCCGACACTACACACCGAAGACATCCCGGATATCAGCTTGTACGAGATTAGAATGGCTCTTAAATAGCTTAAGAACAACAAGGCGCCGGGCGAGGACGGAATCACAGCAGAGCTTCTGACAGCGGGTGGTACACACCGGTACTTAAAGTCCTGCAGAAGCTCTTTAATTCCGTGTTGTTCGAGGGCAAAACGCCTGAGACGTGGAACAGAAGCGTGATGGCTTTCGTCTTTAAAAAGGGCGATAAAACCCTCTTAAAGAACTATAGACCTATCTCGCTTCTGAGCCACGTCTACAAGCTGTTCTCAAGGGTCAACACGAATCGTTTCGCAAGTTCGATGACTTCCAGCCTCCCGAGCAAGCCGGATTCCGAAAAGGCTACGCACATCCATACGCTGCGGCAGATTGTACAGAAGACCGAAGAGTACAATCTGCTATTATGCTTAGCGTTTGTGGACTATGAGAAAGCATTCGATTCGATCGAGACATGGGCCGTGCCGTGCTACAGTCTCTCCAGCGGTGCCGCATATACTACAGGTATTTCGAAGCGTTGACGTGCTTATACAAAAATGCCACCATGTCAGTCCGAGTACAGGAACAGAACACGAAGGCAATCTCATTACACAGAGGCGTGAGACAGGGAGATGTCATATCTCTGAAACTGTTCACGACCGCTCTGGAAGATGCCTTCAAGCTTTTGGACTGGAAAGGATTCGGCATCAACGTTAAGTATCGAGTTTCCCAACAGGTAGAAATCCATCAAATTTTATGTAATTTTTTATTCATTTCAAAATTCCACGCGCCCCTTTGTTACCTCGCGCCCCTAGGCACGTGCCTAGTTTGCCTTAAGGATAATCCGCCACTGCCGATAGATTATTCATTTCGGCCGTTAGTTTAATTGACATCAGCTATCGTCCTTTGACCAATGTGCCAGTCGACAAAATTACGATCTGTGTATGCTTTGACGTGCATTCAAACGTAAAAGTACACGGTACATGTAAACCCAATATTCACACTGTGTACAGATAGATGCGGTCAGATTGCAAGCCCGGAGCGTTGTAGGTCATATTTAAACAGGTAAAATGTATGATTTCGTGTCGCCCGTCAAGCGTATTAATTTTATGATAATACTAGCGAATCCTGTGAATTTCGGGCAAAAAAATTACCTGTGTACAGTCAATGAAAGAGTTGAGCAGACTAGAGAACTTAGTTACTTACTTTAGAATTAATTAATTACATTATTAGCAAAAAAAATAGATTTTTGCTAATAATGTAAGCATAGTTGTAAACTTTTGTAATTACTAGTAAAATACTCGCAACTTCGTTTGTGTATATCTCGCTTTCCCGTGGGAATTTTGAAAATCCTTTCTTAGACGTCGTAAGCAACCTACATTCCAAATATTTGGAATATCTAGACCCAGCGGTTTGGTCAGCAATCAGTCAGGACTTTGAATGTTATATATGTATATGTACAGATATGAACACTATTGTTAAATAAAAATTCGTGTGAATTCACGCAATTTATTTTTCCCGATGGCTCAGCGACCCATAGTGAGTCTTGGCTTATTCAAATTCAAAACTTTTATTCATAGAGGCATTTTCTCTTGTCAGAGAGTACTTAAAGTAGAAGTAGAAATTTGATTTTTTCACAACTTCATAGGACCGTAGACATGAGTATATGGTTCTTTCAACTCCACGCATTCCCGAGAAAAAGGGTCTTGACAGACAGGCAGACAGACGGACATCAAAGTAATCTTATAAGGCTTCCGTTTTTCCTTTTGCGGTACTAAAAATGATGACCCTTTTAACGACGGTTTAGTAGGGTTTTTTTTTGTAACAGAGGTCACATCGGATAATCCGCTCAAATCGGAGCAGCCAGTCTGGGGACGGACCTCCAACCTTACAGAAGATCGTAGCCAAATAGCATTGGTCTCGGCCATGTTGTGTTCCTACGGTAAGTAAGGTCTCCAGAGCTTCACTTTTTACACGGTCGGCAAGGCGCGAGTACCCTTGGTGTTGCAACCGTCCATGGGCTACGGTGACTGCTTACCATCAGGCGGGCCTTAGTGTTATAAATAAAAGATCGTATTTTTGTCCATCTGTCTGTCAAGCTACATAGGAACGTGTAGAGGCATCAAGCTGTAGGTAAATTAATATCAGATACTCATGTCTGCATTGAAACACTGCGTAGGTTTACGGGACTTATGAACCTATTGTACAGATCCACACGTGCTTTGAATAAATTCTCGTGTTAGTTTGAATCAAAAATTTAACCCTGAAAGCTGGCATTGTCGGTCTGTCCGCCCAACGTATGGGAATGGGAAGGTCTCTATTACCTTACCTACTGCAAGAAAAATAAACCTGTATATTAGGAGATATTTCATAAAAGGTTTGGACAAAGAATTTCATATTAATAAGAAATGTGAACTACTTCTACCAAAGCAGTAATTCACTCCTTTGTCTTAAAGTAATTTGGAAAAAAAAAATCTGAAGAAGAAATCCAAGAATTACCAATCTCTTCACCGTTTTCAACTTGTACCAATTTGTTTGCTGCAAAGTAAAAAATTCTATAATTCTGTCAAATACGAGTACGTTCAAAGGATTTGTTTGTCTTATCTATTCAAGTGGTTATCACCTTACTCTCCAAAATGAGACTTCGTGCCATACTGCGTTTCCCGTAAACATCTTGTAGGTACATTCACGTGCATTGCAATGATTCAATTTTCAAGTGCAGACAATAAAGGTGTTCACGCGATGCACTCAGATTGTATCATTAGCACAATTGTGCACATCCTCTTTAAAGGGTGAAAATTTTTGTAACTATTTCCCTTTTATTCTTCACGGACGAATCAATAGGCAGAAGTGCGGAGTTCAATTACAGGTGCAGCGGTTTCCGATTAGATTTTTTAGTATAGCGGATATAATTTCAGATAGATTTTGATTCATTTTATGAAACACTTAAGTCAAATAGTCACATTTATTCGATACGATTTCGTTTGGATGGACCCTGGACGTTTGCGTAAAGGGTCACCTCACCATCCAACATTAAACGCTCAGATTAATAATATCGTTTCTTCAATAACTTAAATCATGTATACAAAGTTTTAAATGTTGAGATCAACAAATTCGATAAATACTTTCAGAGTTCAGGATAAAAAAAATCTAGGCTGAAGTATCAATTTTGAAGTTGTCTGTAATATAACTGAGACTATGACCAGACGCACTATAGTTAAGTCAAATTTTATAATACTGCAGCTTGAGTAAATTGCTACACGTGCCATAGTTGGTTCTTAAGCTTATTTACGATTATTTACGTCATCTGGTCCTCCTTCTATCCGTCATGTCGGTTGACCGACCATTATTATGTTGCTCATTATTTACTCCGACGTGTTAAAGACAGGTCGTCTTCTCAGACACATTCAGTTGTCATGTTGATTATTCAAATCGGTGTTTGATATTAGTTTTGTAAGCCACGATCAAAGTTTCTAGTGCAGGTGAGTTTTTTTAAGACATGTTTTTATTATGTTTTGCGACATACTTACTGCATTTGATAGCTCAATTATTTATGCGGTTAGATATATGAAACGAGACAATCACCTAAAATTCTATGATTTTCGTTGGAAATCATGTCTCAACAAATAGTGCGCGTGCGCTATCGCTTGTATTTAGCCATTTATATGCAGAGATTAGAACATAATTATGATGAGTAGGTAATACTACAAAGGTGTTGTAGATTTTCAAATATTTTTATAGAACAATAATACATGGTATTGTTCATAGTCACGATTCGCGTATGAATTTTATTGTTTTCGTATTCTAGTTTTTTTTTAATTTAGTTTTTATTAGCAAATGCTTATTGTTTTATTTAATATTTTATTCACGTTCCTTTGGCCTAACATTTGATAAGGTTTAATTTTTTTACAAAATGATACACGTATAGTGTCTTACATTTGGGAAATGGGAAACCATCTGCGCATTTTTGTTTCTAGTGTCGATATATCATTGTCAATATTATTTTGTTACGGAGTTCTCCAAAAATATATAAAACAAAACATAATAAATAACTACATAAAAAGTATCTTGTTTCTAATGTGCATATATTTATTGTTATTGTAATGTTTATGTTACAATATTCTAGTTGAAATACAAAAAATAAATGATATTTCAAGATGTTAATAACGTATTAGTTTCAGAATTTTTAAATCGGTTTTGTAAATCCATTTGATATTTGTTTTAAAAAAAAGGTACCTACCTTACCTATTGAGTTTTTGCGGCGCTTCTTCTGTTTCATAACGTTCTTATCTGTCAAATAAACTTACATATACAATAACCGGAACTTATCTACAAGGTGATGAAACAGATTAAATTTAAAAAATACAAATATAGTGGAATATAGACACGATCATTTCTCTTGTAAGATGATATCAAAATAATTACTAATAGCACCATAATTAGTACTGGAAAGTAGATCTCGCGGAGAAACTCACAATCAGACTAATTCATACACGCAACTGGTATTACTTAGTTCATAGATTGAATTGCTTGCATTGATCTAGTACGTGCCAGAGAATGGATATGGAAAGCCACGACATATAAGATTATTAGTATAGGGGACGTACCCGATTCATACAAATATTACTGTAACCTGTGCTGTAACGCCTGTATGTAACAGTATCGCACTGCGCGCCCTGGAGTTCTGAAATACAGAATTTCGCCTAGTTTAGGCTCCAGTCCACCCTACTTTTAAATCTTAGTCTTCTGTTTTCATCTGTAATAATATATGTAGGGGTTGGAAAATGCATAATATATATTTTTTTAAATTACTATTATCATATCCCACTGCGTTGCAAAGGTCTCTCATTTTCTCAGTGTTCCGATTAATAACTTCATCACCTTAAGGAAAAAATTCTCAAAAACAATTCGTGATATATTCTTTAATTTCGTTATTTATGTCATACTAGGTATTATTATTATTGTCATTAAAATCAATTTATTATTATTATTATAACTTAGATAATTGTATTGTCATTTTGTCATTAAACAAAATTTTAGTTTATTACTGATTTGTGAAATTATAATTGTGATTCATACGTACTATTAATAATTAATTATTGTAAATTTGAATGCTGTGCATATCTATAATTGATGTAGACATAAGTAGTGAGACAATGTACAATGTTTGAAAGTTAATGATTGTGTCTGCGTTGTTGATGTGCCTTAATAAATAAATAAAATAAATAAAAAACTTTTCACTTCCAATCTTTCAAAAACGCGTCCAACGCGTCTCGCCTATTCGTCTGGGCTACTTACTGCGGCGCTGTGTGTACTGTCTTTTGGGAATTTACGTAGTATAGCTCACCCGACACAATACATAGTATAGTGCAATTATTACAAATCACCATACGAGTCTGCGTTTTTTATGATGGAATTATACAAATAGATAAGTAATATAGGTACGAACTAATAGATTTTATTTAAATTTAGTTCCACAGCATATTTTTTTACGTATTTTTTTAATACCGCTGAGGTGGCAAACAAGCGTTCGGGTCCGTCTGATGGTAAGCTGTCATCGAGCCTATGGACGTTTACAATACCGGGGGTATCACACACGCATTGCCGGCCCTGTAGAAAGTGCGGAGCTCTGAAAACCTTAAAAAAAATTATGGATACAACTGATTGGCTAATGCCTAAATTTAAAGTAGAATGTAAAATTTGCATGTACCTAGATTTTGTGCGTATTTGAGTTGCGATAGAATTCTTCAGAAAATGGTAGACTTTAGAGGGCCTAAAGTCTCTAAAATAATGAGAAGTTATCATTTTGCGAAACACAGACATTTTGCGAAGTGCATGTATCTCCCGGTCTACAAGGTATTGCTTAATGCTCATCGTTCACCTAATCGCTTTCACAAGCTAATGAAGTTACATACAGCCTTGCCAGCTTTATGATTAAGCCTAGGAAATGCAATATGTTCTTGCTTTGAAGGAAGGAAATTGCTAATTAGTCTGGACTTAACGATAATATCAGAGTAAAGATTGTGATTACAATTTTATCGATTATATGAGTTTATTTAACTACCTACATAATATATATTCAGTAAATTATTACATTAGGTATTTATTGTATCTAATAGGTACTTATAAATAATAGTAAATTATTATGTAGCTTATTGAATTAAGTTATTATATTTGAAATTCAATATCCTAGAATACCTATTTCAATACAATGTGCATGTTCGTTCATTGTATTGAAACATATTGAATTCATATAAAATGTAATAAAATTAATATTACAATAAAATATGTTGTTACGCTAACTAAAGCATGACCTAGATAATATATTTATTGTTATTTGTCTCAATTTAAAAATATCGAAAATAGTTAGATTTAACAATGCATTGTTAGTAAAAATATTGTTTCCGTGGGGTATGATAAGCACCCGCCTACAAGGTGGTAAGACGACCTAAGGAAAGTCGCAGGAAGCCGCTGGATGCAGGCCGCTGCCAGCAGGTCGCACTGGAGACGTTTGGAGGCCTATGTCCAGCAGTGGACTTCTTGTGGCTGAGATGATGATGATGATATCCACCTATTTAATATTTATGTCTGTTTTTTTTTGTAAAAGTCTATACTAATATAATAAAGTTGTAGGAGACATTACACTCACAAGAAACCTTATAAATAATCAAACTTAATTAATTACTTCAAACTGAACTAGTATTAAAAATTAAACATTTAAGTGGGTGGATCCAAACGCTGCCTCGCTTTAGCAATGAAAAGATGAAGCACGAAAGTTGTAAAATTATTTTAGTGTTGCCATAGCCCATTAATCGAGAAAGGCTGGGCTATACTGTAGTAAATAAAGCATATTCCCATTTTGAGAAAGTGGACTTCAATAGTAACATTTTTTGTAGCTTCATAAATTTATTTATTTACATAAACTATAAAAAGTTTCAACCCCTAATAATTCATATAGGATTGACTAAAATTTCAACCATAAAGCCTTATCAAAAATATACACGGTGATTGCTCAAACTCAAAGTGCAATTAAAATACGTTTCAGAAATGGCTATCCATTAACTGTTAGAATTCCTTAAAATTCTTAATTAAAATTTTGTACATTAAATCAGGGTAGTTGCACTAAATATTCTTTGTTATAACAATAAAAAACGTTATAGTTAAATAAAAAAGAAGAACATTTAAAAGATCTCATCTCATATCTAATCGTACGTTTTTTTATATCCGCCATAAAACTTTTAGCAACAGGAATGGAAATTATGTGTCAATTATTTAACGGCGGGTATGGGACCACCTGTTCTCAGTTCTGGTAAACTCGCGGGTAAATGAAAATCAAACCGACAGTTAGAGAACTGACATCGTCCGCGACGCGTGTCCGACGTCCCACGCCCGCCGCTATTGTTTCCATAGCAATAATAAGTGGATATTGCATTCGCTTTAAATAAGTGCAATGACCGAAAAACACAATTCCTACAAGGACGAAGAGTTTGTATTTCCGCTTAAACCGCCAAAAGACACTGTCCATTGTTATTTATTAAATTCCTATATTTAAAAAAAAACTTAATTACCACGTCTCAATCTTGCTTGATATTCATTATAAATAATATAACAGCCGCAGTGTCATTAGAGTTATTTTCGTGTTACGATTTTGTTAGTTGGCGACTGATGTTTTTATTTTTATTGTTTTAGTGGAGACGCGGAGTATATATCAACGAACTTCAACATGAGGAATAATGTAAAGTGAGTATCTAGTTATAATTTTTTAATCTACCGTGCCTTTATAGTTCTAACTAATTGCCTACGTATGTAATTATGAAACCAAAAAGTTTTAATGTAAATAATGTTGATGTTTAGTTTATAAAGGGGTTTTGAATTTTAGATTTCTTAGTTTCAATCTTATAAGAGTATTTGTTATTATTTGTTGTTATACTTGTATTTGGCATGATACGTGGGTTATTTAATAATAACATACGTGTCTACTTTCGCTTGCGTTCGTATCCGGACAAAACTTTTTGAATAGCAGTCGGGTCGCGTACTGCCATATACATTTATTATTTAAACGACCACATAACACACTACTTTGGCTACATAATTAATAACATTTCCAAGTTTTAAATTCAGCCATAACCAGCATATAAAGTAAAACTTTAATGTGTGAAATGCCTTCACAAAGTGAAATATCTACACTAGGTAATATTATAAAGGGGAAAGATTTGCATTTTTGTGTGACGTTGAATAAACTCAAAAATGGACCGATTTCAAAAATTCTTTCACCGTTAGGAAGGTACGTTAACCCCGGATAAAATAAGCTATATTATATTTTCCAAAAATTTGGGATCCTTAATAAAACCCGTACGAAGCCGGGGCGGTCCGCTAGTTAATAATAATTCACCATGTTTTTTCCTCGGTCAAGTTCAAGGAATGCTTAATTTACAAAACTGCAGCTTTGCATGTTTATATATTAACTATTCTAACAAGAGTGGTAGAACAGCATCTGGAAGAAGTATTATTATGGGAGCGCGTCCCAATTATACCCTATAAGCAAACAAACCTATTCAGATTTGAGTTCCGACTGAAGACTTTTCTCACTTGTATTGGTATTCTCTGCCCTTACTGACATCAGCACGGCTTGATATACTTTATTAGCTCTCCGACTTTTTGGACGGGGGAAAACGTTCATTTAAGGCAGGCGTCCACATATTCGCATCGCAGTACGTATCAGACGCATCGTATTCGTAGATTATTATAGATTATGCGGATCTGTGGATGCACTTGTATATCTTTCTATATAAAGAATACTACGATCCGTTTGATCAGATGCGTCCGATACGTACGATGCGGATATGATGGACGCCTGCCATCGGAAAACCTAAAGTTTTAATCGTTGCTCATAATCAATTTAATCAGTAAGTCGGTCCGTCTGTCCGTCTGTCCGTCCGCGGTCTAGCGCCTAGACTAGCCTTGATGCTAGAAAGCTGTAATTTGGTATGTATACTAATATTAACAATGCTAACAAAGTGGTAGTAGAAAATTTTTTTTTTTTTTTTACCGTACTGGTAAAGTGGGATTGAATTTGTTTTTCGTTAGATAGGTCTCTTAAAAACATTGCGAGTTACTACACTCCCCCCCCCCCCCCCTCCTCGTTATATAAAATTTATTTGATGAAAACTTACAAATGTCATAGAATATGATATTGGACTCATTTGCAAGCAAGCAAAACACAGCAAATACGGAACCCTACACTATGCATGGCCAGACATGCACTTGGCCGGTTTTATTTTCTTTAGTTTACAGTGACAGCTTTTATTGAAATGAACTTAAATATTTTTCGTATGGACTGTTAAATATATTATCATAATATTTTTTATTTTATTTTATTTATTTAAAAATATTTTTGTGCAGCTCACCACATTAGTTAAGCCAAGGTTGCTTAATTATGATAGATAGATAGATAGATTTATTTGCGAAAATAAGGTACAAAAGATGTTACAAACATAGTATTCCAACTTATTCTGCCCTCGCAGAGGCGTGTATTGTGAATTCTAGATAATTGTTATATTAAATAAAACTCGAATTCGCAAAATTCATTGGTAACAAAAATATTTAATGAGTCTCTAATAATAAAAGAAAATGTTATTATACTAATTTAAATGATGTGGAAACAATTTATTGGATTCCTTAAAAGACATAGGTAATTTATGTTCCAACGATTATAAACTTAAGACCTTGTCGACAACTACGAAGGGCTTTTAATGACGAAACTATTACGTTGCTCGTGAAACTAGGTAATTAACATAAAAAAGCACGTCCTAATCGAAATCAGGTCATCATTACTTTGGTAATTACACGAGAGCACATTTGGTAAAGTGTCCTCTGTTGTTGTTTTTTAGTACAAGGCGGACTAATGCATTTACCTTAGTTACGTTGTTAACTTTGCCCTTGGTACATAGGTACTGTACTCGTGTTGTTTGGAAAAATTAACCCATGCAGTATTTTTGAAACAATAAAGCTTTGTAGGAAAATAATTGCTTACAACGACCACTGAAGCGTATTACTGAAACCTACATATAAATTACTAGTTTTTTTGCTCGCGACTTCGTCCGCGTGAAGTGCCGGACCCGTTCCCGTGGGAACCACATTGAATTTCGGGTAAAGCTATAAGCCTATGCCACTCCCTGATAATGTAGCTTTCTACTGGTGAAAGAATTTTTTAATACGGTCCAGTAGTTTCGGAGCCTATTCAATTCAAACAAACAAACAATCAAATCTTTCCTCTTTATAATATTAGTATAGATATAGCTTCGGTAAAAGTTAACAATGCTTTATCCATATCATTTAAAAGAAATAATTGATGTGTAAAATATTCACTCGTAGAAACAAAATTATTTTGTTCATTGCACAAATTTTGTTCAAATTAAATCAGAAAAAGACATGCCTTACAATAGCTGACAAAGTTGACTGTCCTATTCTGAGACATTGGGTGGGGCAGATCATAAAATAAATATTTTCATATTATTGTTCGGAATTAATTAAATAAACTAACATAGGGTAAGTGGCATGTACTAACAATATTATGGATTTCAATTGTCTGATAAATAAATATATTATTATTATTATTATTAAGACTTAGTGTGTAATTAAGATAAATACATACATTTTTGCAACTGGTTTTAAAATGATTTACGATGAAAATGTTTTATATTACAAAGCAATTTCAATGCGGCAATATTACAACCCCTGCGAGACAGTTGTACAAGTTCTCATGGGACTTTTGAAATATAAAGATGGTGCCTTCATTGTTCATTAAATAAGCTAACATGAAAGTTCTAGTATTATTAAAACAAACTGGCTGACGGTTAATAATCCATACTAATATTATAAATGTGAAAGTGTGTTTGTTTGTCCTCCATTCACATCGAAAGTTTTGAACGGATTGATATGATTTTTTTATTGGGGATAGTTTAAGGTCTGGAGACATTTTATCCCGGAAAAGCATCTCATTCCAACGGGAAAAAAAAGTATAACATTATTTTTTCATAATTTTTTAACGGGGATAATTTAAGGTCTGGAGGCTGACTAAGGCTGCTTTTTCCCACGGGATAAAGAGATTCCCATGGGAAAAAATATTTACATTTTCCACGCGGGCGGAGCCGCGGGTAGCAGCTAGTTTCTTAATAAATGAATTATGTGTTATGTATGTCATTATTTTGATATTACAAACAGTACAAATTAAGTTTTATTTATTAACCGACTTCAAAAAAGGAAGAGAAAAAAAAACATACAACGAAACATAGAACATGTTTCATTGTATGTTTTTTTTTTTGTATGTCCGACGATTACTCTGTCAATTGTGGACCGATTTTCAAAATTCTTCTTTTATTCGTATGTGCATACTCCCAAGTTGGTCCCATTGTCAACAAGTCAGGATCTGATGATGGTATCCCAGGTAAATCGAGGGCAACCCTCAGATTTTATAGGCACGTAGAACGCGTTACTTATGTTTTCGTAAGCTATTAACGTATTTGAGTATGTGAGGTGATGATGGAAGGTACAACTCCTAAACGGATAGGAGTTAGAGGATGATTCTTTAAGTATTGTAGGTATTTATTAGACCATTGATTATCATGATGGAAACATTAGATTTTTTCCATCATAACTTGTTTGTACAGATATACTAAGTTTATACCGACAATTTTTCTTGTCTTTTTGTTCGTTTTTATTGGGATGGTACGCATCATGTACTCCAATTTTGCATTAAGGGTGTACATCTGTACATAGTGCTTATTATCACGTAAGAGCTACCTCGTTGTCCACCGCCATAAAACTACAATAATGAATGCTCCGCTGAATACGTCACCTACGCAATGATTGCGTGCTTTTTTACTACATAGTTACGTGTGTTTTACGTATATATCACATAGGCTGAGGTGTGTAGCCGCACGCGTATATACTGCGGTAACCTCAGTCGTGCGATTTTTATTTATTATGGATTTAGAAAGCAGCGCGTCTGTTCCTTTAGCCTTAATCTAAGATGTCCTTCTATCATTCAGGTGCTGAACCTTTAATTTGTCTTCTTACTATATAATAATATACCTATTTAGTGGTTGTCAAGATGTGATATCCATTCTTTAATTTATGCATATATTTGATTCATCATAGTGAGTTGTTTCAAAACGCGTGGTGCGCAAATATTAAAAGGCGAAAAGATGGCAACTTGGGCCATCGCCGATAATTTAATTAACGTCATACTTCGCAGGGCTTTTTGACATGAAATATTAAATATTATTACGTACTTCTGAAGTGATTGAGGGGATGTGTCCATTATCATTTAAGCTTTTCGTTATTCTTAGCGAAATGTCACGCCATCTTCGCGTGGCAGTTTCCGTTGATGTGGGAATTCCGAGATAAAAAATTTACTAGTTTTAAAAGTAGATTTTGTTTCGTGTTTCCGCTCCTCTCAACTTTTTGGTAGAATTGTGCAACAGACACTTATAATAATTACATAGTTTTACGGTTCATGGCATTTAACAAAGCTGTATTGCCAAACAGCGGCAACTATAAAACTGGGAATATCCATTGAACGTTACATTCACAGCTTATTTTATTGTTAATATCACCACGGCCTTGCCACGACCAGTGAACGTCCAAGTACCCAACATCTAACTGATTCGCATAGAGTTGAAAATTGAAATCAATTTTTTGTAGGACTCGTGGTAGCTGCCGTGGATTCGCATCGGATATGTTAATATAACTTATGAGAAAACTAAACATCTCGCGTTGCGTCACAAGATGTCTGACAATGTGTAGTTTTCCTCAGATATTTGAAATAAGTACTAAAATATTTTTTTGTATTTTAAAGCTTAATTAATCATTATTGATGGCGAAAAAAAATGTTGTGCTAAGAAAACTAAAAAAATAGTACCTACCTACCAAAATATAAAAAAAATAAGCAATTTAACTAAATAAGTGGTCACCATTTCGACGCGCTTGAAGAAGTTAGAATCAACTAATGTATGGCGAACGCTTGTTTATAGGGATAATACGCCCTGGTGACGTCACATCTGCTGGAACCGTCAGCATTGCGTTTCATAAGAGTTTATGACGCTATCATTTTTTGAGGTTTTTAAGAATTATTTTCTTCAATAACATCATCATTTTACGGGTCATACTGAAAACATGAAAAATCAAACCGAACCAACCAACCAAACTTAAACCAGAAAAGGGTTGGTTTTAAAGAAAAGGTTAATTAACTAAAATAAAAAATATTGTAGCTAAACCTTCTAAAGCAATAAACTTAAACCTTATTAGAATTTCATGTACAATATGTTCCTCTTTAGAACTTGTTTTATTATACAAGCTCTTCCCGTCCGCAACGTCTCGCTCGTATTCAGGGGTAATGAATGATACTTTTTTCCCGTGGGAATAAGATGGTTTTCCTGGATAAAAACCTATCTCTCTCGAAACCTTGAATTACACCATTGATTCTTTTAAACGGGAAAAAAGGACAATTATACATACTTTCACATTTTTATTAGTAGTATTTATGGATTATCCTCTCTTTTAATTACGTATGACTTGTTGTATGACCCTTTTTAGGGTTCCGTAGTAAACTACAAGGAACCCTTAAATTTCGCCATGTCCGTCTGTCCGTCCGTCCTCGGTCTAGCTCCTAGACGCTTGATGATAGAAAGCTGTAATTTGGTATGTTACGCATAATAACAATGCTAACAAAGTGCTAGAATAAAATTTTGAAAAATATTTTTTTGAGGTGCCTCCCCTCCCCTACATGTTAAGTTGGAATGAAATTTTTTTTTCGCGCCGACCCCATTGTGTGGGGTGTCGTTAGATAGGTCTATTAAAAACATTGAGGGTGTGGGAAGATCATTTTTCGTTACAATGATCCGTTTGCGACATTACATTTAACGTGCCAATTTTCGATTTGCACGGTGGTCCCCTCCCCCTCTATCTCCAAAAGTCTTATGTTTAGAAATTCGAAAAAATTGATGGTAGTAGTCCATATAGTGAACCTACAAGGAAAATTATTACGGTTAAGTAGGCTCTACTAGTTACCGAGTAATAGCCGAGGAACTTATTAAGTTAAATTTCTTTGACGAAACGTACAAATGTCATAGAATATGGCATTATACTCATCTGCAAGCAAGCAAAGCGTAGCAAATACGGAACCCTACATTGTGCGTGGCCCGACACGTACTTGCCCGGTTTTACATTTATTTTATTGTAGGTCTTCGTTTATGGTAATATGGCATGGCACTGACTTTCTGCTACAAGGTCATAATTTAATATCCACGATTATAGTAGGTATAAAAATAGCTTATTAGAACTGCATATAAGTAACAAATAATATTAATCGACTTCGAATAGTTTTTTGTTTCTATTTATTTTTACTATGAATAGTTACCAACAAAATAATGTGGCATCTTAATAGTTTTTTTTTTCACAATTTGCACAGCGCCACCTGGCTTCTAAGTAAGCTAGGCTAGCGGGTTGCAGACCAAGAGCTAAGCTAAGTCATTGCTAACTTAGTTTAGCTTAGTCTGCATAGCTGAAATGATTTTTCATACTTAGGTGCAGACCACAACGCGTAATGTATGTAAAACTAACGGTAACTAACTTAGCTTAGATCTTGATCTGCAACTAGGGTTGCCAACCATACTTTATTATAAAGTATCCTACTTTATTTTTGGTAATTATACTTTATACTTTTGCATACAAATAAAGTATGTGAAAATACTTTATTTTCAACTTTTACTGTGATGCGTAAAACAAAATACTCATTACTAACCTACTTAAATATTTAACAGTACACATATAAGTTAAAACGGATGAAGGAAACCATTTATTCAATCAGTAATTTTTCACTTTCTATTGATATGAGCTTAAATTATTTGATAAAATGGTTTGATTTTAGCGAAGATTACTGGCTTTCCTAACATGTCTTTGAAAAATGAGGTTAAAGAACATTTTGAAATGGTAATTACAAAGACCAAATTACAAGACAGATTAAATATTAAGATGGACGATATTATGTATTCTCCGAATCTATAAGACTTAAAAAGATCCAAAGAAAATTCACTAATGTTGATAAAAAAAAATCTGTGAAAAGTACAGTTGAAAAATGGCAATATATACTTAAAAATGTATCCTGATAGCTTACCAATTATAAAAAAAGTTATTTCTTATTTACTCTCCGAGCGTCAATAAATTTAATTCAAAACGAATTGATTTTTTATTTTTTTATTTCGATTGTCAAAAAGTTGTTAGCATGTGCTAATAAAAGCGCTCAAAAATACGTTTTGAAACAATAAAAACATAAAATTTGAAAAAATACTTTTTTTTTCTTCCAAATACTTTTTTTTTTCCCATCCAAACCATTTTATACGTTTTTTTAGTCAAAAAAAGTTGGCAACCCTATCTGCAACCCGCATAACCTGTTTGTGTGTATTATGGGTAACAGACAACGGAAATATGATTGTAAATATATAAGTACTCATAATACATAGACAAAATGCGATCACATGAATATTTGCCCCGTGCGAGTATCGAACTCGCGTCCTCAGGTCTCTGATGTTAGTCAGTTGGGGTCACTCACTACACTACCAACACGCCTTTGCGCTGTGAGTTTACCTAAGATAAAATTGTAAGACTAATTTATTTAAACAGTTATTAGTCTGAATAATTTATTTGACTAACAAAATATAAGATAACTGTCTAATATCTACTTGTATCATAAAACCAATATTTTTGTCAGTGGTAATAGTCTTCTTAATTTGTTACTCTTTGACGCGAAAACGGCTTGTCAGATTTACTTATAATTTGGTATATAGGTAGTATAGATTATACCGGATATCAGTCCGGGAACGGTAACATGGATCTCGCTAGTAAACGGCGGTCATAACCTAATTATGTCATGTACTTTGATTATAACATCAAGGAAGTCAAATAAATCGAACATGAAGCAGTAATTTTATACAAAACTTGCGTGAGAGATTTGAGATTCAATGGATTGAATTAGCTTCACATAACATGATTATTTTATTTTAATAATTCGTGGGAAGAAAAAAATTCATAAAGCCCCGAATCAAGCAGCACAATTCCGACAAAAAACCTTCTTATAAGTACCTATTTAAAGAAAATGACGCAATTTTTATAAAGTTTTTTAACATTTCGTCATTTATTCTATAATCTTGACTGTTAGTTAAAAGCTACGGTTATGCCCAACCCGTAAACAAGAGACACTGAAATTACTAGGTTTTTATTTATTTAATCTTTATTAATAAAAAAATAAAATTTTCTTATACCTGTTTTGTCATTGTCATTCTTGAGGAGAAAATCAAATGCGAAAGTGACAGCATTAGTTAAACCTCGGCTGATCTGTGAGTATATATGCTTGATTGCATGCTTAGAAAGTCATAGGTTTCCATTATTAAAAGTAATCGGTATTAAAATGCAAGTTTTAAATTGTACTTTGACATATTATCTTGTTTGTTTTGGAAACTTCAGTACCAATATTCATGTGGTTTTGTCAAATTCACACCAAAATTTAAGTATGAAACATAACACTTTTTACTACCAGTGTATATTCGATAGACATCGTTGCTAGATCTCGGAATATAATTAGTCAGCAGCTGATGGTACAGGGAAAAGAATCCAAAAATTATTTGACCTACGGCACGGAACACTGCTCACACAAGGCTTGGGTTACCTTGAGCATTTTTATTCTGTCAGAAAAAACGTTAGGAATATTTTAACATAAATAATCTGGTCAGTTAGTGGTATATGTTGACAATGAAACTATCGAGGAGTTCGTTCAACTCTTGAGCATATCCACGTAACGGTTAGCCCCATACAGTCGTCCTGCGACGAGCCAGTCCTGAGCCGCCGTGACCGGTTCCTGCGGTCACCACTTTCAAATTTTCATTGTTTCTTGTCTCCGTGTTGATTAATAGTGGGTCATTGTGTCGGAGTCTTGGACTCATTCCAAGCATAATACACTCTACCACTCGGCTAGTGAAATATTGAGACCGGCAAGTTCTGTACGTGTTGACAGTCCGTTTGTAAACAAAAGTAAAAGTGATTACCTTAATTTACCTTGACAGTAGCCCAGTTTGTTAGAATAAAGACGGTCAAAAAAGTTCGGCGACCTCTAAAGAGACAATGAACTTGTATCGAACCGGTCTTTAAGTGACAGAAGTATCGATGCATGATAACTGCGAAGGTTGCGTAACCGCTCATACTTAGTAGCCCGACCGGTGTGCGCAACCAGTAGCAGGACATACCGGCTAAAAGTGTCTCATACCTGTATTGTAAAAAGCAGAGCACTAACTACGAGTCTATTAATAAGATAAAGACACAAACATCTCGACACAAATCATTAGTTTTAATTTATGATTATCTTATTTAACGATGCATCTATGAATCTTAGAAAGTCATATCTACCCACACGACATTCCTAGTGAAGTAGTTGAAGTAGTTTATCTCTGTGTTGTGTTGTCCCACAGTGTACTAATTAGGGAAGTTATTTATTCGTCTTATCATTTTTGTTTAAATATTTGTCATTTACTGTAACTAATTCGTTCTAACGTCAATTTTTTTATCTAACTACACGACAGTACCTATCTACGAATTCCTTGTAAACTGGGTACTTTACGAAGATGGTTACAATCGGTGCCACAAAAAGTTAATACGTTATGAAATAGAAAAAAAAAGGCATGAAGACATCACTGTTTTTATTTTATAATTGAAATGCGTGATTGCGAGCAGCCGAATTGATGAGTTTTATTTTTATTTCATAATAAAACGACAGGCGGACGCATTTTGCGGAAAACCATTGACTTCGCTTGGCTTCCTTCCTACGTAGGTACCGAAGCATTTAGAGAATTTCTAATCAACAATACATATATAATTAAAGGTAATTAGATATTGGCTCTAAGTCTAATTCACAAATCCAGATGAATATGCACGACAAAATAAGAATGATAACGATAATAGAAGTGAGACTGTGATTTTATTAACAATCATCTTCATCTCATTACCTTCATACATTTGAATTGAGCAAATCCTAAGAGGGTTTGGAGAAGACACCCATATATGTAGCGTTGGTCGTCAAATCGGGCCGGATGTTCAGTGCAAGTGGTTATGTGTATTTATATAAATCCGAAGCCATGACAATAATAAATTGTATTATGTGTCACAGTCAATCATAGATTGAATTCAGAAACCGTATATTACAAAACTGCTAGTCGTTTTGCAAAACATGATAAAGAAACAGATGATGTTTCATTTGGATTGCCATTGCAGGTTCAACGGAACTGGAGCTTAGATGTAACGTTGAATGCTTGAATACGATCATAATGACTCAACAGTTGGCTTTACAATATTGTGCTTTATACATTAAGATCCTTGATGTATTAGACGCTATTGTCTTTTCCATTAATACATAATTAGTTATTATCAGATGGGTCATTATAGCTATTGTACTCAGCAGCACTATATAGTATTTAAATATGTAGATAGTGAATAGGTTAGACCATGAAGATTTTATCATATAAGAACAAACGATGGATGTACGTAAATTCACACAGCGCCATTTAGTCCCAAAGTACGCAAGGTTTAGCCTGCTTATGTTCTTGGTAAAAGATAACGTATTATATATTTTTGAAAATAAATAAGACACAGAAAACTCCCAGACTCAAGACAAATACACTGGGCGTCAAAAAAAAGTAGTACAGTTTTAAAATTGCAATATCTCCCAAACTACAGAAGCTAGACCTTTGAAATAAAAAAAGTTAAAAGACAATTTAATTTCATTTAATAAAAACTTCATGCATAATATCATTTTTTAAAGATTGACTGAAAAAAAAAACTTAATAAACAAAAACACAATCAATCAAAAATTCAATACGGCGGGGGCTCTGTACACGTATGGGCTGGCATCTCTTCAGACCCTCTGACTGCACAGAGCCAGTGGTCATAGAAAATGGCACTCTGACTGGTGAAAGATATGCATTAGAGATCCATAACGAGTATGCAGGGCCATATTTAGTAAATATGGGTGATGGAGCGATACTAATGCATGATAACGCCCGGTCACACACCGCTCACCTCGTACAAGAGTACATTCAGGAGGTTGGCATCAGCTTGATGGCTTGGCCATCAAGAAGCCAAAGATCTTAACCCAATTGAACACGCCTGGAATGAGCTTGGGAGGCTAGTCAGAAGACGCAGACCACCCCCCGCCACCCTCAGGGCTCTAAAACAGGCCCTGATAGAAGAATGGGTGAATATTCCCCAACACCTCCTCCGAAACTTAGTGTTCAGCATGCCAAACCAGCTCCAAGCTGTCATCAGAGCCCGAGGCGGCAACACAAATTACTAAAGTGGGAACAAGGCCCAAAACGTAAAAATTAAGTTCTTGATAGTTCCTTCAAAATGTTTAGCTTTTTAGTTTTTTCTTAATTTTCAGTGTAAAACTTTACTAATGCTAAATAAAATATTATTTTTAGAAAACTTTGTTAAATTTTCTATAAAATGACTTTTATTTCAAAACTCTAATTGCAATTTTAAAATTGTACTACTTATTTTTGACGCCCAGTGTATTTAATATGTTACGTGCGGGTATCGAACCTGCACCTTTTGGTACTGAAGGGTCACTGTTAATATTTTAATGTTCGATTTCATGGGTCATCTGAAAATCACTCTCCCGATTTCAAAGATTGACATTTTTGATCTTATATCATTCTGTATGTCAAATGCGAACAACTTCGTAAGCTTGTATTCCCGTAGAAATGCGGAGTCCTTTTTTTGTTTGCATTAAATTGAATTGTAATATACCTACAGAAAGTAAGCTAGTCAGGTGTAATGTAAGTATTATTAGGTCATATTAAAAATCTATCGTAGTCCCAGTACATCAACTAATCCGTAGCCCGAAGTTGTTAGTAAGTGTAGATAGTGTAAGTGTTAAATGTGATTATCTTACGAACTCATGCCGGTCGGTAGGCACGATCACACGTAATGTTGTTGACGCCAATTCGATTAGTATAGAAACACACATTGAATCTTAATACATAATCAACAACTAGTAATGCAATATAAACATCGATGTTTGTACATGCAATATCATAGGCATAATAAGTGAAAACGTGGTGAAAATTGTTAGTCGTATGCTTTTGACGTCATATTCATTCGTTTGTTCATGAAGATAATCAACCAGTTGCAGAGACACTGTTTAAATATCATTATGTACGCATTAATTAAATTTTCCCTTATTAATTCGTAATAATTTAAAGTATTTATTTACACCAACATCGGATCATGGGTTAGTTATACATAAAACTGAAAATAAAATAAGAATGACTGTCACTGACACTATTATTTTTGTCATTAACTTTTAAATGTGTTGTGATGTAAATAGATAACGAAGAATGTAAAAAACCAGGAAAGTGTAAGTCAGGCATAATGTCAGGCCACAGTGTGAGGTTCCGTTTGCTACGCTTCTAATGTCATATTCTATTTGTACGTTTTCATCAAAGAAATTTTATTTTTTAAGTTCGTCGGCTATTACTTGGTAACTAGTAGAGCCTACTTAATTGTGATAGATTTCCTTGTAGTTTCACTATGTGGACTGCTGTCAAAAACTTTTTCAAAGGCCAAGGAAAACACAAGCTTCTCTCATGTTTTCAATTAGGCACTTATTCATAATAATGAAACTATAAAAATATAAATCGTTGCAATAGCGGAAAATATTGAAATATTAATGGAAAATATTGAAATATTATCATGAATATTTTCTATGCTGTTCCGTTGACAATATTACTTTATTACTCGATTAGGTCTCCGCATCCGCCGAAGGCTAACTAAAGCCTAGATGACGCAGTCTTTATCCGATTTATAGTAGGTTTCAAGGGTATCATTATAGGTACTAACTGGTGCACGTGTAGTTTATATGAGAGGCTACATTGAATTTTTTTATCCCCTGATCCAACAAGGACGGTATTATAGGTAACTTATGTAATTATCTGTCTGCGTAGGCCTCGTAGCTTCCAAATAGATGATCTGAGATCGAAATTAATTCTGAACGTGAAAAAAAATTTTCATCATCATCATCTTAGCTCGTTTCTGCCCACTGCTGAGCATAGCCTCTCTTTTTGTTCGCCAGCCAACTCTGTGCCATTTCTCATCCAGGTATCAAAGACCTGCGACTTTCGGTATATTAATTTTATTTTCTTTAACCCTTAATTTGGCAAACTTTTTTTTTCATTTAATTAATAAAATCGCTACAGGTTTCGGTTTTTAGCTTGTAAGAGACCTTAAAAAAATTACCTGAAAAAATCTAATTATTTCAGTTTTCTGAAAAACCTACGTATACTGGACATTGCCAAAGAAAAGGAATAAAAGAAATTAGTTTTTCTGTGGGAAAATACTTATTATATTTACAAAAATAGTCTCACAGCTACATAGGCTTGCACTAAAAACAATAATTAGAACTCCAGCAACTACAGGTTTGATGGTTCAGTCTATTTAATATTCCCTTTTGCCTCAATTTTACTGCTAACCAGTGTGTAATAATTTTCAGGCTTATGGTTCTTAGGCTTTTCGTACTGCATTTTATTTTATAGAATAGCCAATCATTGTTAACCGCTTTTATCTAACATTTGACCAAAAATGTTCATGTACCAAGGCGACGAAAGAGAGAAATTGGTTCTGTAGAGAGGGATCAATATGCCGAATTGAACTAAGAAAGTGTGGATACTTAACTAGAAACCCCCAAATTCTGGCACAAAAGCCAATGTTTATCCACTGGCCTGTATGTACAACATATGGACGACGTTGTAAGTTCTGCAAAAACATATATGGTTCCAAATGCAAGAAAAGGTTTTTCTTATAGACAAAAAGACATTACTTGTATAGCTTCCACAATAAGTAAGCAGGCAAAAACCTTACAGATTCATCGAAATTTCATATTTCGTTTTCGTATACTTTAGAACTAGCATTTATCGTACCCGCATACCTTCGAAATAACGTACCTCCTACTCGCATTCTTCCGAACTTACGTACTTCGTAGGTACTCCCATACTTCCCAACTAACGTACACCGAAATGTTTATACTTCAAAGTTCAATAGACGGTCCGAAAAGAATATACCTAAGATGTAAATCATTTTATGTGCGGATCCCTAAATTTATTATAATGAAAAAGAACAAAAGTTATTTTTCTAATAATTAGGCAACGAGAAGAATACTGGACATAGTATTTAACAGTTACTTTACTAGTAATATGGCGATGGGAAGCATACCGGACATACAAGTTGTGGGTATCGTAAAAACGAAACAAAATTCAATAATGATAATCATAACATTATGACAAGCTTTCCTGGAATGTTAACTCTTGTTTTGAATAAAACTATAAGCAAATGTGCTGTAAAACAATTCATAAAACGTAATTTTTTGAAGCCTTGCGCAACGATTTCTTCCTCCTCGCCATCTCACCAGCTACTACTTCCATCCCGTGGATATGTGGGCGTTGCCGATTTTTGACAACTTAGCTAGATAGTTCAAGATGAAATTACAGTACTAAAGTTTTACATATAATATAGTATATTTTTTTAAAGTAGATTTTTTTTCCTTCGACGGGAAGTATACTGACCAATGTCAAATTAAGGGTTAATAAAATATAAATCAAACTGTACAAGTGAATAAGCTAGGAAATTAAGTACTCAGTGACTATATTATCTGCACTTCACAAGAACTATAATAAGTAGTATGTGATGGTAAACTATAATGTTATAAAACTTAACAGCTGTATCGAATCCCTATTGATTCTTTCATGCTTTTAGAAATTCGATTACAAATCGTAATCTAACATCATATTTACAACTATAATAACGTTTAATACCTTTTACGTTACAAATTTTCATGGTTTGTGTTTGGTTGGCATATGTTAGGTTTATAATGTTATGGGAAATCGCTGCCGATAATAATATAAAATATTGTTTGTATATAAATCAGAAAACTCGAGTTTATCGCCATCTGTATATAATTGCTATTTTTGTATGTTTTATGAACTTTTATTTATATGAGTATGAGTTGATGCCTGTATTTAACTTTTCTCATAAAGAGGTAACCCTAATGATAGTTCCACGTGTAGGGTAACTACGACAACCCTAGCGTTACACGTGTAATAAAAAGCCTCTATTAAAAACCTGAGGGGTAATAGAATTGAATGCAATATTGAAAAGTTTGAAAGCATAGTTCGCACGTGTATTATTTTGTTAGGATGCATGATGACACATATTACCTACCTGAGAATAGTTCAGTTTAAACTTGTTGCATCGTAGTTTCGAAACAAATAATAGGTTTACACCCTATTAGTTATAAACAGAGGTTTCTACTATTAAAACTTTTGATTGTTTTTTATATTTTGTACGATTCAAAACCATACTTATTTTGGAAATATTTTTGCAAGAAGAATTTCACCCGTGGACAAAGTAGCCTGTTCTCTTGAAAATACAAAACAATACAAATACAATTATTTATGATGATCGGCCGTATAGTTAGATCGTGAAGAGGTAGGAGATAACAAACATGTGTACTCATTCACTCTCACATTTCTAATATTATGATTAGTTTTATAACCTGAACTGAGTTCATGTCATGTCGGACCTCGTTCTAGTAATGAGATTAATAGGAAAGATAACTTAATAGAATTAATGGTACATAGTGCGTGTTAAAGAAAAGTAAGGTTTTAGTGGTACTCTGTGGTTTTAGCAAATTTTACTGTTTCGTATAAATACTCAGTCAAAATATAGAAGATTTGCCTACTTCACAGTGAATGACAAAAGGTTCCCACACTTCCCGTTGAAGGTCGATTTCTTTTAATCTGCAGCCTCGTCCATGCTCTTGTAAATCGTGTAATGGCTTTCCATACCTAGCTAAACATACCTAACCTACCTATACCAAATGACTTTTCTCATTGAAGCGGCTACGCCTGTACAATACATCTATTCCCGACTTTGTGGAAATTATGAAAAGAGTTTTCTACTCCTTGAAACTTGTTCCTTTAAAAAAATACAGGTTTTACCTAGTTTAGGCTCTAGTCACGGTAATACCTACTACTACCGTGCTCTAGTCCACACGAATACAATCATTAGTGGTACTAATTATTATTTTGTAAATTAGTATAAATATAACTCACTGTAATTAGCTGTTAAGAAGTAGCAATAGTAGAGAAATAAATTTTTTTATTACAAAACACATTTTTTTTTACCAAATCCGGTTTCTCTTGTCAATTTTTTAACGAGGTTTTCTTCCTCCACCGCGCCACCGCACTGAAAGTGCCACAGCGTCCACTACGGACTCAGTGGACACTGTGACACTTTGCGCCACCACGCACTTCCTCTTCCAGGATGGCCTAACAAAAGCGCTCCTGGCACAAACGGTCATTATTTACTCGTAATAAAAATTAAAAATAAAAACACTTATTAAGAGAATAATTAATAAAGTAAGTTTCAATATTATTATGTTGGATGTTCAAAAACATTAAGTTGTATAAATAAGTAGCGAATGAGGGTATTGTATACCCAGAGCTATAGCAGATGTTTCTCAATATAGGCTTGTTTTGACGGCCACTGATTTAGTGATCTACAGAGACATTTAGTGATCTACAAAGACATTTGGGCGCGATCCAAATCTTTTTCATTGTACAAAACAATAGTAGCCACTTGTTTACTTACGAAATAATTCGAAGTGTTTAAACCGAAATGCTCGTCTATTTTATTTCTTATCAATTAGGAAAACCTTTTATAAGTTAGTTTTACCTACCGTCAAAATACGAAAAACGAAAATGGGACAAACTGAAATAACGTAATCTATACGTTGATTACGTATAACTTTATTTTCTTTTTATCTTAGTGGAATTAATTAGGCTCTATAAATGGATCGAATCGACAATTTTTATTCTGACGCAGATAGCACCAGAACGTTACAATAATTATTATTGATGATTTATAGTATATAATTTTGAATAATATTGAATCACCCACAGTAATTGTTTATTTTAAAAGCCGTTAAAATAAAAATATCGTTCAATTATCCTACAGAAGGCCATAAATATTATCGCTCTTGGCGTAATAAGTATATTAAGTACTTAAGGCAATTATTTTCAATAGAACCAATAGAAAAATACAACAATACAGACGACATAACAGAATTTAAAGAAATGTTCAGAATAAAATAAAACAGATTCTTTTGTATAATTTTTAAGCCTCTTTACTGGCGAAATAAGAGAGTTTTCTTAAGACCCCATAAGAATGGATCAAGCGAGGCCCCCTAGCAACTTCTGTCGTTTAACACCAAGGAAAATTTGCAGGTACACGAAAATTGGGTTAGCAAACAAATTGAAAATTTTCGAGGCAATTTTCTCCTCCAAAGAATAACCACTTAATTTTTTTATTTCTGTTTTGATTTGACATTGGTGTAAATACCAGTTTTTATGGAAATGTATTGTTTTATTGATATTCTCTGATTTATATGGAAGGGTGTATCGCAACGGCATCATTTTGATCGAGAAAACATTTAACGCAATTCAGAATTTTGCCTCCTTTGTACTCCTCCTGTGTGTATAGTGACATCTGTGACCTGAAAGCTAAAATCAAAATCTTATTTCCCCAATAATAGGTTGGTTTTCGAAGGTTGGTCGATTTTATAAATAAAGAAATTGCAACTTTACATAATAAATATTTATATGTTAATATTTTTAATAACGAGCTCAAGCTGAGCAACCTCAACGCAAATTTTCTCCCATTTTTTATTCATTTTTTCGTTTGGCAATCGGACTTCAGACGAGGATTCCATTGTGCCATCTTCACTATTCTTCACATAATACTTGTGTACACACGTAAATTCAAAGCATCATTCATTCATGCTATCTCGACTCAGTATACATTCTCTGAGTCAAGACGCATCGAAGAAAGATGACAGCAAAATTTCTTTAAAAAAGGCGGATTTTGAAGTCAACAAGATAATAAATAAATAAATAAATATATAGGGACAATTCATACAGATTGAGCTAGCCCCAAAGTAAGTTCGAAACTTGTGTTATGGGATACTAACTTAACGTTATTATATTTTATAACAAATACATATATAGATAAACATCCAAGACCCGAGACCAATCAGAAAAAGTTCATTTTTCATCATGACCCGACCGGGGATCGAACCCCGGACCTCCTGGGTGGCGGTCTGGCGTGGTAACCATTACGCCACGAAGGTCGTCTAATGCACTTTTAAAAGTTCCTGACCATAAACTGCAATCACTATGCACTTTAATTAATGTTTGATTCACATTACACTATCAATACTGTGAATCAAACGTTGAAACACACAGAAATTCATTTTTTAATCACGAGCCCAAGTGAACGCTGTCGTAGTTGGCGCCAAAATCCCTTTCTCGCATTTAAGATAATCTATTTTTAAATCTTCAGACACTGATAACTATTTATCACCAGACAGTGCCTGAATAATAGAATAAGAATAAGATCCAAATAAAAATGAATGTTCTCGTTAGATTATGCAAAGTACGCTACGTATTTCCACCAACCTAAAATTTTGTGGTTTTTTTCCATATAAAAAAACTAGCAGACCGGCTTCGCGCGGGTTTAAAGATCTCTAATTTATTGAAATATATAATATAGCCTATGTTACCCAGGAGGAATGTAGCTTCCCAACAACGGTAAAAGAATTTTTGAAATCGGTCCAGGAGTTTTATAATTTACACAAATAATCTTTCAAATATTTCTTCTTTAAAATATTGGTAGTGATGTTATTGCACATAATGATATACTAACCATTTTAATGGTTTTCGCAGACCATCGTTCTGGAATCAGCGTACAAAGATGGAGAAGCGGTTGATGCTGGTGGCCGGGGTCGCCACCATCCTCGCCATTGCTTTTCTTGCCGCTTTCATTGCCAGTATGGTGCTCAAGAACACCACTGATTTCAACGGTAAGCATTTTTATCAATCGAACAATTTTATTATAATAATCTAGTCATGAATGAATAGTCTAGTAATTTAATTTTAATTGTTCTTGTTTGTTTTTATTATAGGTATAATGTATATGCATATAAACTTAGAAAATGGGCTTTGATGGAGTGAAACTAAAATCGTGATAGTAATAAAAAAATTAAATTAAAATAATGTTTAGATTATGGATCAATTCTTTCTTTGAAAATATATTTATATTAAGTGAGTACATTACGTGAAAGTGAAAGGTAGGTAAATCTCGAAAATAAGGTAGTATTTATACCTATAAAATTCGTAAAATAAATTTATGTTTCACTTCAAAGTTTAACTAGTTGCTTTACAATATGTTCATTACTTTTATACAACAATATTGTACTTATCTTGAACATTTTTAACTGTATTTTAAAGTAGCACGACAACTAACTACTTATAAAACGATAAACACTTTTTCCTTATATAGTTAGCATACAAATACAAAATTGATCTATAGGTACACAAAAAGTAGTAAGTATGTGGATTAAACTTATTTTCGTTCTACCATTAAATTGGTAATATCAAAGGAATAATAAATTTAATGGCAGTACGACACACCAATGAAAGTACAAATAACATCAATTTTCTCTTATTATGTATTCCGCGGACAAATCCTATTCAATTGTGACCTACTAGTACCCATTGGCATACAACAAAAAACAATGAAACATTTTGTAGAAATGCCGTTTATTTTTCATTATTGTACAAGACCATGAAAGAGTGAAATTTCGATGTAAGAAAAGTGCCAAGTTCTTACCTATCAACTAACGAGGATACTTAACTCAATAATTATTATTTTAAAAATAGGTTTTGCGTCAACTCAACTTTTCTTTATTTTTTTCAATTTTGGACGAATATCAACCGATCTTTTAGCAAAAACGTCGAGATTTGGAATGTTGAAATACCTTGGGATATGTACTCAATAAAAATCCGCAACAACTATCTTTTAAAAAGATCCTAAAGATTTTTACTTCTAGAAGTCTGATTAAATAAATATATGACATCATTTCATGATAAGTTCAAGAATTTTATGATGAACTTGCTTTTTTGCCCGCGACTTCCTCCGCGTGAAGTTCCGGACCCGTTCCCGTGGGGACCACATTGAATTTCGGGAAAAACTATTGCCTATGTCACCTGATAATGTAGCTTTCTATTGGTGAAAGAATTTTTGAAATCGGTCCAGTAGTTTCGGAGCCTATTCAATCCAAAGAAACAAACAAACAATCAAATCTTTCCTCTTTATAATATTAGTATAGATAATGCCTTCAATCAATATTCCTAAAAAATAAAGAATTTAATAATAATCGAAAATAAGACAACATAATCTAGTGCCAAAGTAAGCAAAGCTTGTACTATAGGTACTGTGACTGATAAAAAAAACATTATTTGGAAATTCATCTTATTTATTATTTACTTACATGGATAATACGGAGAAAGTAATGTTTATGCACACATTAGTATGCCTGGTGAAGAAATTTCATAACGCTAGAGATAGTAATTGGTAAAATGCAACTTATTTCTTCTTCCAAAAAAATATAAAAATAAAATAATCAAATGAAATGAGGTCTCCAATCAACTATGACGTGACACAACAAGGTACAATTTACCATGTTTATCTGCCCAATGTGCTTATTCGTGTTAAGGTTTCGATTGTTTCCCTTAAATTTCCGGCAAAGATTACACGGAAAATGATCTCCAAGGCTTCACGGCTTCAAGGCTCCATGGTTACCTCTGCAATTTCGTCATTTTCATTAATTCTAAATGTAAAATATCCAAATTACCAACTCAGATAACAATTGTATTGTTTAAATTAGTTTTAACCATATAAAATGTTAGTCAGTAGACATGTAATTTTATTTTTCTGTTTTTCTCATGGAAATTTGTAAATCGAAAAATAAAAACAGTATGGCCGATTCATTCACGTTCAAAAGAAAGAATAGGTCATTCATGTCGTGGTATATCCGAATCGCGTTCATGTTTTGCAATTTCTTTTTTAAAAGGCCTATGTTCCGCGATTTTTTAAAATTCTTTTTTAAAAGAAAAGTCTCGACTGATCGATTCAACGCTCAGACCAAAACTGTTGAAATTTTGCACAGAGGTTCCCTTTGCTAAATCGACAATCAATAAGGATTTTTTTAAATTCACACTATAAGTACTTGTAACTTACACACAAATGAATTTCAACATGGTCGAACACATTATGTATACTTACTCATAATTTAAATACCATTTGTCAATAATAAATAACCACTAGCTGTAAATATAAATGGCAGAATTTGACTACATAATAATGAAATCATGGAAATTACGATCCTTGACATCAATAGTGTTGTATTGTAGCGTATCGCCACATTATTTGTTACATTTTAAATATACCAATATTTTTTAATAATGACATAACTAAGGTTGTACTTAAGGTACTTTTTTTTTTTAAATGAATGACTGCTATTTTACTGACGCATCCTCGTTGATCCCGTTTCTGAGTTAAACTCCAGGATAATAACCAGTCTAAAACAAACTACCTAAGTGTAAAATGTCAATCAAGTCTGTCGAACCGTTTTTTCGTGGAAGAGTAAATAGAATACATCACCATGAACTTTCACATTTTCTAGACACACAGATTTTCTAGACATTGCAATTTTTATGAACAGAAATTGATCTTTGACAGCGATATCGATTTAAAATTTCCACATTTACAAAATATGCAATTACAATTGACGTAAACGTTCATACAATTGGTGGATGTGAAACCTAATTTAAAAGTATCGCAAGATGGAAATGCATAACACAATATTACGGGTGTCAGTTACAAAAGTTAGATCACGTTCACGTTGTGGCGAAACACGGGCGCGCCACGGTCTGCCGCCCATACATTCGTGACCACTGGTGCTATTTAAAATACTCTATAACAATACCGTCACAGGTCAGTTTTCACTCTATTGCAAAGAAGAATATCTATTTGGAAACATAATGTTAAGTAATTCACAAAATCACATGCAATGTAGGATAGTTGATCAATGAAATAAAGGTAACAAATAATATGCAACTCCAATAGCAGAATAGTCAATTAAAAATATTTTATAAATATACAAATATTTGTAAATATGTGACTTAGAAAGAGGAGTCCCGACTATTTAGACCTAAAAAACCTTGGATCTAAAGATAAATGAGATTAAAGGGTGGTTCTCTGATTACGAGGAAATCGAGACAAAGTTAGAGAAATTTTTAAAAGGTGAAAAATCTTTAACGAAACGATTAAATAGCTATAATTATTTAATGTGACAAAATTATACGTAATTGCACTCAAAAATTACGAAGTTACAGGCTTTTAAAATTCAAGACGGTGAAGGTAATGATTAGTCGCCTGATGGTGATGATTGCTGGTTATGGTAATGAATTATATTACTATTATACTCTCTAAAAACAACGAAATTCTTTTTAAAACTTTAACAATCGTTTTATAAACTACTTATTTAAAAGTTTTATGTTTAGATTTCTTGGACGTTCTCACTATTCTTCTTAAATAATTATCAGTCTTTAATAATTAATATTAATCCCAACAGAAATAACAAAACAGAAGTTTTGGCTTAAAACTTAAAATAAACATAAAATTTCTCCAAACTCATAAAAAAGTCTTCAGTCTTTCCTAATAACTTTAAAAAAATTGTTTTTCTATAACCTTGGAGATCAAATTTAAACTAAAGATTTTGGTCAAGCTTAATGAATTACTTACTAGTATTGCAATTAATTATGATTGATATTTTGACTAAAAGCTTTGGTTACAAGAGCATTAAATAGTATACCGACAATAAACAAAACAAATATGTCATTCCAAATAAAAAGGCACATTAAAAATAATTTTGAGTTAGTGATTGAATTAGACTAGAATTTAGCTGCATTTATAAGAAATTAAAAATTTGCCATATAATAAATCATCCCAAAGATACCCTTTTTGCTTGGAACGTCACAAATATGAGATATAGAGCAAAAGTTTCAAAATAAAATTAATTCAAAATAATAATATGTTCCATTCATCATCATCGCTATAATTTTCGTCCGTTTTCTTTTTATTTTCTTTGTCTTCTACCAGTTTAACATCTTTTTCTTCATTTACTTGTTTTTTTTCATCGTTTACTTGTTTCTAAAGCAGCAACAGTTAACTGGAAAGACTGTATTTTATTTAGGGATAACATACATCACTATATGAAATAATAATTATCACACGTATTCTCCTATTTAGTAATAATTTAAGATAATTTAAAAAATATCACCTCCAGCATTTTACTATCATTACCTTCCAATGTTATGCTGAAGGTAATTGAAGGTAATGAGACTGATGGTAATGATTTTTTTGCACTTTTTCATTTTTAATGTTTTATTTAAAAGGACATAGAAGTATCAACAACTCATTATCACAACATATCCTCACAAGCTTTATAAATATAATTACATCAATAGAAAATTCATAGTACTTACCCGACAATTAAAGTGTTGGTAAAGATCGCAAACACGTGACAAACAACAAATCCACCTACTATTTTCGATCTTTTTTCCGTAACTCAAACGTGGGTCCTCCTGGCTTGGCACTATCGGGTCGACTTAGGGGCGCGTTAGCGGGGAGCCAACGGGCGATATAGTCAAGGAATATACAGGTATCAAAAAACCTATTTCAATAATGGATGAAGGTAATTAATTTTTTTACGTGACAAAAGATTGATATTTTTTTTTTTTAAATTGAGCGTATGTTAAAGTACTAAAATACAATATAACTAGTCGTCGGAACGTATGTGATATTATATAAAATTTAATAGAGTTAGGATCAACGGAATCCTTAAAATTTTGTATGGTCTTTACAAACACTCGTGCTGAAGACACTGAAGGTAGTGATTTTTTGGCTTATTATATGGTTATATCTTTGTTATCGTTTGATTTGTATTTATCATATTTGGGGCATTTATAGCTAATTAAACGTTAGATCGAATGGGTAAATGGATATTTTGCTATTAACTGTTTTTTATTTTTTATTGCTAAAAACATGCGAATTCACCGAAATCAGAGAAAGACCCTAAAACAGGAATTTTCTTAATTGATATGGAAAACTAAGATTTTGTCGTGTAAAGAGAAATGTCTTATGAACTTGCAGCGAAAGGGGTCAAGTTCAGTTATTGAATTTCGGTCAATACCAACAGCACTTAACTACTTGTGACGTGAGTTTACACTTAAATACGTGGGACGGCAAGTTTACAATTTTATTTTTGTAACCAATACATACACGTAATGGAGAATCGTGGGTTTTGTTTTTAGCATAAATCATTTGACATCTAATAGACAGATATTACAATTTATAAAAGTGCGATTACTCAATTCAGTGGGATTCAGCACCCAATTTTATGCAAAACGAGATGAAGTAACATTTTCCATTTTAAATCCGCATGACTTGTTCTATCTGACTTACCTACTGATTTAATATCATAAATTTTCTTTGTCCAAATAAATAAAACACTTAATTGGGCCACTTTGGATCTACTCATTTTAGTATCGGGCAGGTAGAACGTACGCAGTAGGCCACCGGTGATTTCATTGTCACGGAGTTGTAAACTTGATCTTCAAACATCTCTTTGCGACGTCATTATTTACATAAGTCATAGAATTTAATAATAAACACAGCTTTCGTGTACATTGTACCAAACAAAGGATTTTATTAGAATTAAGACTACAATGTTTTAATAGTTTGCCGATAGCTTACCTATCGGATAAATTGAAATTGCAATTACAATACAATTATCAGGTTTGTTTAATACAGTGTTTAAGTTATTAAACTAACAACTAAAATGCCAAGTGTACATTCAACTTCAAGTTAATTGAAAACACTAATTAAATCCGTTGATACAGTTTTAATCAGATTTACTTGTATCACGTGATATACTTAACATTTGTTTCTACACAATAAATTTTTCAAATATCGATTCTAACGTTTCGAATATGGACTTCAGCGTGAAGGCTCCTTTTGAATGAAATATTTAGATACTTTATGTTATGTTGATGTCAGCGCATTCCTAAACTTAAGGCTGCATTTTACATTTCTCGAGGAAGCGGAAATTTGCAATTTCTCGAGGAACAACTCCATAACTTGCTATGTAGTGTACATTTGTAAGTTGCTGTCGAACAGTTTTGCCTGTAATTTCCTGTAGCAATTTATTGCAAATAAAAATGCGGCCTGTGCTCGAGCTACGGCCAATAAGATTATATTGTAGTGTTGTCCCTATATTTGCAATTTCTCGAGGAAGGAAGTTTAACTCCATAACTTCCTATGTAATGTATATTATATATTTACAAGTTGCAGTCGAACAGAGTTATCGGTAATTTTCCGTAGAAATTTATTGTAAATAAAAATGCGGCCTATGCTCCAGCCTTTAAGATTAGAATTGTAGTGTTGTCCCATTTCACAACAAGCGTAATGGACAATATACAAAATTTGCACCATTTCCTGTTGGACCAACTATTATGCACAACTAGCTGGTCCAACAGGAACAATTCGCAAAAAAAAACCTGTTTGCACAACTAAGTTGTGCTTAGTTAGATAGTTTTCAGATGGTTTTTGGATGGTTTCGGGATGATTTTCAGATAGTTTTCAGATGGTTTTGGGATTATTTTTGGATGGTTTCGGGATGATTTTCAGATAGTTTTCAGATGGTTTTTGGTTGGTTTTCGAAAGGTTTTAGATAGTTTTCAGATGGTTTCGGGATGGTATTCAGATAGTTTCCAGTTGGTTTTTGAATGGTTTTCGAATAGTTCTCGGATGGTTTTTCAATGGTTTTCGGAGTTTTGTGATGGTTTCATGATGGTTTTGAGATTGTTTCGGGATGGTTTATGGTATGAATTAAAAAGAAAGTCTTTTAGGATTATTTGCGAATGTTTTTAGGATGAATTAGGTATTCTTTTAGGATTATTTTCGAATGTTTTTGGATATTGTGTATGTCAAACGGATTTATTATTTGACAGACAAATAGTTGTTATTTTATCATGAGTTTTTTTACCAGAAAAAAGGTTAAATATTCACTCAGCAAAAAAGGCCTATTATAGAATTGAAGATTATCTAAATGATAAAAATAGCTGGAATGACAAACTCGGCACAGAGACAAAACACAAGTCTACCTACTGCTAGGTACTTAATATATTGCGCATATATATAAGGTCCTAATTTATTAATGAACTTCCTTTTAACACATGACTATATAGGTTACATATGATCGTTTAAGCAAGGAATTAATGGTCTAGTATTCAGTAAAAAAAAGTCCTAACGGTAACATTTGTGGTTTGTTTTTAATAAAAAGTAACGAACTTCCTATCACACTTAATTTCTGGCTTTGAACTGACAAATTAGCATAAGCAAATTAGTTATCCGATACTTCGCAACAATAGCCAATAGGTAAATAAGTAATCAAAATCGACATTTACAAATGGTCAAAGTTACTCACAAAAACTATTCCGAACTCACCCCAAAACCATTCCAAACTCACCCCAAAACCATTCCTAACTCACCCCAAAATCATTTCAAACTCACCCCAAAACCATTCCTAACTCACCCCAAAGCATTCCAAACTAACCCTAAAACCATTTCAAACTCACTCATTTAATGACAATTATCTGTTTGTGCCATAGTTGTGCCAACAGGATTTTTTTTCGGAACTGTTCCTGTTGGACCAAGAGAAACAATTGTAGTTGTGCCAAAATTAGTTTTGCGTAGCAGTTGGTCCAATACGAAATACATTGACGAAAGAATATTTAAAGTAATATTTAATTCAAAATTACGAACTAAATGCTTTCATGTTGTAGATTTATTATTTAATAGGAGAGCCCATTTTCTACGTTTTTTATTACGTTAATATACAATTCAGGTGTTTCTCCTCTGCTATACTATGCCAAAGTGACCTAAACCTGTTATCGTCTTCCTTAAAATCTGAAGCTTAAGCCTTAAGGTGCTGATAGACTTGAGGATTCACTTGTAACAGAACATCGAGCATTCGCCGTTTTTATATTTGTTGAACTGAACAACGAGCCGAGCCACGAGCCGAGCCGAGCATAGAGCCAAATATTGCTACGAACATCATGAGTATTCTAGCGAACTGAAGATGGTGGCAAACAATCTGAATCTAGAATGCTCGCCAGAACGCTCGATAGAATGCTCGCTAATGTTCTCGTAATTTTTCTGTGATGTAACTTTGTGTTTTCGCAAGAATGCTCATTACAAGTGAATGCTCAAGTTTATCAGCACCTTTAGTTATACCATTTAGCTTTTGTTTCGCTTATCGACACTTTCTATACATTCGAGCTTCTCATTAGTTGTTATTCATTTATCACATTTATTACATGTACAAATAAAATATGGTTGCCGGGGGTGATAACTTTCTACAATGTTGAACTGAATGTAAACAAATTTTTATGTATAGTATAACCTTTCGGCTATGGCCGACATCGTACATTTATATGTATGACTGGTCAATAAACAACCACTATCTCACCTGATGGTAAGCGAAGGAAGGAAGGAAGCGAATAAGGTCGAGGGTGTAATTCGCCAACTCATTATTGATTGTTTAGATTTAGACTACTCATGTTATTCAATTTTCATTTACAATTTCTCTTAGATATTTACACTTACAATACATCCACCAGCAACCATATTTCATTCTCTTTTCATAATATGTGTAATAAATCAAATTTCATACACTGTGTTCATTGTGTCACCGTGCCGTGCACTCATCAAGCATGTGTCTGTTCTTTAGACATGCCACAGACTAGTGAACTGAGACTTTCTTCATCCATGCCACCAGCAGTGATCGCCAAAGGCTCAGTGGAGAACGGCGTCAGAGTGTGCAATACGCCTGGATGCGTCCACACAGGTGAATATACTATTTTCTTACTTACATTTTTAGAAACAAAGTCCCTTCCTACTGAATTAGATTCAATCGTAAACATACATTTATGTAAATTAAATAGATTTTTCGGACCTTGTACTGCTTATACGAGGGTCAAACTGAAAGTTCTTAGAAAATCAAAAACTGGGCAAAAATAAAAGTTATTAGTTTTATTATATCTTTTCAAAATAGTGTCCGTTCACATCAATGCATCGTTGCACCCGATGAAACCACTGAGAAAAGCAGTTTTCCCACTCGTCTTTTTTCGACGGAGTTTTTGGGCATCGGTCAAATTATGAGGTATCCACCGGGCACAAAGCTTCCTAACCGCTAACTGTTCATGGAGGATTCTTGTTCTGCACTTGCCTCATATCGATGTGTCCGAATTTGCTGATAGGTCACTCGTTTGTCATTCTCTATCATACGCCGCACAACACTAATGTTAGCTTCAGTCGTCGCCGTAGAAAGCCGTCCCTCACGCAGATCATCGGTAAGAATAGTGCGACCACGTTTGAACTCATTATACCAATTGTGGCACGGGATGGGGCTTCATCATGAAAGGCCATTCGAAGTCTATTAAAACATTCTTGTTGACATAAATGACATCGAAAGTCATAAAAAATCATGGCACGAAAATTTACTCGCATTAAATTCATGCTGACGTGATTCGGGAAATTTTTAATTTGCCGCCAAAACGTAAAACAAAAGAAAAAAAACGTACTCGTTAATATTGGCAAAATGTGCCATTTTCAAAATGTAAACTATTTTTTAATTATATTGTTTACAAGTGGCCAGTTCTAAAAACTTTCAGTGTCGCGCTCGTAACCACTTGACATTTTTTTTATAAAGTCCTGTGAATTCGACTTTTACGACAGAAAGATAATCGCCACACAAATTGACAATTAAAACCGTTTTTAAAACCTTTATAACGATTTATTTACGTGTTGAATGGAAAATTAACGTATTTCATTATGTTTTAGCCTCAAAACTTCTACTCAACATGAATGATAAAGTTGATCCTTGTGATGATTTCTACGACTTCTCCTGCGGGTCTTTCGTAGAAAATACACAGATACCTGATGACAAAACCTCCGTAAATACATTCTCCATCATCACTGATCAGCTGCAAGAACAGATTCGCACTCTGTTGGACGAACCTATCGCTCCTGGAGAACCGAAGCCTTTCGTATTGGCCAAGACATTGTACCAGGCTTGCATGAATCGAAGTAAGTAACCATTTTGTAATATTTCATTGATGTAATCTATACAAAATTGTAAATTGAAGTGATTACAGCATGATTCTGTAATGTACAACAGAAATCAATACATTGGTGGGTGTTTGTTTCTCTGGAGTAGACATGACTTTTTTTTTAATGAACATACATTGTCATTCATATATTTACAAGATTTAAGTTACTAAAATAAGCTTCCATTCAAATTTATACCTACTAAATAACCTAAAACCGTAACATATTATGTAAAGTACTTACTGGTAATGTTCTGCGCGGACAAGGAATATGAGGAAACACAATAACAAAGTAAACATTTAATTAAAAACCTGTTATGCCTTTCGCGTAAAAAACGATTACGTTTCTTGCACGATGTTCAATGTAATATAGAGTACCTACGCAACACTATTTACTGATTAACTAGTAATTTTAATATCTTTGATCACAGTGTGATCAAATGCAGTCATACACGTGTATTCAAATTTAGACTTTATCAAGCGGCTTACACGTGGTAATACTAATTATATAATTCATACTTGCTTACAGCACTGCACTTATAAACGTCTATACCTTGGTGAAAATAGCTCAAACATACATTTTTCATCCTAAAAAAATTTAGACTTTTAATACTTTTGTTTTTGTTAATATTTAATAATATATTATTATGATGCTATAGTTTCATCCAAAATTTATGTTAGGTACATGATTTTCTTAGGTTCTTTTATCTAGAATTCGGCTATCACATGCAAATAGAAATTAAACTTCAACCGGTAGAGATCATCATGATACATTGCAGCCTCTCCTGCCCTCTGAAATTAAGCCATATTTATTCAAGATTTTTTGAATTATTAAGAGTTTTTATCTAAATGGCACACGGTTGCGATTGATAAATAAAAAAACTTTGTAGTAAGTGCTTTTTCCTACATTTTTTATTTTTATCCAAGAATCCGAATATCTGGAAAGTAGAAAACTAATAAATAAATTGTGAGCCGATTATTTATCACATCTCGCGTGAAACTAAAAACAAACTCTCACAATTATAGACATTTAGTCAATTCAAATTATTTGTTTATTTCGTATCATATTTAAATCTAATGTCAGCGTCCATCTTAAATACACCTTCTGGAAGCAGGGTTTTGTTTATATGACCTGTGTGTAGTAATTTATTTATTAAAGCTGTTAAACTCGTGCTAAACCAGTTGCAGTTAAAATGGTAGTGAAAGTGAACTGAATATTACTTCCGTAGTTTACACAATATCGTGACGTAAGTGATGGATGAACCGCTGAAGTGATGCTCTCTTTCGGAACCGATAATCACTATCGATTTTAAGTTTTTATGTAATGTTCATCACTTTCAATGAAGCAAACATCTGACGACCTCCGAGGCGTAATGGTTACCACGCCGGACCGCCACTCAGGAGGTCCAGGGTTCAAACCCCAGTCGGGTCATGATGAAAAACGAGCTGATTGGCCTCGGGTCTTGGATGTTTATTTATTTTATATACCTGCTTCTGCCCGCGGCTTCGCCCGCGTGGCCTACTAACAATTAGCACATTTTTCTTCAGAAACAAATTCGCTCGCTTTCATAATTTTGAAAATTCCTTTCTTAGTTCACCCCTAGATCGTCGTAAGGAACCTAAATTCCAAATTTGGAATGTCTAGACTCTAGCGGACCAGTAAAACCCTCGCAAATTCGTTTGCGTATATCTTGCTTTCCCGTAGGAATTTTGAAAAATCCTTGCTTAGTACACCCAGCCCAAGTGCTTTTCGACCTTAAGGGTGTACTAAGAAAGGATTTTTCGCGCCGTGTAGTGCGGTTAGGTTAGACGACGAGTTAAGAAAAAAATCGACCGTTTTTGTTTTTAATGCGTTTTTTATCGAAACAGGTACATTTGAAATGTTAACAAAGCGATATAAATATACTTCATCTCTATTCTAATGCGTAATAGAACATTATTTTTTCATCTTCATTTACCATCTCGTTCAAATGGCGGCGCTAGTCGACGGAATGCGCGCTCTTAAGCGGTCGGAAACAAAATAATTAGATCCAATTAAATAAGCTTCCACTAAATTCCAAACACAATCAGTTGCTTTACGCCAGTGTATAATCCCATTATTTTGACTGTCTGACACGGTGAAGCGATAACTCTGTTGCAAATATCACTGGCTATGATATTTGCAATGACAAAAGAACAGAAAATCATCTTCCGAGGGCAGTATTTTTTAATTTACAATAGTGACAACATCCAAAAAACAAAGTTTTATTGTGACTTTACTATATATCAACGCACAGCCCAAACCGCTGGGTCTAGCGATTCGAAATTTGGAATGTAGGTTCCTTACGTACGACGTCTAGGGTTGTACTAAGAATGGATTTTTCAAAATTCTCAAGGGAAAGCGAGATATACTCAAAGGAAGTTGCGAGGGTTTACTGATCCGCTGAGTCCAGAGATTCCAAATTTGGAATGTAGGTTCCTTACGACGTCTAGGGTGTACTAAGAAAGATTTTTTTTTAAATTCCCACGGGTAAGCAAGATATACGCAAACGAAGTTGCGCGGGTATATCAACGCACAGCCCAAACCTCTGGGTCTAGAGATTCCAAATTTGGCATGTAGGTTCCTTATAAGGACCGGACCGACCGGACCGGACCGGAACGGATCGGACCTGATCGGACCGGATGGAACCGTACCGTACCGGGCCGTGCCGGACCAGACCGGAATTTGTTTCTGAAGAAAAATATGCTAATTGTTAGTAGGCCACGCTGGCGAAGCCGCGGGCAGAAGCTTAGTACTAAATAAAAACGAATGCCGAATGTTTCTCTGAGTCACGGTTTTGAAAAACAAAAACAAAACCCTTTCTTTAGGCTCATTGACCTAACTCCTTTGCAAAACTTGTCGCGACAACTAAACTGGCTTAGTAAATAACCAAATTCCAATGAGACAATAAAATATATAACAACTTGGCGCTAGATATTTTTTGGTAACTTTTTGTTTTTCACAAAATAAAACCCCCAATAACATTCTAAGATACCTTCTCGTTCCTGGAGCTTATATATATAGCTTATAGATCTGTTTTTACTACTTTTCTTCGAAACAATTATTCGTTCCAGTCTACCATTACATCAACTCGACCATTTAATACTAGGTAATCTTCATGGTTTGTATGTACTTAGTGCACAAGATAACCGTATTGGGAACACCATCCTCGTATATAAATACGTCATCACCATGTATGTACTTATCATAAAAACTATAATTACTACACTAGATCCACGAACCGAGGTTTATCTTCGCGTTCGAGATACAAAGGCCAGTAAAAAATTAAAAATAATATGCCAAGACCAAAAAGGATACGTGGATACGATACTCGAAGGCCAGGACAAATCTCCCATCTGAACTGGTGGTATAGGATAAGAAAAGACAATTTAAAAGAACTTGTAGGCCTCTTTGTACTTTGCAATCAGGATTATAAATATTTTCTTCATGGTAAAAATTCTCATGGTTAAAAAACAAGTTTCCGAGTTTATTTATTTCTTTTGTTTTATATTCGTTTCGCGTTTCCAAATTCTGTAGTATCGATTAATACGATTCATCAATCATAGCTTTTGAATTTAATGAAACTTGATTTTAACCTGGACCATTTGGTCATAGTTGCATAACTCGAAAATAAAATCAAATTTTTCATTTGTATTGGTAAATGTTACCTACTACCAAAATAGTCGTAAGCTGTTATAATGTGTTAAGTTGTTAAATTAATAAATATGTTTTTCCCAGCCGCCATTGAAGCTCGTGGAGTACAACCTCTCCTGAGCATGCTACGCAGACTAGGAGGCTGGCCAGTGCTGGACGGTGATAAGTGGGACGAACGCTCATTCTCTTGGGAAGAGTCAGTCTACAAATTCCGCGCAGCTGGTTACTCTGTCGACTATTTCCTTGATTTCTCCATCAGCGTCGACGTGAAGAATTCCACCAAACGTATCATCGATGTAAGAATTAACGAACTGTATTCGGTCGGCCGGCCTTTGTTTTAATTTCATTTTATGTTTTTGGCCACAGCGATTTGATTACAGCTATGCGAATTTTTGTTGCGAATTTTTTTTTTTCTTCTATGAAACAGTATAATGTATGTATGCAACATTAACAGCTGGATCAAGCTTCCCTGGGCCTGAGTCGGGAGTACCTGAACCGTGGTTTCAGTGACAAACTTGTGCAGTCTTACTATGCATATATGGTAGACATCGCTACTCTTCTGGGGGCTGATCGTGCACGAGCCGAGATTGAACTCAAGGAATCCTTGGAATTTGAAATCAAACTCGCCAACGTAAGTAATTTCGAAAAGCTACATTCTAAAATAATATGACAAAGTGAATTGAATACATAAAATGTATTACAAGCAAATAGTATGTTATCCAAAACTAAACAAGTTTCGAACAGCAATTATTAAAATTACGGTTCAAAGGCTTTTAAATGTTCGAATGGGTTCTCAAACCATTTGACACGCGAACCAAATTTACGAAAATAATACGAAGCACCTCTCTTGCGGCCAACGCTATCTCATTGTCGCGAACGCATTTGATACCCACAATTTGTTTGGCTTTGGCTGGTATTGTTGAGCAGTAAGCCCAAATCTACTATCAATAATGTCAAATTACATCAGTATAGCAATTGTTTTGGCTATAAAACACACCTAGACAGACCCCGCCGTAACGACAGCTTTATGAGGGGCCACAAAAAAGTGAAATTTTACGAGCTTAGTTGACTTTTATGTAATATGAATCATCACAGAGGCCATGAATCCGCTATAAATGACCTGTCCAGCGGCGTAGCGAAGCGGTCTCAAGGTCCGATATCAGATATTTGTCACATTTGACCTAATTTCTCTGGAACGCTGGCTGGAGATGTCAATCGAAAGGCGCGTTCGCGTCTCTCAATTTGCGATGAGCAACCAATATTTGCACTAATAATCGCTTGACAGGCACCAATAAACCGCAATAACTATAAATTATGAAAATAGGTGTTCAAGAGTAAGTTCTCAATACATTGGACGCGGAGGCGGCGCGGCGACGCGTCACGAGTACATTACACGTGTACTATACACGATCATGATTATGTATGGAACTTTCCATAATAATTCTAAAGGAAGCCGGATCTATATTAAATTAACATAATCGTATTGTTTCAGATTTCCTTGCCACTGGAAAAGAGACGTAACGCTACGAGTCTGTACAACCCCATGACTATCGCCGAAATGCAACAGAAATTCCCCAAGTAAGATTCAATGGCTTGATATTTACCTTTTTTATTTATGTAATAATATTTTAGACGAGGTACTTAATAAACCTTGGTTAGCAAGCAGCAAAATGTCAAACATCCGGAAACCGCTTTCAACGGAAATTGTATTGCTACCCTAGTTCTTGCACCTCAACTAGAACGAGATAAATATAGATTTTCCGCTTTGAAAGCATTTCCGAATGTTTGTGACTTTGCGACTGTGTTTACTAGAACGAAACTTTATAAATGGTACTAATATTGATAAAATAAATCTGTCAGATTACTTTAACATGACTAGAAGAGATTTAAGAGAGGTAGGTCAAAGCGGATAATCCGCCCAAATCGGTGCAGCCCGTCTGGGGAAGGACCTCCACCTTTCAGAAGATCGTAGCCAAATAGCATTGGTCTCGGCAATGTTGTGTTCCTACTACGGTGGGTAGGGTCTCCAGAGCTCCACTTGGGGGGGTTGGGAGAGTTGGCAACGCGTGAGTGATACCCCCGGTATTGTAAGCGTCTATAGGCTACAGTGATACTTTCCATCAGGCGGGCCTTATTCTTGTTTGCCAACTTTGTGGTATAAAAAAAAAGTTTAATGGAAGTTAAGGGTGAGACTCGAGCTATAAACAGTCATCTAGTAGTTATTTTATAGTAGTATAGATCACAGATTTATTGAAGTACTTACCTGAGTTAATGATGGCAATAAAATAGTAGCGAGTTAGTTATCGAGTTTCCAGTTTAGTGTAGTTTTAGCGAGGATATATTAGTGAAATATTGACAAATGCCGGCTCTATGATTATACACGTACTATCAACTAGTTATAAATTCATCAATCTGACCACGGTCTAAGAATAATAATGAAATTGAATTCAATTGTCGATATGAATATTTTGAGCATAACTATAAAGCATACCTACCCCCATAAAATTAGGTTATTTATTCTATAGGCCATAGATAAAACGTTTTCTTTTTAATATTGTCTATTCGTTAAATTAAAAAAAAAGTGTTTTAGAGTATCATATATCTACATAAAGTGAATGGCCCAATAATATATTTTTTATTTTAATAGCCCTGCGAATTTCTTGCTTACTTGGTATAGTAAAATGTTTATTTATTCATTCTAATTACTTGGACGATGTTAGCATAATCATCAATTTTAATATAGGTATGTTCTTGGGAGTAAAATTTATTGAAAAAAGGTACTGCCCGAGTTGAAGTCATATAGAATGACTACGACGATTACTATCAAGTTCGCGGTCTGTACTATTCTCGTAACATAAATCGTTCAAATCTCGCGTCAATCTTAATCGCTATCCCGCTCAATTCATATATTGTACGAGTGAGACAGCAATTTATTGAGATTGACACGAGATTATATATATTTTGTGCGGGTTTCGCTAACTACTACTAAACAAATGCACCAATGGACTCTCAATGGTGTTTCAATAGAATGCCGATAGTGTATCAGTGGAATAGTTTTTGACATTTGTTATGGACTTAAACAATAACATAATGTTTAACTTATTATTTAAGTCCATAACAAATGTCAAAAACTATTCCACACATACACTATCGACATTCTATTGAGACACGATTGAGATTGGTTTGGTGCATTTGTTTAGTAGAATCGGGCCCCTGGTGTTATAAAACAAAGTATGAATTGTACTTTTAACCACATAACAAGCTGGTGACAGATTCTACTAATAAAAATGAATCCTAAGTCAGCATTCGACCCTGAAGTCTTCCTGCGTGGAAATTGCGCGACCGAATAGAAGATTCAATGTCTTAGGTCGAGGGTGCATAACATTATCGTTATTGCACATAGTGGAAAAACTATTTCATAAATTGCTGTCTCTATTATCCATTTAGTGTCACCTACCATTACAAAGTAGGAAACTTATTTACATATGACTTTTATGTAACAATCATCACAATAACAGACTCAGTGACAGATTCAAACGTTACAATTATATTTTTATTTAGCCATCAAGGTCCAACTGCTAGTGCTTCCTCGAATAATCCCTTTTTACGGCTAATAAACTTAATCTTCCAATTTTTACTACTACTTCCTACTTCTTTTTTATGTCGTCCTCTTTTCCCTATTCCCAGCTTGTGGCTGGTGGTGGTGATATGCCCCTTTTTCCGGAGGCATTCAGCAAAGTTGAACAACTTATTAAAAATATTTTATTAATACAAAATACTTCATGCAAAGCGAAGTTTGCAACGTGCGTATGCGTATATTCCATTCCACTACACTTGTCACAAGTTTTCCAGTGAAATTCCACGATGGTGTTTAAACTTGTTTCTCTTATCTTATTATGATAACACAATAAAACGATTTGTGATCGATTGATGTATTATCATATGGTTTTTTTTTAAAATCAGACGTTTGTTGGAGCTTTCGTGCCAAGTGTAACAGAACGGTATATAGTGTGCAAATCAAAGGAGTAGCACCTTATAGCGATGGTCGACATACATCCGGCTGTGTGCCGATACACATTAACGATTGTCAGTTTTCACATAGAGTTTTTCAGATGAACGAGGACAAAAAGTCAATTGCGCAAAATCATTAAATGGTATAATTACAAATGCCGTCAAAGTTATTCCCACAATTTCAATGGCTACCGTAATGTCTACTGACAGGAGGAAAATCCTATTTGAGAAGTTATTGCATTGGCTTTACGCTATATACCACTGTGTAACACGAAGGCTATTGCGACTGATCTATATTTATGTGTATTACTTAATCAGGCTCTTCCTCTTAGGATTCCATGGCTGTCATACATCAACCGACTCCTGGCTCCACATGTTACCGTTGACCTTGATGAGGTTACCATCGTCAGCGTTCCAAAATACATCAGCGATCTCGAGGTATTTTTTCACGTTTTTATAACACTATAGGTACTTACATTTTCTTTTGTTTCATTTAAAAAAAAATTGAAACCGCTCGTAAGTTACTTTCGGTTTCAATAACAGACTTTATATTTAGTGTTAGTACTTAGTATACCTACAAGAAAGGTACGAACCGCAATTTAATTTTATAGAGTAATTGAATATGAAATAAGGTGAATTAATGGCGTTGACGATAACGGTGCGGAGGTGATCACAGAATATGTTATTCGGTTTTATTATTTTAATTTATATTATATTTACTATTGCCAGTGAAGAAATAACCACTTTCGGAAAATAAAATTACTTTTTATTTAAAATCCAACAATTTTATTTTGTTCCATAAGATTCTTCTGGAAAAGACACCAGCTCGCGTTCAATCCAACTACGTTATGTGGCGTGTGGCCGGCGCTTCCGTGTCGTACTTGACCGAAAACCTTCGGAGGAGACAACTCCAATACATCACAGCACTCTCTGGAAAGTCGGAGAGGGAGAGTAGATGGAAAGAGTGCGCCGATACTGCTAGTGTTAGGTAATACAATGCTGCTTAAATATATTTAAAAAAACATTAATTTATTCCCATAAAAGAATTTACAATTCACTTATTATAAAAACATTTTATAGATTGAATGTATATGTCTACGAAGTCTAATTTGTAATTTTCCCCATTGAAATCAATGTATATTGATTCTTTATTTTCAGCATGTCAATCGCTGTGGGAGCTCTCTACATAAGAAAATATTTTAACGAAAAGTCGAAGGCTAATGCCCTAGAAATGGTGCAGGATATCAGGTAAATTCAGAATAATGTAGGTAATAATAAATTTTAGTTTATCATCCTCATCTCAGCCTTAAGAGTCTACTGCTAGCCAAGCCCCCGAACGTTTCCAGTACGCAGTACGGGTACGATGGGTTAGAAGCGGTACGCATTCTTCGACTTCCTGCGACTTTCCTTCATTTAAATAATTAAAATAAACACATACACACTTATTTTTCTATAAAATGCTACACATTTATGAGTACAGTTAAATATACCCTGTTACTACAAAAAGCTAATTATGTTCTCAAAGGACAATAAGTTTGACCCTTTAAAAGTGAGCAACTCTGTTTCTATAAATTATGATAGTAGGTAGTTGATGATCCTCGCTATTAAGATATGGATCTCAACTAAGATATGGATTTTAGAGAATTATAAGTGTATGTTATAATCTACATTAAAAGATAAAAATCTTTCATAGACAACAGTTCCGCAAGACTCTAGAAGAAGTTGAATGGATGGATTTAGAGACATGTCAAGCTGCCTTAGACAAAGCCGACGCAATGGAAGCCCACATTGCTTATCCCAGCGAAATGCTTGACGATAACAAACTAACGCAGTTCTACTCTAATGTAAGTATCCAAAAAAAAATTATTTTGGACTTGTCAGGAGATAATATAACAGAGAACCTTGGACGTAGAGAGCGGAATTTTTTCATAGAAGTTATTTTTATGATGTAGTCAGAATTAAATATTTAGCTGAAATAGATTTAACTTAATTTCATTTAAGAAAAATATTGTAAAATACTTTATTATAAAACAGCTGGAGATGTCATCTGATCAACTTATGGAATCCGTCTTGAACCTGACGTTATTCGGCACTGAATACCTGTTCGGCAAGTTGAGGGAGCCCGTCAACAAGACTGACTGGGTCACCCACGGAAGACCGGCCATCGTCAACGCATTCTATTCTTCTATTGAAAATAGTATTCGTAAGTATTCATTTGTTATTCAGGAGATTTATCTCATTAGTAGACTACAACCTTACCGACTACATCCTGCCTTACAAGCGGTAAGAAAGGTCAAAGGAAAATGTCACTGTGTGGCCAGGAAGTAAGTTTCCTTCTTGCGTTCATATCACGTGTTTTCCAAATACATAATAATTATCGTTCAAGTGTAACTTCCTACTAATATTATAAAGGCGAAATGAGGATGTATCCTATGGATGTTCGATCTCTTTCACGCCAAAACTACTGAACGGATTTTAATGAAATTTGGTACACGGGTAGACTATAACATAACATAACACAAAGAATAATAGGACTGCTGTATATAAATATATTCAGGCAAACGAAGTTGCGCGGGTTTCACTAGTAGGCAATGAAATGAAATGAAATCGTTTATTTCAGAAATTAGACCTTCACAGGCACTTTTTCTTGTCATTTCCAACTTGTTTAAATAAAGAAAATAAACTACGTTATACACTACCACAATTTCGGACACAAGCAAAATGGCAACCGGTAAAAAGAAATGGCGAAAGAAAACCGGTTACGGCCTTTTTTGTAATTTTGTACTTTTTTTTTCTCTCCTTTTTTTCCACTCATTAGTTATAATGTAGGTATAAATACATTAAAATTTATAAGAAGAATACGCGGAATGTTATACACAATGGTGTGGAATGAACTAGTCTTAAAAATCTACAATAAAATAAAAGAAATCAGTACTGACAAGAGTGAGCAGACCAGGCAGCACCCGTTCACGAGTTGACGCAAGAGTCAGCCATCGCTGTGCTCAACCATATTATAGGGAACTCAGCGACCCGACTCCCGACTCCACCACCATTGTGATGATACTATACCACCAATCATAATGATACTTTCTATGTATATGTATCTACCAGAAAGGCAACAGGTCGAGAAGAATGGCGATGATAGTGAAGCGTGTTGCCAACTCTCAATCGACGACCACGACCACTCTGTGTAGCGACATAGAAGAAGTAACTCAAATGAAATCAGAGATTTATAATTTTTTTGTTCGATTATAGTCAAGACTTTGGCAAATTTTTCAATAATCTATTTCCATCTGGAACAGAATTCCCTGCTGGTATCCTGCAAGGCGCTTTCTTCTCTTCCAAAAGGCCTGCGTACATGAACTACGGTGCAATTGGTTTCGTCATTGGCCACGAGATAACCCACGGATTTGATGATCAGGTACCAAACTACATAATAAATAATAAAACCATTATGATGACCAGATTTTGAAAAGATTGCTCAATAAATCCTAGTAATTTGTTATTGTGAAAATTTTGAAATAGGATGTCATGAAAAAAATTTGTTCAATGGAATGGAATTTTCTGTTAACCACTAAAATGGTTTCAATAGGTTTTGAAATACTCTATTGTCTTGATTTTCTTTTCGCCTGTATCCTCTTATTTTATTTGGATGTAGAGGGGCAAGCTATCTTCACACTGGAAAGATCTAGTACATTTTACGTCATAAACAATTTTATCTCGTACATTGTTGCAGTAATTCATAAATCTTGTTATAGGGAAGGCAATTTGACAAAAATGGCAACTTAGTTGACTGGTGGCAAGAAAGCACCAAGCAGAAATATCTTGAGAAGGCAAAATGCATCATCGACCAGTACTCTAACTATACCGTAAAGGAAGTCGGATTGAAGGTAAGGAATTATATTTAGTAAATATAGGTACTTGCAGTTAATTTTAAAGTAGATTTAGTCATAGTATGTTGGCGTAATGGTTACCATGCCGGACCGCCATGCAGGAGGTTCCGGGTTCAAATCCCGGTCGGATCATGATGAAAAACGAAAAACTTTCTCTTGTAAGTTGTTGTTGTGTCTTGGATGTTTATCTAAGTATATTATATATATTTGTTATAAAATATAGTATCGTAGAGTTGTATCCCAGAACACAAGTCTCGAACTTCGGGATTCTTTGGGTGGGGCAACACAAATAATGGCTGAGAAATATTTCTGTATTTTCGATTGCTAGGATCGTTCCGGCAATTTTGTTGGGATACTAAAAATTCATCGGCCATACAAAAAATATGTCGCAATATATCCCGGCCATACTAAAAATATTGCGAAGTATTGCCCAGTATTGCATGTCTAGCCGAAAATGATGGTTGATCCGCGGTCATACTATTGCTGCTACACATTTTCGTGAAAGTATAGCCCGTCTAGAAGTTCCATAACAAACATATAAACTTATATAAAATTTATTCTTGGTTACAGTTGAATGGTGTTAATACTCAGGGAGAGAACATAGCTGATAACGGTGGTATAAAAGAGGCTTACTACGCCTACCAGGCCTGGACTAAGCGACATGGGGAGGAGCCCCGACTGCCAGGGCTTGAAAAATACACTCCTCGACAGGTATGGACAATTTACTCGATTCATTTTTCCGTAATGCAGGTTGGCCAATGTTGTGGGCAATACATATTGGCCAATGTGTTGGCCAACGTGTAGAGCCGGCATAATATGTAAAACGCTTCCAACGCGACACTTCCACGAGCGAGAGTATCGTGGTGGCGGTATTATCGTCATGTCTCGAGTGGATTGCTTAGGTTGCAGGGAAAATAACGTCCGCCGATTCTTAGTGGGGGTTTTTTTTATTAGAAGAACGTATGTTTCGAAACTTTTATTGGGTACGTCCTTTCAATCACAATACCATAACAATGTAAATTAAATTATGAATTATTTTATAGTAATTTTATTAATCATGATATTATGAACTGATAAAACAGCAATAACAGTTATAAATCCCTTACAGATATAACTTGTAGTAGCATTTATCTTAGACCAGTTCAATATGAGGAATTGAGAAATGTTGTCATGAACATAAAAAAAGTTGCGGTTATGACGATATCCCGATACAGGTTATTAAGGCTTCGTTTCAATATATTAGAAAACCTATTATTTATATATATTAAACCTAATGGTAGAAACTGGTGACTTTCCCGAAGGCCTTCAAATTTCTAAATTAAAACCATTATTTAAAAAAGGTTCCAAGAGCAATATAAATGACTACAGACCTATTTCATTATTACCATCTTTACAAAAAAATTCGAAAAATAATACACATCAGATTAATTGATTATTTAAAATCACACAAACTCCTTAGTGAAGAGTAGTTTGGTTTTCAGGAAAAAAGTTCTACAGGTTCGGCAATATTTTAATTCTTAAAACAAACGTGGGACGCTATAAATATGAAAACTGCTTGTGTTTGACTCTTTTTGGATATGTTCAAAGCTTTTGACAGTGTTAATCATACTATAATATTGACGCAGTTACGTAATCTGGGCATTTTAGGTGTTGCACTGAAACTAACAGAATCTTATTTAATAAATAGGGAACAGTTCACAGTCATTAATAAATATAATAAAAATAACAAAACAGTGGAAGATATATACTCTAGGCGCGAAAAGGTAAAAACTGGCGTACCACAAGGAAGTGTCCTTGGTCCACTTCTTTTCCTAGTCTACATTAATGAGCTGCCCAAAATAACCCATCATCCTTGTGTCATATTTGCGGATGCGACTGTTCTTTTCATTGACAAAGAAAAAAAATCTATAACAATTTAATCAGAAATTAATAAAACATTAGAAACTCTCGTTGCTTGGCTTAAAACTATAAACCTAAAAGTAAATTTAGCTAAAACAAAATTTATTCAATTTTGAAATTATAAAAATCAAACATTTAATTTGAATATTTCTGAATCTGGAAATAAAATTGAGGAAGTAATTGATACAAATTTTCTTGGAGTTTCCATTGATTGTCACTTAAATTGGAAAACGCATATAAATAGAATTAATAATAAAATTTCAAGCTACTGGTTTGCATTATCGATTTTATTTAACTGAAAATTCTTCAGAAGAAATAGCACTACGGCTTATTTAGGTAACTAATGTCTATCCTCTTCTAACGTATGGTATCATATATTGGATATATTTGCTACAGAAGAAGTGTCTCCGTATAAATTATAATATGTACACTGATGACGCTTTAAGAAATATATTTAAGGAGAAAGGTTATCTGACTCTGACAAATATTTACATATGAGAGATATGTGTCTTTGTTAAAAACCACCTTGAATATTTTAAAAACAAATTAGACAACCGAGGCAATTGCAAAAACCATTATAGTTAAATACGATTTGCATTTTCCATCCGTAAATAACCAGTTGTATTATAAGAGTGCTTTTGTCACTGGTATAAGAATTTTTAATAAATTACCATTAGAAATCAAAATGTTTAAATGGGAAAATATTCAAGGGCAGATGCAAAGCCTGATAACTTAGAAATGTTTTTTTATAGTGTAAAAGAATTTTTTGAAAAGAGATTAAGTATAATAAATTGGTAAAATATAATACTCATAATAATGTCAAATATAATACATAATAATGTAAAGTATTATAAAATTGTAATGTTGCCTGCCAGGGTAAACTGTCGAAACCATCACCTTTATGTAAACACCTTCTATGTACACACAGTTGGCAATAAAAGTCTATTCTATTCTATTCTATCATCATCTCAGCCACAAGAAGTCCACGGCTGGACATATGCCCAAACGTTCCCAGCGTTATCTTTCAATAGCTTAACAAATTCCATTAATTGCCAATTTGTAAGCAAGAGTTTTTTACAGCTGTTCTGGCTGAGTGCCGCCAACACTTGGTGCTCGGTGTACCGCAACGAGGCCATCAAGCTGCGCATCACGACCGGCTTCCACGCTCCCGGCCGCTTCCGCGTCGCCGGCCCGATGTCCAACATGGAGGAATTCGCCGCAGACTTCAAGTGCCCCGTCGGAGCTCCAATGAACCCGATCAACAAATGCAAAGTGTGGTAATGCCACCAGCCCGAGACGTTACTCAGTCGGCCTACGAGCCGTGCCCGCCTGACGAGCTACACTACTCTACTACATTTGCCATGATATAGGTACCCAGTACGCAAACTTCAAGTATTTGTAATGTTTTTTTCGATGCGATGTTAGAATAGATTAATACATATCGGTAATCGGCCATCCTCAGACTCCAGTTCGGCGCGTCATGACTAGCTTGACGGGTGAGGCGTGCACCTATGGTTAGTGCCAGTCTGTTACTGTTACTGTCCTGTTAAATGTTAGATGTTAACCGATATTTCGATGTTGTTTAAACTTGTAAAAAATAGAGTAGCTAAAATACTATTTATAGTATTTTACGCATCAGCAGAAATTCACATTCTTTATGCTATCGACATTGTGAGTTGTAAGTTCAGGTGAGGTTTTCTGACTGAGCACTTTACATTTTGGTAAACAACTATGTACCCAAAAATAAATACGTTAGCTCGCACATCTTGCTGTAAGGCTATGCCTACATACACGCTATGTTGTGCATGGATACCATTACGGGTATAATCAATCAAGACAATCAAGTATACACGTTCAAAGTGCTAAAACTGAATGTCGTTATCCCTTCTTAGACTTATAGCTTCAACTCTAGCCAAATATAATGCTGGTCGATCACGGTCATTATAGGAAAGTGGATCACCCGCATGCCTCACTTGACCACTTTGGACCAACATTGTATTAAGAGTTGGATTTATCATCAAGCTTTTCGTATTTATTTGACAGATAAAATAACTACCTATATAGGATATATTGAAACGAGTAAATACTAGAACAAATTTTAATGATAAACGTGCCACATAGTCAACGTGGTACTTTTAATCTAAAACTCAATGGTTGACTATGTAACATATTGTCTATTTCCAACTGTATGGAAACGACACAAAGAAGTTGAAGACCGTCGTTAAAACTTGTATTAAAACAATTAGAACAATTTGTATATCAGAAAAGTGTATAACTTTGTGCAAACCAAATATTTCTCGTGTCCTATATATATCTGTTAAACTAGAAGTGATAATTTAATTTTAGTGTAAGACCATAGTTAAGTAGGTATACCCCTTTTGGATGCAATTATATTGATGTAAATTATAACACCAATATAAAGATCTTTTTATCAAATACTTGAATTTAATTTATTTTCCCGTGACATAAAATATCATCAATAGGTAGATATGTACTTAGGTACTACTATACTTATTTTGTCACTTTCACTCTTCATATATTCACATCAAGAATGACAGTGACAAAACAGCTTTTAGTTGCCAGTTGAGCCGGTCTGTGATTATTCGTCAAGTACCTACAGCAATACCTATAGAATGTATGCATTTCACTAGAACCAGTGCAATAAAGTGGAGTGACTCATGACCATCACTTATTAAGGTCCTATGTAAGGACACATTTATATTGTCCTAAAATTTCTATCTATATAATACTGATGGGACACAAAATATCGACAAGCCTCAATAGTTCTATACAACTACAGAAATGGGGATGCACTCCACTGAACACGGTAAAGGCTGAAAAGGTGAGAGGTCAATGTAAGAGCGGTATATTGAATTAAAGAAAAAAATATCACAATTAAAATTGTTTATTTCTTAATATTTCATTAATACACGATAAAGAACTTATACACGCTACACAATAAGATTGCTTCTGGTAAAATAATATCAACTTATACGAGGTAAGTAATCAGTCGTGAAACTCACAAAAACCAGCAAATAGTCAATTAATAAATCCTAAAGGCATCTCCTGCAAATGTTTTAAACAAAACATTTTCATTTCGTTCACTTCATTCATTCAAAACAATGTTTTGTACAAAAACATGAAGCAGGAGAGCCTGAACGTGTTTTTGGTGAACAAAACATTTTCATTTCCTTCATTTCATTCATTCAATACATGTGTTCAAAACAATGTTTTGTTTATAACATTTGCAGGAGCGCCTTTAAACAATTTGTATAAATAATTAAATATTACATTGTATTCACATACATGTAGGAAATAAATAATAGCTCATTTTTCACGCGAGCGACGAGAAGTATCCTGAGGCAAGCCACGAACAAAACGAGTAAGTATCTGACGTGGCTTGGCTCTCGTCGCAGCTATCTTCGCCGCTCACAGCGCAGCGTGGGAGCAGACGAGCTGCAAGAGTTGAAGACATAATTCACCTTTACGCGAAGTCGAAGCAAAGCAACGCATGGTAATGTATGGTCAAGGTATAATCGCGTTAATTTCTGGTTTTATTATTTTTTCTGACTGACTCAAAATCATTCACAGAATGCGGTCTCCATATTTTGCACACTTGACTCCATCCAGCGCGTGCTCTAAGATGCAAGTCACGTATGGTATGTATGGCCCACTGTACTTACACGGGTAAATGAATTTTATGGCCGGAAGTAGTAAAAAAAACACAACTTAATTCCCAAAATTAACAAAAGTTCCTATTGTAAAAGCAGCTTTCTTTGCTAAAACTAGACACACAGACAGACTCTGGGTTAGGTTATATCGCGCCCGGGCCCGGCTTCATAACACGGGTGTAGTTTCATTGAAATGACCGGGCCGAGGCGCCCTGATACCGCGGCGCCCGGGTGCACCGCACCGTCGCAGTAGATACGGCCCTGGTTAGGCCAGGAAACCAGTGTAAGAACCACATGGCGTCACTTTGCTTCAACATTGCGTCAACGTGAATTGCGGCGAACGTTTACTACGAAGGAGTTAGGTATACAGCTGATTAAATGATTTGAAGTCAACGTCATGTGCATTATTTTTAGAAAGTAGTCAGTAATACAGTCATATTATAAGTAAGTATATACTTCTAACATTTAAAATCGAAGACAAATTTACCGCTGTCAGGTCTGTTCTCTGTTAATAAATACATAATCAATGGTTTATAATAACTTCACATTTTTAATTTTAACCTTTTGGTTAATATTAGACTACAGATCTGGACTTACTCTATACATCTGCGATCTTTACATCCAATAAGACGATTATGAAATCTTCATGTAAATTTCTATGAGAATTGGATGAAATTAATAATATAAAACTAAAATATAAGACTAGTGCATACAGTCGTAAAATAAAATACAATATAAATACTTTCAATTACAATATACACGCTACCCCAGTGTATAGTTTGATCTAATTAAGGTACATTGTGAGACTGGCCCTAGATTAAAAAAAATCTTAAACTGTGGTGAAATTCCAATACATTCTCAGAGCAATAGTGTATTAAAATAGTTATAATAAATTGTGTAATAATAATAAATTTAAATTTCTCTAAATCAATTGTAATAATATTTAAAAATTTCTTTTTCAATTAAAACCCACCATGACCTGTTAAAATAGACATATTATGGTCTACTAGCTGATACCCACGGTTTTACCCGCCAAATTACATTGTTCCCGATCACGGACTGACATCCGGATAAAAATCTATAACTACTTGTGTACTAACTTAAATCTGTTAAGCAGTTTAGCGTGAAAGTTCCATACGTACAAACTTTTGTGTCTATAATATTAATAAGGATTTAAATAGCCTATAATGGTAATGTAATCGGTTTTCGTACTCATAAATTAAGTTCTTGAAATTCATAATTATAATAAAATTGGGGCGCAAAAAGAGATACATTTCATTTACATGCGACTAAATACAATAAATACGATTTCTCAAAGGTAAAAAACACCATGTGATGTATAAATCAGAGTTTTAATAAAATACAGGGTGTAAATTATTGTTTTTCTCATTCTGCCAAAATTATATGACGTAGATTGACGACACAATAAGATGACGAATGGCAAATATCAGAGATAATTTATTAATTAAAAAGATATCGAAAAACTGTTTCCGTCTTCAATAATTAATTACATTCAACAATTTTGTTCAATGAATGAATGATGATATAGAAAAACTTTTAAAAGTATTTCGATATTATGTTGTATAATTTGGTAATAATAAATCAGACTTAACACTTAACGTTTATAATCATTCGAAAATCAATGATATAAATTACAATAAATCTCATTTATTTTGTTTTCAGTATTAAAAAAAAACAAAATTACTGGCATTATTTTTCAGAGAACTTGAATAAAATAAAAGCAATCAGATCAAGCCGACCAAAAAGCTGATATCTAAAATATTATGTGATAGATGAACTATAAAAGTCTATGCAGACGAAGGATTTTCTTCTCTTTCTCGCGGTCAAAATAAAATGAGAGATTAAAAGTACGGTGTACAATCAATTTCCGCGGAAATCCCTCGTCTGCGTGCACCGCTATTATTTTCTTCGACCAAGATGTCAGAGCTATAGCGAAGACATTTGATAACAATAATTATGTAATAGATGAAAATTATATTTACGATAAAACGCAAAACGTGCACGCGCGTTGAGTATTCCCACACAACAACGTACGCACTGCAAAATTTGGTGTCAATATGACACGTCAAAAGATATAACTATTACAGAGGGCGAAAACACACCCTCCCCGTCTTGCTTATAGCACAAATTGATAACTATAAATATTAATATATTGAGCACCACTGCGAAAAGCATGCTCTGTACGCCGCAAACGTATCATACGTTTTTTTATTTTATATTTTCGCAAAGTTTTTAACACATATGTCGTTTTGCAATAGTGCTCAAAAGGTTAACGACTTATAGTTTATTATCGCTAACATATACACAATAATTCATTACAACTATAATATATATTGGTACATTCTGCCAGGAACTACATACAAATATAATATAACCATGCGAATGTAAAATAAATAAAAAATAAATATAAACTTAGCGAATAATATCTGAGATCACAAATTATAACGTTATTCATTTTTAATACTAATAAAGCATTGTTTAAAACAATCACGCGTATTTAGTGTGATAATAATTATAAAATAATGTAATTGTGCCTTTTATGAAGGCATAGACGCACATAAATAAACCTAGTCAGACCTAAGGAGTGAATTATATGCAGGATCATTCTTACAACCGACTAGACTAGGAAATCTCTTTACCAAATTATATATCTGCGCAGGTTAAATTTTTTTTTTACGTTTGAAGTCGTCAAACACGACGAAGATATGAAAATTTGAAGACAAGGCATTGTGGAAATGGTTAGTCAGTCAGACCTGGCGTCTCTAGGGGCGGTTTCCCTTGTCTATTTCGCCTCTCGCGTAAATCTTCATTATTTCAATATCATAAACTCAGACTAAGTTTTTTTATCATAAATTTATGAAAGCTCATCTTGTTCCCCCTATATTCATGTTTACCTATTATTACCTTTAGAGATGAGTAAAGCATTTACGATTCTATGGGTTCCAGACCGCGATTGGTTACCATCTGAAGATCTGCTTATTTCCCTCCGAATAAAAAAAACGATTCAATATAACACTAGTGTTATGCATTTAAATTTAATGATAGCGAAACTATATACGTAAAATTTTAGATTATTATAATTATCTTCTTCGTGTGTGACTACTTTTAGTTACGTATACGGCTTACTCGTCTAAACTCGGCGGGTTGTCGTCTATAAAAACAACGTGTGATTTTAGATATATCAAAAACGCAAGCAGGCGGTCGTTCTCAGCTTCTGAACCTCTGAAACAAAAAAAAATGGTTTTATCTAGAATGCAATATTCTTCGTCAATGGTCATAGCAAATTATTGGTAGATTAAAAGTTCAATTCCAAGGCGGACCGCACGCTGCAGACCGCAAGCGACATACAAATTTCTTTGTAAATTAAATTAAGTTACATATATAAATATAGGATTAAATTAAATAAAACATTTAAATAATATTAATTACAATAAATAGTAAATCTGTTAACTTGTAGGTATCTGTCCTTGTACTGTAAGTGGGATGGGAGCCTGGTGACCTGTACAGGACACAGGCCTAACAGCCTACCATAGGCACCAGTCTCTTATAAACAACATATTAAATGTGTACTATACCTAAGACTAAAATATTATTTGTAATTAATCAGTGTAGTTTATAAGAGAGAACAATAAAGAAATTATTATTATTATTATTATGTATCACTATGAAAGTGATTCCAGACGCGGCGACACTGCGACCGGCGGCACTTTCATATAAATAAATGGAATCTAGTAGTGTCGCTTGCAGGCTGCAGCGTGCGGTCCGTTTTGGCATTGGACCTTAAAAATATTATATTGTAAAGCGAGTCCACGAGGTTTACAGTGAACAATCGTTATTTTTTAAATGTATGTATGTATGTACATTAGAATGGTTTACTTACTCGGTGTCAATTTCAATAGCCAATACAGTGTGATGTGGTTTACCTTCTTCATCAAACCATCTGAAAAATACATTTTTTTTACCATCATCGATATATTTTTACAAACATATTTATTTATGACATAAGGCAGACAAGCAAGCGGGTCACGTGATGAAAATTGTCATCACCGCCTACAATTTTTTTTATAGCTATTAATAAATAAATAAATAATAAATAAAAATTATTTATTTCACTTTAAGTTACAGATCTCCTCTTAATCTAATTAAATTAAAACATAATTCTATAGATGACTTATAGGTAATAGGAGTTTAATGTTGGCAGCTGTACTAAACGGTGACACAGCTGTCAGCGCCTTCCATTAAGGCATAGATTTATTATAATACTAGCGTAAGATTGGCAATGCAAAAGAGATAGGTATAAACGTTGGTTAGAGCGAGATAGATAGGCGAGAACATTTTCCTACACGCTATCGGACTGTATCGGCCTGACGTCAGTCGTGTTAGAAACAAATCCCACTTATTTTTACAAAATTTATGGTTTTTAAGTGTAGTTTTAGTGTTAATTAGACGTGATTAAATATGGTTACCTGTGCAGTGCCTGGATATAACTCAAGCAAAAAGGAAAATCCACAAAAATATATATCTTGTTTGCACACATGTACAGTCATGGTCAAAGATACAAAGATACAAGTAATATGACAGTATATAAGTACTCATATAAAGACCCATAAAATTGTATTCTTGTAAATGTAAGTAAAATGTACACAATATTAGAAACATAGTATATTGTTTAAAACACTATTTCCTACAAATATGCCAAAATTCGCTACTACACGAATTACTTCCCCTGAGAGCTATTTTTATGTCTTCGTTGGGTGGACTGAGAGTTGCAATTATTTAATCGTGAGGTCTAACATACAAATCAATGTAGCAGGAAACGCGCGTCGTCTACGCATTTAAAATACTATGTGGTATGGCTCTAAAAGTCTAAAGTATACTTACATGTCGGATAATGGTGGTGTGGAGCATGGTGCTGCAGCTAGAGAGCGCGGACGTCTCACTGCACCAGATTCGGAATTAGCGCCTTGGGCCGAGCCGAGAGTAGAACGGACCACGTGCCAGAAAGCACGCTGCGCCGCACCCACGCCATCAATACGCTCAATGCGCACCCAACCTTGGATGAAACAAGTTTATTAATGCAGTTGATGATATTTTTAGTTTGCTTAAAAAAAACTGTGCAGAATACCTTGCACACATTAGGAACTTATGCTTAACTAAATAAGCTAGTTTTACGTACAAGGACATAAATAAACATGCAGGCAGCGAATTACGTTTCCAAGCTTACTAAAGGATTCGTATTAAAGGATTTACATGAATTTTTACTTGTCAATAGAATATTACACATGTAATTAGAAAGTTTAATAATGATGCTTAAAGTCTTTGTATCAATTCTCTGCCATACTTATTTCAGTGCTTGGCTGAACATATCATCATAAAACAACAATTATTTTTGCAACAAATCATATTAGATAAAATATGCGCTACCTTCTGTGTACGCATTGGTAATAAAACTCATGTTTTTTTAGGGTTCCGTAGTAAACTACAAGGAACCCTTATAGTTTCGCCATGTCCGTCTGTCTGTCCGTCTGTCTGCGGTCTAGCGCCTAGACGCTTAATGCTAGAAAGTTGTTATTTGGTATGTATACACATATTAACAATGCTAACAAAGAGCTGGAACAAAATTTTTAAATATATATTTTTTTTGGGGTGCCTTTCCTACATGTAAACCGAAAATAATTTTTTTTTTCGCGCCCACCCCATGTTATCCTTTATCCCCAGGGTATCGTTAGATAGGTCGCTTCAAAACATTAAGGGTGTGGAAAGATCATTTTTTGATACAGTGATCCGTTTCGGAATTATTTACATTTATCGTGTCGTACGCCTCTTTCTCCGAAAGTCTTGTGTTTAGAAATTTGTAAAAAAATCATGGTAGTAGTCCATATGGTGAACCTTCAACGAAAACTATAACGGTTAAGTAGGCTCTACTAATTACCGAGTAATAGCCGACGAACTTATAAAATAAATTTCTTTGAAGAAAACTTACAAATGTGATAGAATTTGATATTGAACTCAACTGAAGGCAAGCAAAGCACAGCAAATACGGAACCCTACATTGTGCGTGGCCCAACACGTACTTGCCGGTTTTTTTATTCAGTGAATTGATTTGACAACAACAATATTAAAAATATTTTAACCTCATTTAACTTTTTGACGACCTCCGTGGCGTAATGGTTACCACGCCAGACCGCCACCCAGGAGGTCCCGGGTTCGAATCCCGGTCGGGTCATGATGAAAAACGAACTTTTTCTGATTGACCTCGGGGTCTTGGATGTTTATCTATATATGTATTTGTTATAAAATATAATATTGTTGAGTTAATATCCCATAACACAAGTTTCGAACTTACTTTGGGGCTAGCTCAATCTGTGTGAATTTTCAAAAAAAAAAAACTCACCAGCCAACGGTGGTTGCGCATCGGGTTGACAGTTAGGACAGTGGCATCTCACTTGTCCCCATGACACTGCCTGCCTCAGTTCTGGGTACGGCAATACTAAAAAGTTCCAATACTTCAGCACCAAATGTAAATGCTCACACCCTTCTCCAGATGCCTCCCACTCGGCTTCTAGGCTGTGGCCATCTGCTCCATCTTGATCCAAGCAAAGTATTCGATTCAAGTAATTCAAATTCTCCGCTGACAATGTCTCGGACCAGAAATCATCTCGTCGCGTGGATTCGTCAATAGACGAGGATTGCTCTTCGGTTAAATCGGGAAGATTGCCAGTTTCGAGCGCCAGCGCGTCCATAATTTCGGTATCAAGGTTGTCCACCTCGTTAACCTCAGGGTACCGGTCATTTTGACGCTTATTTGTGTCACAATAAAACCATATCTCATTGTAATCTTCACAACATTCCTCCAATAAATCTCCGACACTGAAAGTTTGTTGTAATACCACCCAAATGTCTCTCTCGAGTATACTTTCGTCGGGGACGGATAAGTTGTATGTGGAATGGCTCTTTTCGAGAATTCGACGATTCCGTTTTACGGGGAAGTTATGAATGGAATGGCTCTTCTTTATGCAACCGTTGACGACGTCGTTATTGTCGGAGCGCGGTTCCCTATTCCTGGTAAGAATTAAGCTGTGATGTAAAGACGTAGGGTGCGTGATATGTCTGCATTGGCAAGGAGCGCTTGGAGCTGTTGATGACACACGGATGGGGTCTGGCATTGTACTAGGGCCTGGTAGTACAACGATAGGTTCTAACTCATCCTCGATGAGATTGTCTTGGCTATACGCCTTATTTTTCTGTCTTTGCCGTTGTTCCAGCGGCTGCTGTGGGTCTGCTAGGCTTCTAGCGTTCTGCTCTTCGTCGAGTTCCAATTCGGTTTCTTCATAGAGATTCTCTGTTATACTTGGAAGATCAAGGGATGTACCACTAACTATAACATAGGGGTGGAGTAATACTGATACCTGAAATATAAAAAATACATTATATTTATAAAAACTGAAGGCAGGTAATACTTTCCACGAATAAATTTCAAATTCTTAAACACTATAGCTGCCCAAAATTAAGCATTCTGTAATGCTGTTATGATCAAATGCTTCGCGATTATATCTTTATATCTATCTTCACATAACTGATAGATAACTATTTAAAATATATAAATTTTACACACATATATGATGCGACTCACTATTGCAGGACCTTTGTAATTCAAATAAAGACCATTTTTAAGTTTATTGTATTTTACAAACTTTCATCCATACCATTTCAGTTGTGTGCAAATAAATACTTACTTGTTGTACTCGACCATAGAGATCGATGAGTGGGAAGACATGGATAAAATTCCTTGGCACTTTGCCGATGACGCCGAGCACGTTGCCATCAACATCGATCACCAAGTCGCTGTTGAATCTAAAATGAATGGTCAGGACAGACTGCTCGTTGAGCTCTTCAAAGGCTGACGCCATCTGGCTAAATATCTGTGGAATAAAAAACGAAAAGGATGACAGGCGTCGGAGGGCACGTTATCGGCTGTTGTCGAAGAATGAAAGTCGTTAAGTCGGTGGCCTTCAGGCGGCTTGAATACACTAGCCTCTGTCAATCTGCATTGGAGCAGCGTGGCAGAGTACGCCCTGATTTCCTTCGATTGAGGCGAGTCGTATCCCTGCAGTGGGATGATTATGGGTTGACATATGATATGATGATATAAGGATGATTTATGCTAGGACGAGTGCGCCGGAACCGTACATCCAACACCATATAATATGAACGGCACGCCATCCTATAAAAAAATAGTACATTGTACACCAAGAGAGTAAAGTGACCGTTTTCCGACGAGGGAGTCGTTTCAGCGGAGGGCCTCAATACTCCCGAGGTGGAAATCGCACTTTATTCTTGAGGGTTACATAGTACTTTATACTACACCTGGAAGGAAAAGACGGAGGAATTCAACGCGATATTCACTTGTTTCTGTAATTGATGACGTCATCGTCGACCACCGGACGGACACCCGGGAGGTAATAGTAGATTTTACAATAAGTGCACAGAACGAACCATTTTTATCCGAGACTAAGGGCTGATAGTAATGTCGAGGATAAAATGGTATTGTTATAAACTCTGCTATTCACTTCGATTGCGAGGAAATAAGACAGTAGTTATAACATAACATTTGTTTAATTAAAATTAGTAGTTTTGAATACTGAAGGAAATTGTTCAATTAACGTTAATTTAATTTAGACATTGAAATCAGGCTTGGGCTGCAGACCTATACAGCCTACTTACTATTAAATTAATTTTGTAATAATAATTTTCTTAAATTATTTGAATCTACCGTACTTTAATTTAAATTTTAATATCTTTAATGTCTTAAAAAACACAAAGGCAAATAAATTAAAGTAAATATTATAAAATAACAAATTCTATCTGTAAACTTTTTAGTATGTTTGGCTGTATGGCTCATTTTCTTTGCCTTAATATAGATACATTTATGAGTAGATACGTTAGTGCACTTGTACACCAAAATCGATTTTGTGCAGCCTATATCCTGCACAAATAAGCAATTTTAGAGCATGAGAAGTGAATAATATATTAAAATCCATTACTGCCCTCTTTTTGAGGGTAGTAATGGATTGTCATACATTTTTTCCTCCCGCTTATTCTAGGGAAGGGATTGCATACTTTCTCGCTACTTTTGAATGAAGTAAGGGCGCCTTTCCTCGTAGGTGTGGTATAACGAAATTTATTTTTCACTTCTCATGCTCAGAAAATGCTTATTTGCGCAGGATATAGGCTGCACAAAATTGAATTTTGTGCACAAGGGCAAAAACGTATCTACTCATAAATGTATCTATATTAAGGCAAAGGAAATAAGCCATACAGCCAAACACAACAAAAAGTTCAGAGATAGAATTTGTTATTTTATAACATTTACTTTAATTTATTTGCCTTATGTGTTTTTTAAGTCATAAAAGATATTAAAATTTAAATTAAAGTACGGTAGGTTATTTAATTAATTTAAGAAAATTATTTTATTACAAAATTAATTTAATAGTAGGCTGTATAGGTCTGCAGCCCAAGCTTAATTTCAATGTCGTAAGATTTAAAAAAAAAAGCGGCGGGAAAGGGGAACCAGGTCTTGTTTTTCGTGCGTTTATTTATTTATTTCCTCGCAATCGAAGTGAAAAGCAGAGTTTATAACTCGTCCACAAAACCATTTCTATCCTCGACATTACTATCAGCCCTCGCCTTCGGCTCGAGCTGCTAAAAGTCTCGGATAGAAATGATTCGTTTTGTGCACTTGTTGTAAAATCTACTATTATTATACGCCTCATCCGTGACGCGGACACGGAACAGATCAAGCCCGCCACGGTCTTAATAATCCCTTATGGACAATCTATTATACATTTGTCGCACTTCACGCGGAATCGGTAAAGTATATCTCTTACGCTTTGTCTAATCATTCGTCATCTTATGCCGGGTACAGGCTGCTGTAACGTATCCTGTAATGTGACACGCAATGAAAGAATTTCCCGTACAAATAATGCTCTATTTGTGCGCGTCGTGTCGTGTCCACACTATTGGAATTTTGTTACATTGAATGTTACGTTACAGCACAGTATCCGGCATTAACCATAACACTTTCCACATATCTTAATTATTACTTACCATTGTACCATTATCGTGTAGAATTTCGCTTGAGACGACCCACACTGGCGGGTCTATGTTCATAGCATAGGGAGGAAGCTCGTCTGTCGGAAGCACACCAACCGCGCCTAAACTCACGCTGCCGTCCCACTCCTCCGTGATTTTGTCCACGCGGAACTAAAATTAATTTTAAAAAATACTTTAAATGAGTGCTTATAAATTTATAAGAATATAACAATGAATGTATAGAATAAGATAGATTGGTTGATTGATTAGAATAGAATTATAGCTGAATACTAATAAAGGAGTGTGCGCTAATTTTAAAAAGTACTATTCGCTTTGAGAAAAACATTTTGTTGATAACATGGCCCCATATTTAAAGAGGGTTATAGGCTTTTCAACATAGTCATATGACTCTTATAAGCTGAGCAAAATCAAAGAGCTAAGTAAATAAAACTAATAAAAGATTATGTAACATTATTAGATCAGATGATTAATATTGGCACGACAAGAATGACTTGTCGTCATCCTGCATCTAATCTACGGTTTGGATTCCGGCTCCTAATAAATAGAAAAAGTCTCGGTATAAATCTTCCCGGTACTTTTCAAAATTATGAAGTCCCGGGACCTAATCTAATGGGTTCTTTATGACTTAGAATAGGATAGGTACAAATAGTACCGTTAAAGGTAAGTAAAATATTGTTCTTTATAAACTAATTCATTTTGCTTTGAAAACAATAAACAGCTTTTGCATTTATTAGCATATTCGCAATATTTCTCATACATTCGCTATGATTATTCGCACATGATATGAAATTCGCGTTCGCTTTGCAACATTTTACACAAAGATCACTTTTATTATTCATAGCGCATGGTTACTACTCGTCAGGCCCGGTGGTCGAGTGCCTAGCAATGGCCACTTTGTCCCTAGGGCCGCAGGTTCGAATACTGCGCAAGGCAAACAGTTGTGTGCATGAACATGTCTGTTTGTCTTGTTGTTTCTATGTATAATAAGTATTTATTTCCAAAAAAAGTATTTATGTATGTTTATAAGCAATCTAGTATCCATAGTACAAGATTCAAATTCAAATTCAAAATATTTTTATTCAAATAGGCCTAATATAAGCTCTTTCGAATCGTCACAATTTTTTCCTACCACCAGTTCAGACGGCAGTGTGCTAAGAAGAAGCTGGCAAGAAGCTGGCAAGCTTTGCTTAGTGTGGAACTAGATGGCGTTCGTTGTGTGATTTGTCCAAGAATATTTACTAACATTTCCCAAAGTACATACAAAATATCATGTTCAGAAAAAGTCTAAGCCATGTTTTTGTTTATATAACCTACCCTAAAATTGTGTCCTCTCTTCAGCGGTTGACTGATAATGGCTATACCGTTATGATAGCCTGATGTACGTACTGCGACGGTCTCTGAAAATATATTACATTAATTTAAAATATATGTAAACAACAATTACATATTGTACTAAGCCGCGACCAGATATGCAGCAACTCTACGAATGACGTGTCAATTATTCGTTCAGCAAGTAATGAGGTGCTCGCAAATCGTCGTGCAAAGATTGGTCGTGCTCGCGCAGACTACTGTTCTACTACTTGACGCATACAACGACCAGCGCATGTCATTAGGTGATTTAACCTTTCCTATGCGGGAAGTGTTCTATTTCTACCTATGTTACGGTCGGACACTGTGGCAACATGTGCAATTTCCGCACTGTTCCGTTTTTATTGTATTAGTGCAAAAAAATTACTACATTGTCATGGTTCGTCAAACTAAATGAGACCATGTATCAGTGCTCCAGCTTCAAAGGTTAATCGGCATTCTGTGACTTCTGCATGTCTGGACGCGGCTTTAGACATTTTCTTTGTAAACATGTCATACATTTCTAGTCGTATAAAAGTTATAACAAACAAAATTCCGAAAAGTGATGTAACGCGAGGTTTTTTCACATTTGTTTCGATGTTGCACACAAAATAAATAACTCGCTTTAGATTACGTAATAAAAACGACTGCTAAATATTTCGCATAAAAATTCAGTTCGCTTTAGCCCAATGCAATGATTCAAAACGTGTCATTAACGTTTAATATTATTTTTTACACAGGCAGGTTTGTGGCACAGGCTTACAATAAAATTGACAGTAGTTCGCACGTACAGCCCAGGGAAAATTAAGCTTAAAACAAGCAGCGCGTAAAACTTGTATAGCGTAGAACACGTGCAAAGCATGACATGTACTTGATTGAACATTGGCAATAAAAATAGATACATCATTTTTCATAACCTCCTTACTACTTTAAAAATGGGTGTATTTGTACCAATTCATCTTCATTCAACAGCGACAATAATATATTATCCAGATTAAATATTGTATATAAGAGATATGCACAAAGATAGAAAAGAATTAGCAAAAATCGCAACGATGTATCTGTTCAACAGGCTGCATAATCAGCGCCATAAAAATATATGGTTACTTTAGTACCTTTGTGCATCATTATAATTACCTACTTACTTTTTTTTTGAGTGCACGAAATAAAATTGTTAATTATTTTTATTTCATGATGTCGATTTTACACTGCACCCAAACAAAGTCACGTAAACTAGATTTTGATATACATTTCGGGGACAAAATTACTGTATGTATCAAAAAATATAATTATACTCTTACCTGAACTACAAAGCTTGATATTCTGCCCATGAAGGTAATAAAAAGTGTATGGAAGTGGATATCTTTTTCTTCTCGGCTCTGTAGTTATGAGGGCGGTAGAGCTCGACGCTGCCTCTTCTTGCACAACTGTAGACTGGTTAACCATTGCTTCAGACTCATCGTTATTGGGCAAATCGTTCGTTTCATTGTCGGGCTGATCGGTAGCCGTCTCATCGCCGTTTCCTTCATTACCAGGTTCAACACTTTGGCTGGTAGATGGCGGCACAGTTTGTGAAACACTACACGCATTGTTGCACAGGTTCATAGGCTGCAATCCTGCTACAAAATCTTCGTTTAGAACTGTAGAGAATAATATACCAACATTAATGTTTACTAAAATATCTATAATTTCTTTAGTCATTTTGCTTTTGTTTCCGAAACGGTAGTAATTTATAGAGTAGATTAATTATATAATTACCATTTATTACTGTATGTACTCTGACCAGAGAACGTGTTTGTAAAAACCTATCCTCTGAATAAGTTTTGAATTTTTGTTTTTTTATATATATATATATATAAATGTGACAGTGAGTTAGTTTGTACTTCTTTAACGTTGAAAGAAATCAACGGATTGACATGATCCATTGAGATCTGAAGAGTGTAGGCTACTTTTTTAAATCATATACTATTTATATTTAAGAAGAAATGGCACCTAACTTCCCCTTAAACACTTCTCCGTGTTCGGTACGGCAGGCACCTCCTAATTTAACATATTCCTTCGAATGTAATATTTAGTTAAGTTTGAATTTCAACATTAATAAAAACCAACAGTTTATGTTCTTATTATGAGTTATCGAGTTAACAATTTTTATTAGCGGAAGTTTTTGTAGACGTGGTTGGCCTACAACCGCTAACGCATTGTCAGGAGGACTCTATTCAACTCAATATCACTTGCACTAGTTCGACTAGATTAAAGTGCCTGTAGTATCTGAATAAACGATTTCATTAGTTATGCCACATAAGGTTGAATCCCCTTACCATCAAATGCAGCAGATTTATCTTCTTTGCGACATCATGGCAAGCAAAGAAAAAGTACAATTAATCAATTAAAATAGTTTTAAATGTGACTGACTACTTGTAAGATATTACATACAAATACAACTGTACAGTCAACTACAAATGTAAACACCATCATTGAAAATACAAACAACTTTCAACCATTTATGTCAACTCGAAAATGTGCACACATTTAATTGTATGACTACAGTTTTTAATAATTTCTATAAGTCTACTATTAACTTTAAGTTTCATAACAAGAGACAGAAAGAATTAGATGTAGATAGATATTGTTTGAACTATAAGCAAACTTCTTCAGAAAACAAGACAAGACAAACTGTAATGTCCTGCAACTGACTATAATTAAACTAGGTGAAAAATTGTAAGGTTTTATTGAACTCCAAATGATTATCGTATACAAGCATATATTCTTAACTAGATTCAACACAAACATTTTCTACTACTTTGGAACCCTAAGTTGACATTACGTCATTTGTTAGTGTTTGACGTCATGACGTAATTAATTTATTAAAAAAACATTCGTTATAGAAAAGATAAACTTACTTGTAGCGGGTATTGTAACTGGAAACCCCTTGTGTACAGCTTGAATTTTGGTGACGTATCCAAAAATCTCCATGATCACATATACTTTCTGTAATAGGTTTAAAAGAATAATTTGAATCAAGAAACTTGCGTCATTCCATTTCAAATAGAATAAACACATATTCGGGCCGGCATTAAACGGATATGCTAGATATTGCCGCAAGTAAACAGTATAGTATTATTTACTCGACCCGTACTAATCTGTTGGCACAAGCCAATTGAAGCCGAATAAGTACAATAATTGTATGAGACATACAGGCGAATCGGACGCACCAGCCCTCATACAATGTTACATAACGACGGGCACAGCCAGTACGATAACTATACTTCGGTGGGCACGTTAAGTCGGTCTCGATTCACGTCAATAAATAACAATAGTTAAATAGTTAAGTGACCTTTAGGTGTCTAGAAAACATTGATTTCCACCACACGACGTCATGCAACATAACGGAGTATGTTTTAAACCATTCGATTTCGATTCTATTATTACCTAGATTGCAGTCGTTACACCAAGTTATTTTCTACACACACACACACACATCTATCTATATCCCAGAGATTATAATGATTGATGATAATGAGAGTTTTCTTATAAAATTTTCGCTACTAGTTGGCGCTACTATCGATGTGTCAAAACACATGGATATTGGTATCTGTGTTTTGACAGCGCTGTCCAAAATAGCGCCTTTCGCCAAAATAGCGCCAACTGGTGAACACAATAGATATATTCTGTGCTTTCTGTGTTACAAATAAACGTAATAACGAGTATATAAGTTATTCACTGTTGTGTCACTGTCTGTCTTGATGAGAATTAAATGAAGTGTGAAAGTGACAAAACATTGTTTAACTTATATACTCGTTATACTACGTTTATTTGTAACACAGTATGTGTTTTGAGAGCGCTATCAAAATTGAAAACCTTTCACCAAAGTAGCGGCAAAAAAACTTCAATATTATGAAATCAATTAATAAAATATTTACGGAAATTTAACGTACATCTGGAACTTTTTCGAAGCACATATCCAGCATTTCTGAGTTATAGTAGATTAGTACTTTGCCATCAGCAACTTTCTTCAACCCGATTCGGTCACCTGAACGCAGCCACTCGAACGACGGTACAAACGAATACATCTCTTTTTCTCGATTTCCACTTTGAGTACATTTCATTTTATTACCTGCATAAAGAATTTAATATTAATCGCTATTAGGCATACAAACTTTTGGATTATAATCCAGATCGGTACCTAACTGTAAACGAATTATTGTTCATGTTGTGTAGTCCAGTAACTTTATACATCACAGCAAGCGTCAAATTCGGTAGTTCTGTATGATGTTGGCCTATAGTCCACCAAACGAAGGAATCTCAGGAGAGAAAATGCGCGTAGTAGCGAATTCTGGCATATTTGTAGGAAATGGTGTTTTAAACAATATACTAAAAGTGCTGATTGGTGGGGGTGGAGCGACGGAGGGAGGGGGGGTTTAAAGGTCCCGTGTTTTAGTTTTTCGTTTTGCCCGTATGAAGAAATGTTCTTCACTGTCTTGTCACTTAAATAATCTACATAAAATTCTCTACAAAAAAGATTTTATACATTTTTTAGCTGGGACCAACATAAATGGAAGAAAATGGACAATGAAAAACAAACTTATATTATCTATATCAAGTCCTTATCATATCATATCAACGCACAGCCCAAACTGCTGGTCTACTGGGTCGTATGTAAGCAGTGAATGAGAAAATGGCGAACGAGCGACATTGAGTTGACTTGACACATACGATGTCGTTCCGTGAAATGGACCTTTGTCCACCCAACGAAGACATAAAAATAGCTCTCAGGGGAACTAATTCGTGTAGTAGCTAATTTTGGCATATTTATAGGAAAAGTGTTTTAAACAATATACTAAAAGTACTGATGGGTGGGGTTGGAGCGAGGGAGGGTGGGTTTTTTTCCCGTGTTTTAGTTTTTCGTAAAAATCTCGTAAATGGTAAATCATTTTTTTTATATCACTAAGGTGGCAAACTAGCATACGGGTGCCTGATGGTAAGCAGTTGCCGCAGCCTATGGACGTTTGCAATACCAGAAGCATCACTAACGCATAATATATTGTTGCATTTTCAGTTACAAATGCACTTGACTTATACATTGTTACGTTGAGTTTGACGTTTACTATGCTTTTAATGAAACGTTTTGACAATTTATGTCAAACATGGCGATTTTATTACGATTCTTTAATTTTTTTCGTAAATTTCAATAAATTCTAGCGCAAAAACTATGCATCCCCGCGCTTTGAAATTACAAAAGATTTTCCAAAAACGAGTCCTATAATAAACTCAATAAAATAATAATAAATAAAAATAATAATACTAATAATGCCACATCTAGAATGCAAGTACGCTCTGTTCGCTTTGGATCCGTGGTTGCTCGGTACAATATGGTCAAACACCAGAAACAACAACTTAAACAATAAGTTAAACATTATGTTATTGTTTGTCCATAACAAATGTCAAAAACTATTCCACTGATACACTATCGGCATTCTTTTGAGACACGATTGAGACACCATTGAGAGTTCATAGGTGCATTTTGTTAGTAGAATCGGGTCAATCGGGCCCCAGTGCAGTCGGGCAATCCATAGATTAATATTGTATAATAGGTAGTTTGTTAGCTCTTTGTTTATTGTAATACAAATTTAACTGATTTGTGTTCTTGTTTATAATGGGTGATGTCTGGTAAGTAAGTAATAAAAATTTTATTTAACTTTAATTTGTCGTTGTGACTTGAGCGCTCAAAGACGCGAGAACTACCCGACATATCTTTTATTGTTGATTTTGTATTTGGATATGTTCACTGTCTTGTAATTTTATTAACCTCTTATTTAAGTTTTTATCCCAGTAAGTGAATTTTGTGTATATTCTTGATGAGATTATAAAGTTTCTTAAAACTTATAATCGCCAAAAATAAAATGATTTTTTCGCGGTTTTTTCGACTTTTGACGAAATTGCGTTCGGCGCTCGAGGTCTCAAACTTGGATTATTCATTAGGCCTTTTAGCATCTTAAACAAGTCGGCAAAAATCAGAACTACCGGATTTGACGCATACTACCCCATACTTTCAGACGACAAAGTTACTGGATTAGTGATTGTAATCTGTATTGTGTGCTCTGAATAAATAATAATAAAAAATACTATACATTACAGAAAAGAATCAGAAACACTACTGTTCTGTAGCTAAAATTATAGCTTTGTGCTGTCTATGTACTAATTATAGTTAATATGTTTTCCTGAAAAACTTTGAATTACAAGCACAACAGTACTTATGGTGCTTTGTACAAAGTAAAATCGGATTCAATGTGGAAGATATAATAGAATTTCCAACCTAAATCAGTCGCGAAAAATATATGTATAAGTAAATAAGAAATAGTTCAGATTGGCTAATTAAGTGGCAGACCACCCCATCTGCACTTTTCATCTGTAAAATTAGGTCTGTAAGAAATATTATCTTGCTTATATTATTCGGTAAAATGAGGTCTGTAGGAAATATTACCATCAATATATGCAGTGTAATGCGGCAGGAACCGAGCGGATGGCGGGAAACTTCTGTTTACGTGCGCGTTCAATATGTTGATGTCGGTAATGCCCATCTTGAAGCTGCCCGCGTATCCATATTTACATTCTACTATCTGTATCTGTAATGTTATAAAATTGGGATTAAAATATTTATTTTAGATACTTTTTTATTCACGGATGACATCACTTAAACTGTCTGTGTCTTAAATGTTATAAAATTAGGATTAAAATATTTATTTTAGATACTTTTTTATTCACGGTTGACATCACTTAAATTGTCTGGCATAGATTCTTTTTAACTAGAATTTAGTTGTAAGTGCTATAATGCTATGTGACTACGTATTAGTCTAGTCCTCAGATTCTAATACCAACAACTACATTGATATTGCGACAAACAACAAATAATTATTTATGTGTGAATATTATTTAAATATCTTTATCACCATTACGAACACTTTTATTGTTAATTTATTATACATTTTCATTAAACCATTAGCACAAACAGAACTATTAAAGAAAAAAACAATTTTGATCAAAAATTAATAACTACCTCATATATTTCGCCCAATGCCAGATGATGAGAACTGAAGACAAGAGAACGAAGTGGATTGGGAGTGAGACGTCGAGCTATAGAATAGTCGTGCATCAGTCCTACGTTGCTACCACAATATTCAGAAAAACTCCTGCAATAAAACATACGTAATAAATGTGTTTGGTTTAAAATATAAGAAAACTAAAATACAAGTTTCGCATAGCAAGCACAGTGGTTAAGTTGTTGTAGAAAAATGCCGTTGTGGAAATAAAACATTTTGAATATTACTATATTATTATGGAGTTCTCTTAAATTCATTATTCATTGCGTGAAGTTAATAATAAGTTAGAAGTTCGAAGGCGATTAGATACCGCCCTAGATCTAACAGTAAATATGTCATCTAGCGATCCGCCGACATTATTATTATCTGATAAACCGGAAACAACAATATTTATTGTTCTACATAGAAATAAAATATTATATTGGCTGGTTTTATGGCCTCACATGCCACGTGACTACGGCTATGGCTACAGCACTCGGGCGAGACAAGTAGTTGGCGCTGTCGCTGTTGTCAGCACTTTGATCGTTTAACTACTACTTTAGTATACGCGCTTCTCTACTACTCCGGCATCCGATTATATGTCTAAAGTATGAATTTCTACATCGGACCGGCAATTACTGGACCGATAAAAATCGGATGCCGGAGTAGTAGAAAAACGGTTACGGTCTTCTTTCTCAATTTTACGGCCTTTTTTGTCAATTTATCAATAGCATTCATTTTGTATTATTTAATTACAAAGTTTAATAACTATGTTTGCTTACATTATTATCATTAAAATCTTTGCTGTTCTATCCTGCTCATCGCTTTCATTGGCTGACTGCCTAGGGACTTCAGTGATATAAGGTGGCAGTGAGACAGTGGTTTTAGTATACCCAAGTGGTTTAAAGGGGGAGCCCGACATACCCCCGCCGATCAAGTAGCTCAATTTTTAACGGGACACGGAAACTTTAAGGCCAAGTTATTTTATTTCAAGGTTGTACCTTCTCCTTTCTGTGAGTGTTCTACCGCAAATACCAGAGTAGAACAAACAGCTCATCACGTTCTGTGGGAGTGTGAACTTTGGCATGACGAACGCGTAATCATGTTGGATTCTTTACATGTCACTTCGGGCGTAGTTTATTATTCTGATCTCGTAGCAAGCAGAGAGAATTATCAGGCATTTAGAAGGTTTTGCAATACATATTATTGGAATCAAAATAGTAAACAACAGCTCATAGCATTAGGTCCCAATAGTAATGTAACAATAGACCGTGGTGCTCGGCAATCGAGCCTCACTTGATTTGCCATCTCTCTAGTGTATAATGCCTTTTGCTTCAAATTGCTGTTTCTCACGTAGTTGTTAAGGAGGGAAGTCCTTTCAATACTTTCTACTCCGACTATCTTCTTTCTGATTAAATTCGTTGTGAGTTCCAAGACAGCTGTAGTTTATTCCCCGGGACGTCAATAAGCTTCATTGCTTATTGTCTATCTGAGGTCGCCGTTGTTGATCCTGGCTACAAAGGACACATCGGTGGGAATGTGTGGTGGGCTTGTCCCGATACCCCCGCCGCTTCCTCAGCGGCGGGGCATGCAGTAATGCATTTCCCTGTCTATAAACAAAAAAAGGTACTTCAGTGATAAATTTATTAATATTTTACTCTTTACTTACCAATAAGGGGGAGGCGGCGATAAAAACGCTCGCGAATGAGCGAATAACGTGTTGTCCCAATTCATGCATCCATTAAAATTGAATGCTCTCTCTTCATTTTGTAATATTGTTACCTGAAAATGAAATAAATATAATCTTAACAAAAGATAAATTTTTCATAAAATAAATATTACCATAACTTTCTTATTTAATTAATAAAAGATCTAAATCAAAACATAATAGTTTATTCAAAGGAACTTCATAGATTCTATAGTACTATTTTTATCATTAAATAAATTAATAAAAAAATAAAAAAACATTATTTTATTTATTTTAAATAAGCTTTTTCCCGCGGGTTCGCTCGCGTTAAATTCGGGGTAACACGGTTCCCATTGCATAACCCGAAAATTGCGAAACGTCCTATATAAAATTTCAACCCCTCTTTTAGGAGGTTGGGGGCAGATTTAAAAAAAATGATGCTCGATTTTTTTATTAATCACAAATAGTCCGGATACCAATTTTTAGCTTTCTACCTTGAAAATTGCGGAATGCTCCATACAAACTTCCACCCCCTATTTTAGAGAAGGGGGGGGGGGGGGGGGGGGTAGAGAAAGGCAAAAAGTATCCTATGTCATTTTCCATCCCTTCAACTATCCCCACTTAAAAAAATCACGTCAATTCATCGCTCCGTTTTGCCGTGAAGGACGGACAAACAAACTGACACACACACTTTCCCATTTATAATATTAGTATGGATAATCTCCAAACTCATATCGAAAACAATGCAAAATAACCACACCGGTACAAATGGCGAAAAAATATCGCTACGGCCTTTTTTGACCATAAAAATAAATCGCATTCTGGATTAATCTGGGGTTGCGGCTTTATTTGAGATTACAATAGAAAATGAAAGATAAATAAAAAAAATCAGAAGCAATATTTAATAACAAAAAAAAATAAGATATTATTTTTATTAATATTTTTAGTTCAGTCAGTTTATTTCCTGACTAGCGCCCGTCCCATCTTCGAAAAATATATAATTCACGCGGATAATGTAGCTTCACAAAACGGTGAAAGTACTTTTCAAATCGATCCAGTAGTTTTTTCGTTACAAACAAAAATAAAAAAATTGCCTCTTTATAAATATTAGTATCTTAGATATCTAATGTACCTGTGTGCACTGTCCATATAGATCCACTACAGCATAAATGTTCAGATGCGGCACATACCAAGCCTTTCCCATATCCATGCCGTCCAGATAATAATGCAGACTACGATCGGCATGCCACATCATACCTGCCAAATTCATTTAAAGTCACAGATATTTGCAAGTAAATACAATTCTTAATAATAGGGAATGTGTAGATACTGCTCAACATCAGGTGAGGTACAGTCAACTTGTTTTGGCTAAATAAAAAAATAGACCAAAGACTTAATGGAATGACGGAACCGCGAGGAGTACAGTCAGTAACAACAGTAAAATAATACCTTAATATAACCAAGTGACATAGACTGTTTAAAATAATCTGTTGCGTTTAAAATTGTAGAATAGTGTTAATGCACTTCTGTCGCTGACGGTATCAAGTTACTCCGACATAATTACATTGCCGTGCTGCTCGCATGAATGCAATGACCCGGAGGTCTTTGCGCTTCTGCGAGCGTGACACGCGTCGACTTGTGCGAGAGCGACAAGGATACTATAACAGGTCATTGTACGAATTTTTTTGCGCGTCCGTACTTTGGTAATGAATACTTACCAACACGACTTCCAACGGAGAGCGTGTCAAGATCAAGAGGATACCCGCTTCGGACGCATTCGCCATCCTTCATCATAGCTGCACCGCTCAATATATAAGTATCCCAATTCAGATCGGTCGCAGTCCCAGCACATACGCCGCCATTGGCCTCCATATCGTCTGGACGAATTGCTGTTACACCTATAATATTAAAATGGAATATTAAAATACTAGTGAAGCACGCGCAATTTTGTTTGAGTGTATTTATGGACAGCAGCGCCATCTACTTTATAAAGCGCCATTGATTATTAGACTTTTGACCAAATCCTACAGGAATCGCGAACTTTTCGGGACGAAAAGTTAAATTAATCTATGATATATCAGCTAACTACATACCGAATATCACAAAAATTGGCAGAGCCATTTGAGCGTCAAGAAGTAACGAACATACTCACAAACTTTCGCCTATATAATATTAGTGGGATATTATTTTGGCTTATCTTGAAGTGAATAATGTAAAAATGATTATAAAATATATTATTAAACACACCAATTTCTAGGCTACCAATCCAGCAGTCGACCATCTTGTCTATTCTCAACTCGAACATATCACATTCCCGTAATGGACGCGAACTAAACAGCACTGCTTCGTTGAACTCGGAGAAAACAGTTGCTCTGGACGCTGTTAGTCGGTTGCGACTTAAACGAGCGTTCCGACCGTGGACGCGGTGAAAACACATCTCACTAGAAAAAAAAGCTATTTTTAATGGGATGATCTAAATCTTGGGCTGGGTCCACATTAGCTGATTTTCCGGTGCTCACCACTGCACAGCGAAGCGCTTTCATGTGGAGTCACGGTTATTATTTTAGTTATAAAATGACATTACTTACGGATACATAGTCGCGTTGGAGTCACTAGACAGCGGGGACTCAGGCGAAGAAACAAGCGGGGGCATGTATATGTCCACTATGGTAGCTTGAGCCACTCGCCCATACAGATCTGAAATTAACATACAAGATTATAAAAAAATTTGAAAGGTATAAGAGATAGAAGAAGGATTTATTTACAGAATGTCTTTTTTAGGGTTCCGTAGTAAACTACAAGGAACCCTTATAGTTTCGCCATGTCCGTCTGTCCGTCCGCGGTCTAGCGCCTAGACGCTTGATGCTGGAATGCTGTAATTTGGTATGTATACTCATATTAACAATGCTAACAAAGTGGTAAAACAATAACAGTGGTTTTCAGGGTCCTCCCTACAGGTAGTGGGAATGAAATTATTTTTTCGCACCGACTCCATCTTGTGATGTATCGTTAAAAAAAACATCAAGGGTTAGGAAGATCATTTTCCGATACAATGATCAATTTGCGAATTATTTACATTACGTGTCAATTTTCGTTTTGCACGGTGGTCCCCCCCCCCCTCTATCTCCGAAAGCCTTATGTTTAGAAATTTGAAAAAAATCATGGTAGTAATCCATATGCTGAACCTTCAATGAAAACTATAACAGTTAAGTAGGTTCTACTAGTTACCGAGTAATAGCCGACGAACTTATGAAGTAAAATTTCTTTGACGAAAACGTACAAATGTCATAGAATATGGCATTATTGTACTGATCTTTAAGCAAGAAATGCGTAGCCAATACGGAATCCTACATTGTGCGTGGCCCGACACGTACTTGCTCGGTTTTTTTTATTTTAAGAAAAAGTACACTCTATGGGCTTAATTCAACAGTACCGTTTTTGTTTGTCTTTGTTTGTTTATTATTGTTGTGTGTTATCCATACGTGCATTTTTTGAACTACATTAATAATTGTATTATTTATCAAACTTGCTTATATTCTTCAACTCGCACTGTTTATTTTTTGATTGCTAAACTATCTAGGCTCTTGAGCAAGGAATTATGATAACTACGAAGATTTGTTAAGCACTTATTCGTAATTAAGTTGTAATCTTATGGTAATACGCTATAAATCATCTCAAAAAAAAATCTTACCAATTATCCCAAAAACATTTTCAGGTATGTTAAAAGCGGCCGGCCCTTGGTCGATGCCGTTCACAAAGAAGTGTAAAATTCCCATGTCCTTGCGCATTACGCCTACAGTATCTCCTGCCTGAAACGAGTCACATTTTTTTACACAATGTCATCTAATCTCGAAGTAAACAAAGCTTGCACAGTCAAGTATATGAATAAGTAAGCAGGTGATTACATTTAAAGTTTTCTTAATACTGCATAAAAAGGATTCACACGAATTTTTATTTATCAATAGTCATATTGTACAGTCAACAAACTAGTAGAAGACGGTAGCGCGATGATTGTGCACTTTGGTATAGAAGCATGAAATTTCTACCATGGATAGAGTGTCCCACGGTGATCGTTTTAAGATGTGGAGGGAAGTCAGATTCTTCCTCTGTGAGTGGGGCGAGGGGGGCAAAGGGGGTGAATTCCACGTCTTGATGATAATTTTTTTACTGATCCGTTAATGTTACTAGGGCTTGTATGGTGTCGTTTTCATATAAACCGAATACAAGGAATTCATTTTTAACAATAAAAATGTATGGTCCCATACAAAAAAATTAAAAATACTGCGAAAAAGTAAAAAGTTCCGCTACGTTTTTTTGAAAGCACGTTATTTTTACTTTCAAATCTTAATTATTATGATATTAAAAAAATACCGTGTTATAGCTTATTTAATGTAGTTTACAAATATATATAATTGTAGTATACTTTTTTTACAAAAACTATTTTAAAAAAAAGAAGAACGTGCAAATTCCAGAATATGCGAGCGGTGATTCGGTGAGTTGTAGGTACGCGTAGTGACAAATTTTCATAATGTACTATGGTCATTTGTTATAAATATTTATAGCAATGCTACTAGCCATTATGCGACGTAGTTTTAATGTAATCAAATATAAGAAATGCGTTTTTATTGCTTCCACGGAAAAAAACATTTAATAATTTTGACATAGAGAAGGTTACTAATAAAACGTCAGAAATAAAAGTAAAATGATGTTTAACCAGCAGTCACCAGTACAAAAGCAAAGTGCTGTACATTTGAGTGCAGCTTTGTTACATTTGCATCTTCCAGTACACCCTTTTTTAACGCTGCACCTAATTAACTCAGCACATAAAGTTGCTACTTCAAGTAGCGTTGTCCAGACTGGCTGCCATTCGTTCGAATCTTTAATCCAACCCCAGTTAGATGGTTCAGGAATATCTGGAACTTTTGTTAAAGATTGCATCCAAATGTAAGCCTGATAAGAAGCGCGTTTTATATATTGCTAGAGTGCCTTTTTTGTGGGGGGGTATGTTCTCTATGGCTCTGGATTTTTGGGTAAAGAGTTTTTTTTCTGGCTTCATTTATAGTTAGCATTTCACTAATGCGGTCATACATTAAAACCACAAATCTGCAATGAGTCGTCGCTTATTTGTTGTGACATTGTTGTCATTTCTTCAAAGGCGCTGTTTAAGTACTTCTGGAAAAGATCGCCATGTTTCCCATGCTGTTTTTCCCTCTACCAACAAAAGTGAACTCCGTATCACACCCTGTGAACGCATGAAAGACGGGAACGTACTCACATTGTGACAAACTCATTGACGCTACCAGGTCGTGTAGCGGAAACTTGAGCCAACACCAAATGCAACCTGTAGTTCAGATAAATATATCTTTCTGAAGAATGCCACAGCCAGTACTAATACATCTGTGTCTACGTTCGTATTGTCACTCTGCTAAATCCTTTCTTTACTGCACCAGCTAAATGCAAAAACATTCGGGTGTCAGCTTCATCGTGAAAACATGGGGCTATGTCACGTATATCTGAGATATTGATAGAACAGAGAACTTCGATTCAATGTGTCGCGTATATTTCTTTTTCTCCTGCCTGTAAAGAACAAGTTGTTGTGATAAAAATAAAAACAATTCGGTCTTGTTCTCATTCACTGAAAGGAAACTCTTCCAGTTCTTAGGCATCGCATGCGTGGGAAGCTACTCTTTTCCTTTTGCCTTTTTCTCGTAAAGCAGCTTTAAAGCTCAACTCAAACAACTTGCGCCGATAGCTAGATAGATAGATGTTTTCACGATGAAGCTGACTGAATGTTTTTACATTTAGCTGATGCAGTAAAGAAAGGATTTAGCAGAGTGACAATATGCACCGTCTGTAGACACAGATGTATTATTACTGGCTGTGGCATTCTTCAGAAAGTTATCTTTATCTGAACTATGGGTTGCATTTGGCGTTGCCTCTAGTTTCCGCAAGACCTGGTAGCGTCAATGCGGAAACTGGACTCAAATGTACAGCACTTTGCTTTTGTACTGGTGACTGCTGGTTAAACGTCATTTTACTTTTATTTCTGATGTTTTATTAGTAACCTTCTCTAAGTCAAAATTATTAAATGTTTTTCTCCGTGGAAGCAATAAAAACGCATTTCTTTCATTTGTTTACATTCAAATTATGTCGCAAAATGGCTAGTAGCATTGCTATCAAATATTAATAACAAATGACTATAAGTACATTATGAAAATTTGTCGCTACGCGTACCTACATCTCCCCGAATCACCGCGCGCATCTTCTGGAATTTGCACGTTCTTCTTTTTTTTTTAATAGTTTTTGTATGACAAGTATACTACAATTATATATATTTGTAAACTACATTAAATAAGCTTTATCACAGTATTTTTTAATATCATAATAATTAAGATTTGAAAGTAAAAATAACGTGCTAACAAAAAAAAAAGTAGCGGCACTGTTCACTTTTTTGCAGTATTTTTAATTTTTTTGTATGGGACCATACATTTTTATTGTTAAAAATGAATTCCTTGTATTCGGTTTATATGAAAACGACACCATACAAGCCCTAGTAACATTAACGGATCAGTAAAAAAATAATCATCAAGACGTGGAATTCACCCCCTTTGCCCCCCTCCCCCCACTCACAGAGGAAGAATCTGACTTCCCTCCACATCTTAAAACGATCATTGTGGGACACTCTATCCATGGTAGAAATTTCATGCTTCTATACCAAAGTGCACAATAAGGCTCAAATATGGCACTACCGTCTTCTACTAAACCCCTGTTTGTATGATTAAAGATTTCTAAATATTGCGTGAAGGGATTTACTTGAAAATTGTACTTTACTACATACTTGTAATTACATAGTACAGTAAGAATACTCTATTGAAGTAAATCTCTTCACGCAATATTTAGAAATCTTTAATCATACAGACCTAATTTATCTGATCATTTAATTATAATGAGATATAGTTATAATATATTTACCACCAATCTGTTTAAGTTCCTCACGTATTGTGGTATGATAATGGTCCCATCTCTGATTACATCTTCTCCGGTCATGGCCCAAGTACCGGATCTATAATAATCCAGACTTAATATGAAAATGACATTATTTTTTCCGTCACGTTGAAAGATATTAGAGCGGTTTCAGTAGCGTGTTATACGCGCGTATAAACTCACTCATTCTCGAAAGCGTATGTAGGCGCGTATAGGCGCGCCTTTTGCCACATAAGCAATTCGTACGAGCGTTGACGCGCTTATAAGCTCGTATAAGCGCGAGCCGCGATCCATGTTGATACTGACACGACACCACTATTATATCTATCATACAATTCGTTCGAGCGAACACGTCGAAATGTACTCGTTTACGCGAGTCCAGTTTTTTGAAGCGCGTAGGTATACCGAAACGACGTTATGCGCGTATATAGCGATAGTCTGAAATCGCTCTTAATTAATAACATGATTTTACTATCTGTATAATTTAAACAATAATAAATGAATACTCACTTAGCATTGCTCATTTTATATGGAATTTGTATTTCATTAGCTGAGTTCTGCGTGACCCCGATTTCAATGCTTCCGGCCCATTTTGAAATAACTAGATCTAACCTCACTTGGAACAGCTCGTTCGTTCTGAGAGTGCGGTTCGTCATAACTATTCCGTTGTTAAAGAACTCGAAAGCACTGGAAACAAAAATATAAAAAGAACTAAAACAAAAAACCAATACATTCAACGTCTCCTTTATCCCTATTTCATTTAAAGATGCGCAACGCATTCCCAATTCCAATACTACACTACAGTACGCGCCAAAATTTTGAGCTCACAGTATATAAAATAATTGAAAATCGATTTTCGCTATGCACTGAGTAACATGTACCTATAAGTTTCGAACTTGTGTGAAGTTTCGAACAACTATAAGTGGCGAGCAAGTAGTGTTGGCGATATAGTATAATATCATGTGCACATTGACGGCCATCGCTTACTGTCATCTATACCTATTAGGCTTAACTCACACTGGCGCAGAGTCCAATCATCGCGTTCGCGTTCGGGTGAATTCGTGTTTTTAGTGTTAGTTTTTTTTTAATTTTTAGTGTGTTACAACAATTATGAAATTCGCTAGTTTGACCAGAAAAGTAACATTCTCTCATAGAATATTGACGTTAAGCAGCAAGACGTTTCCTACGCTGATTGAGAGAGCTGGAAGCCAACTCCTTTCCTATACCTTTTCTCCAGCGCCGTATGGACTCTGTGGTAGTTAAGCCTTAGTTGTTGGATGCTTTTTAAAATAAAATTGCTACTATAATACATTTATTTATAGGTTTGTTCTATAGCTAGAAAATAGCTGGTGACCATTTTGTTTCTCATAAAAATAGATAAAATATTAAAAATATGCATTTAGTTATATAATAAACTAGCTGTTACCCGCGGCTCCGCCCGCGTGGTCAAGACAATATTTTTTCCCATGGAAATCTCTTCAGTAAAAAGTAGCCTATGTCACTCTCCAGACCTTAAACTATCCCCAATAAAAAAATCATATCAATCCGTTCATTACTTTCGATGTGAACGGAGGACAAACAAACAAACACACTTTCACATTTATAATACTAGCTGTTACCCGCGGCTCCAACCGCGTGGTTAAGGGAAAATATCAATAATTTTTCCCATGGGAATCTCTTTATCCCGTGGGAAAAAAATAGCCTATGTCACTCTCCAGACCTTAAACTATCCCCAATAAAAAAATCATATCAATCCGTTCATTGCTTTCGACGTGAAGGGAGGACAAACACACAAACACACTTTCACATTTATAATATTAGTATGGACGTATAAGTAAAATAAGTAATAAGTATAGGTATGGAAGTATGGATATAAAAAATATAATACTCACTTAGGCCTATGAGCAGTCTTACCATCATTAATAATAATAACATTCGAATCACGCAGCGAATGAAATAAAAGGCTATCTTCATCTATCCTCGGCCTGAACCTACCTGCAACAGAAAATTAATATTTTTTTGTATGACGTCCGATAAGAAAGGATTTATGGATTTCATCAATGTCATTAATTTAAAAAAAACTGCAACTCAACGTTTGGTTGAGATTATTAAGGCCCAGAACAGACGGTGAAACGCATCTGCAACGAAACCCATTTCAAATTGTCACTTTCCACACACACCGCAACCAAAATTAAACTCCAATGAAACTCTAAACTAACTAAAAGTTGCAGTTTCGTTGCATTTGGGTTTCACCGTCTGTTCATGGCTTAAGACAAAAGACAAAGCACCCAAAAAATACATATATAAAAATCTTACTGGTTGGCTCTGGCGTACTAGTTGCCATCACTGACAAGTTGTTGATGTTACTGTCGAAGTCCTCGCATGGATCGACTATCGAGACCTACGGCAATAACAAAATCAATAACACCTTCTGACATGTTACATGACATACATAAATACTTAATGGATGTACAGACAGCTGAGGGCAAATAAATTGCCACATAATTTTAATCATCATCATATCAACCCATAATCATCCCACTGCAGGAATACGGGTCTCCTTTCAATCGAAGATGATTGGAGCGTACTCTGCCACGCTGCTCCAATGCGGATTGGCAGGGGCCGGTGTTTTCAAACCGCCCGAAGGTCACTGACTTGATATAACGACTGTTATCCTATCTACAACAGCCGGGGCCGACCGACGGCTTAACGTGCCCTCCGAAGTACCTACCAGAGCTCGAGATAACGAAACCCATACAAACGCCGGCAAGGGTTGACGTTGCTTAACTTACGTGTTCATATTAGAGTGCGACACACAGCGACGCCATCGAGCTCCTCAATATACACATAATTTTACTGTTATATAATACTCGAGGAAATAATATGACGGAAATTCAGTTGCGAAACTTTGTGTGAATTCAGAAGTTACGACGGACCGAAGTTTGACTGTTAGCCCGACTTACTTCCGGGAAATGTGTTGCAATAATACAAATAGAATTTCAGGACGTAATACTGCGGAACTTCGATTGCGTATTTACGGCATAGCGTTTTAAGACATTTAGGTTCAGCTTAGCATGTCTAAAAAGGCACTAAGAAGATTATTATATTTTATTATAAGCCCAAGAGTTAATACACTGTGACATTTAAGCCGACCGTGCACCGCCGAGAAAGATAAGTAAGTTTAGCTTATAAAGTTAAGTTTCACATATATAATAATGTAACTTCGAAAGTTTAGAATGACCGGGCACCGGGCTATACATAAGCGTCAACGGCAAGCTAGCCGTGATCTGAAACGAACTGAGTTAACCTAAATTGAACGTCGGCTTCGTAACCATTTTATATACTACAAACACAAACCAAATGTTGAGTAAAAAAGATGGTTTGAAAATAAACTTTACCTTGACCGTCATTCCATACAAGTCTATGACTCCCCAGACCTGCTGGTCCACTTTTTCAGTAGCAACTCCTTGATCGATTCCATTGATGAAATAGTGAAGTTTGCCATTACCTCTTCTCATCATCCCCACCGTGTCTCCTTCCTAAAAGTAAATCCTTAAGAAACTAACAAAGCCGTTGGTTACATACTACATACTTTACTTACTAACAAGATGTTTGCAATTTGTCTAGTCTAGGTAGACAAATTGCAAACATCGGTGACTCTATAACACTTTTCCATAATTTGACATCATTTTTGGACTTTGTTCCAAGTATATCTAATAAAATTATAGAAATATCCAAATTATTTTGGCCGCTTAAGATAAATCTTCTCTCCGTCCTAATTTTCACTAGTGTAGTCAAATCACAATCCAGAGTGTTTCTTATAGTTACATTTTAACTATTAGAAACACAGCCCGTCGAATATTACGATGGCTCCTCTGTAATAATTGTTGCATCTATATACTTGTCACATGATAAAACCCACGCCTTACCCTAAGTTCGTCGAGATTGAAGTTCCCGTACTCCATGCAAGTTCCATGGCCGTTTAACAACACTTTACAGCCAGACATCATGATTGTACCCGAATCCATGTTAGTCATTGTCGACGGGAACCTTATCGTGGCAGGGTTGTGTGTTGTTACACCAACCTGGAATTGTTGGTTGTTAAAAAAATGGTACAGGGAGTATAAATTATATAGAATCAATTTACAGTTATATTGAGTTGAGTTGGTATCCCATAACACAAGTCTCGAACTTACTTTGGGGCTTGCTCAATCTGTGTGATATATTCCTATATTTTTATTAATTTTATTATCGTATAATAATAAAAACGAGAGGCCCAGAGTTGTCACAGCTAGCAATAGGCAATCTGTTTATCTTTGTCTTATTGTTTTCTACTTTATATGAATTAATTTTAATTTTATTATAACTGATTGATAGAAGCTTTATTTGGCCAAATTAAGAAATCTCAATTTGTAATATAGTGAGAAATTTCATGATCCCTTTAGTGCACAAATCTTGCAGAGCTCAACAGGGTCCATTGTACTAACATGCAGTAAGATCTGTATTACTAATTACTATTGGTGCAAGAAACAATTGTGTATTGAGTATCATTTTAAAGTCAATAATAACGAAATGATAATTATAAATTACCTCAATACTGCCGCTCCATTTGTCAACGAGTCTGTCAATACGTATCTCAAAGAGCTCGTTGTCATATAGAGGTCGGTGCGTCATCACCACTCCGTTGTTATAGTCGTCTAAAGGCCGCGCTCTCTCGGCCGACCTATGAATTGTACATACATTAAAATAATGAGATATACAAAATGCAACCAAATTACACCGAAAATACGTCTCGAGACCTGATCGCAGCGCAATCAGATTCAATTATAAACAAAACCATCCAACACGAATGTATATTAAAAAAATGAGTCGAAAAGGCCAGGAAACAAAAGCACCTTCTAAACAGCTGAGCTCATTTTAATATAAAAATCATATACATGCCTTTAGGCATTATTTCTTTGTGCAATCAAGAATAAATAAATACATATAAAAATTGCAATATTAACTAAGTATGTAGTAAAAATATCACAAACATAACAATTATACTTACTTGTTGTTACCTGACAGCTTGACTAGAATACCACATCTCGGATGAAAGCGTAAATGATCTTGTGCAGCTGCAAATAAAAATGTAAAGTTAATATTATATTATAAGCTAGATTACGGTATTTTTTCCTGAGATAATAAATAAATCCACGATCCCATGAGAGATTTAATTGCTTAGTTAGACCAATAAGACACTTAATAGGGCTCCAGGAAGGGGAAGATGGTCATTTTATCTATACTAATATTATAAAGAAGAAAGATTTGATTGTTTGTTTGTTTGCATGGAATAGTCTCCGAAACTACTGGACCGATTTCAAAAATTCTTTCACCAGTAGAAAGCTACATTATCAGGGAGTGACATAGGCTATAGCTTTTCCCGATATTCAATGTGGTTCCCACGGGAACGGGTCTAGAACTTCACGCGGACGAAATCGCGGGCAAAACAGCTAGTGATTTATTGCGTTATACGCATAGTTTCAATCGGAAATTACATGGATCTTTGTGAATGAGAAATTCATGTCTTATTTAAATATGATAAATGTTCTAAAACTCGCGCAAAATTAGGTCCAACCTACAATGACTTCGACTTTAATAGTAGTAGACAATAAATTTGATTTATATTTTAAAAAATCTATTATAAAGTCTTATTATCGAAAAATATTGAAAGTGTTCAAACAGGTACCTAGAGAGCAAGCTGTATCTGAAGTCATTGGAATGACAGTTTCCCTGCACTGTGGTTCCTTTGGTAAAGATTCAGATGGGACTGCAGCACCAGCTCCTTCCATCTCACTTGGTGTTAATGTATCATCATTGTTTGGATCCTCTTCAATCTGTAAAACGGTCTACATAATCGATAAATTTGTTTGTTGCATTTCAAAATAAACCTATTTTAAAATACAATGATGGAGCATGGTTGGTCAAATGCTTGAAAACATCTGTCTGAAATGGCGATTATAAAAACAAATAGGTTTCATAAGTACCATTTTTCTTCAATTTCCATCAACTAAATTGCTATAAAGCAATTAATTCTATACAATTCAGACAGCATCACCTAGTCTAAAAGTATGCTGGAATAAGCTAATGCTTAACTTGCATGTTAACGGTAAAACTGATATATAATTTTAAATTTATACCTACTAGAAAACATAGCAAACACTCAAGACTTGAAACTAACGATAATGTCAACACCTTAATGTTTGCCCCATCCTCTATCGGTCAATCAATGCAATAATATTTATTATATGTGTTTTAAACATTGGTATCCTGCAGGTAACACTGCATACTAGTTATTGAAAATACATACTTGATTCAGAATGCTTTCCATTATAGGCCTCATAACACTTGATTGTGTTATTGAAACTTGAACACACTGACCATATAAGTCAATAACAGCAAATAATCTTGGTGGTAGGTCCCTTGCAGCTACTCCAAGGCAACGATTATTTACGAAGAATGTTAAATCTCCCTATGAACAAACCATTCATAAATAAGATTTTATTTTTAAAAAATATTTTGGCGGAGGAAAATTAAAATGAGCAATAAGGAAATAATTTATTATTGCATTATTTACTTAACATACTGAACGAAGGTGACAAAGTACAAAATTATGATCTTTAACATAATAAAATTATAAACAATTTAAAACAATACTTAGACAGTAAATTGAAACCATCTCAGAAAAAGCATTTTGTGTATTCAGCATAATTATAACATTAGGATTTAAAAACAGAGGATAATCAGTTTTGTATTTCTAAACATTATACTTACTTTAGTGCTTCTCATAACTCCTAAACAATCACCTTCTCGAAGGGTATCTAGTTCTGGGCCGTAAGAATTTATAAGAGTCACACCATCTTTGACTATTGAACTTCCTGACATAATCTGTAAAATTGTATTTTTTAAATTTACCATATTAATATGTTTAGGGATCACTCGGCATAGATCATATAAATTACAAAATAAATAGACCATTCTTACAACAAAACTGGCGAGTAAGTTCATATGTGCATATTTTTAAAATTTGTACTACAAAATTTTTTATAAAAAAGGTATTACCTTTAATAGTAACGATTTATAAATATGTTTTTAAGATATTATTATCATTTTTAATTATATAAATATTAGACCTAATATACCTCTTCTTCTGCTAAATCTACACAATGTAAAACGACCTTTATTTGCACAGATCATTTATGTGAAAAAGGATAGTAAGTAACGAGTAATTTACTTACTACAGAATATTAATAATATCTTTATAATTTGATTCGCAATAGCTTTGTCAGTGTGTAAACTAACTTTGTTCCATGACTATTTAATTTCCTGTTACTTATAAACATTGTTACTCTTGTTTGTAGCCATAATTTGTGTACAAGTGTCCCTGGTGTTACAACTTGACCTTTTTAGTAGTAAAAAGGTAATACATACAAAATAGTTACATTTCCCCACTAAGCCCTCGCGCGCGAAGTGATCCAACCGTAGAACGCATTTGTTCGTAACTGGCCCCACGTACGCGCGCGACGTGCTAATACAAAATAGTTACATTTTCTGTAGAGAAAAATGTAACTATTTTGTATTAGTGTACGTACCGTGTCTGTTTTGTACACTAATGAATAAATAAATAAATTTACCCATGCCGTATTCCGTAGCTTCGTGGCAGTAGCTGGGAGATCCATAAATTCAGGATCCAGAGTGGTGACACCAATTTCCAAAGAGCCATTCCAAACATTAACCTATTAGATACAAAATTTTAATTAAATACAAACATAAAACCCATGGAATTAAAACAATCATCTATGCTATGCATTAGGTATGACATTATTATTTACCTATTTGTGTGAATAAAATAACTGCGGTGAATCTGCCATAAAAAGTAGCCTATGTCAATCTCCAGACCTTAATCTAACCCCAAAAATACCTTGTTAGTCCATTCATTACTTTTGATGTGAAAGAAGGACAAACAAACACACTTTCGCATTTATAATATTAAGTATTGATTTTGTCAAGATTTGTTTAGTAGTTTTGCAGCCCACCACTATGTGAAACTTTGCTTGGCACTAATTCCTCTATGCCTAGGCTTTGTTAGATGGTCAATTAATTTTGTGACCTTGTTAAGGTAAATTTTACTGACTTTCGTTAAAAAATCCTGCAATGTTTTGGCTAGACATCTGGCCAACAATACTATTGAATAGTTTAATGTATTGCTGAGGTTTTGTTCTTTAGTTGGTGTTTTAAAAATTATGCCATATGTGTTCACCCATAATTTGTATGTTACATTTATATTTATGTTATAAAATGTAACAGTCTTACTAATAAAAAATACCTACACAGTTGTTTAACTGTTGTATAGTTATGCAGCGAATAAGCAATGAATAAAGTTACACAATAGCGTTATATTTTGTAGACAAATAGTAACGCATCTGTTACCCATCATATTTTTTTTACTTGAAATGTAACAATATTATGGCAAAAATAATTTAAAATAGCATTACAATTATACTTGAATATGCTATAAACTATAAATTAATAAAACAATGTGTTTTTTATAGTCTACAGTGAAAAGTACTATTTCTTTGTTTTAATATTAAGGGTTGTCTTGTTTAGACAACTTCAGAATAAATCGGTGTATGTCATGCATGTGAAGTCTTTCAACTTACAACGGTTTGCTTTTTGTTTTGGCGGGCTTATAATAATGGACATATTTTTGTTGTAAATTTTTATTTATACTTATTTATTATTGTAATAGATTTTTTATAACTTTTTTTATTTTTATGTAGTATAGTGCACTTCCTGATGTCCCTAAGCCCCAAGTGACGTAAGCACTTGCAACTCTGGTGATATGCCAGATCTTCTATTATTTTGCTTGATGTCATCATATTTTATATCCACAATTTTTCATACATAATTTTTTGTGAATCTGTGCTTATTTGTAAAATCATTTTCATCCAAAAGGAACGGGCTGACATGTTTTTTTGGAAATTTTTCTTTTTCTGGTACCACAAACTGTTTATTGAGTTAATCAACAACCTCAACATTCATTACAACAGATGTATACAATACTTGTGTCAAAAAAGTTTTTATTGGTACATAATCAAAAAACATAGGTACTACCGTGAATAATGGGTGTTTAAACTTGTGTTTACTTTTATTAGTAAGGGTGTAAATGTGTAGACATTTATTTATAATATTTCCAGAACATCATAGGCCTTTTAATGGTTTTTATAAATAATTGTCTCAATATCTGTGGGTTTGTAATTTTTATATTATGTTAGTAAGAATTAGAAAAATAATCTTACCTTTCTATCAATACACACTTCAAATATAACATCGTCTTTAAGAGGGTCTTCGCTCAATATCAAGCCGTGGTTAAATTCAACGAAATTTCGTATTGCTGTTGAGTTTTCGTTGAGCAATGTGACGCGATCGCCACATCTCCGATGGAACCTCATTTTGGTAACTACACTATCTTACACCAGTTAAAACTAATTTAGAATATGTTTCAGAATATCATGGTTAATATTTTCTGTAGCACGGCGTCATAATCACAATATTTAGCTATTAATAAAGTATTTAGCACCTAATTCTTTCGGTGCAAATATATTCATTGCAACATTTCAGTGAAGTCAAGCAGTGATATAATAGAAATTCATTGTTATAAAACTAGGTAGGAACAAAATCTAAGCTTCATTTTATTATTGAAAACATAATTATGTGACCGAAGAGAGTCGAATTTCTAAAATATCTGCTTTAATTTTTCGATCGACATGACGAGCAAATGCTACACGAACTGACAGTCAAAGAGTATATAATCACTACGTTTTAAGAGTCGGGACTTCATACAAGCTTTTTGACTTGTTTTTGACAGTCAATTCACGCTAAGATCTCGTGCCAACGTACCAACAACAGAGACACAAAAAAAAAGTAATGCCAACATTCTACAAAAGCATACTAGAGATGTGGTACGTTACAGTACAGAATGTATCGATATCGATAAAAAAAGCGTGGCGTGGGTACCTTGCAGACAGGTTTTCTTTAACATACAAAAGGAAAATAAAAATATCTTTACTTAGTTTGGAAATATTGAGTATTATTCAAAATTCAAATGCCTACCTAATAATTATAATTATTATTATACAATTTATATCATAACAAAAACGAATAAAGTTACGTTTACAATGTTAGAATTATTTTTTTTGTCATTTTCTAATCTGGTATTCTAGGCGGAGTCTTCAGACGTTGTTAGCTGATCGATCGACACACGTTTTTGCACTGTTCTGTGAGCGAAGGCATTCATAATCTGAAATAATAAATAAATAGAGATTACTGTCTACTGTAGTATGAATTCAGACTCGGTCGCCCAGTTACTGTTATGATTAAAATAATAAAACTTCATTTAACATGAACAATCTAATAATGAATTAAACAAATGCAGCCGCAAATATCTCATTTACATTTTATACTCAAATTTACGAAAAATTTTTTTTTATCGATAATTTGGTACGTAGTAAGAACATCCCTATGGCGCACATGATTTTTGGTTATGAATTCTAAGGCAAAGTATTAAAGAGACCAGAACTTCTTCCTAATTACTTAACATCAATATAATAACATGAAAAACTACTTACCGCTTCTCATCTAGTGGGAATTGAGCCAGGAATACACGCTTTTGATTAGATTTCCTACCCGATTTTATCCCACATATTTCACAGGTTTTGTAATGCATTTTGCTGTTATGCACGTAAATTATAATAAACCGGTATGCACTTAGTTATATGGGTAGACTCCGAAAACACTAAATACGCACGTGACGTGCAGTAAAATTAGCTAAAACTCACACTAAAACTACGCGTTGTTTACAAATATTCAAGACTGCCCGTCACCATTTTGACTAACAGCAGAGCGAGACAAGGAAGGTTAGACAGGAAGTAAGAGACAAAACATGTCGCCATTAAAATTAGCGTAAAGTCCATATATATTTTTTGCAGTACTGAGTTTCGCCAGCCTGCTGACAGTGACAGAAGATCCTTTTTTTAGTTTTTTTTTCTTCAAGTTTTGGCTTCTGCATTCTTGTTCCTAAAATTCCTCTGTGTTTGAAACGAAGAACCCTCGAGCAATGTGTGTTGTCAGTGATGACGTATGGATCCGAGACGTGGTCGCTTAATATAGGCCTCATAAGAAGGCTAACGGTCACTCAGCAAGCCATGGAATAAGCTATGCTTGGGGTTTCTCTACGAGATCGAATCAAAAATGAGGAGATCCGTAGCAGTACTAAAGTAACCGATATAGCCAAACGCATCAGCAAGCTGAAGTGGCAGTGGGCAGGGCACATAGCGCGCAGAACCGATGGCTGATGGGGCAGAAGGGTTCTGGAATGGCGACCACGTACCGGAAAGCGCAGCGTAGGACGGGCGCCTACAAAGTGATCGGATGATTTAATGAAAGTCGCAGGAAGCCACTGGATGCAAGCCGCTGCCAGCAGGTTGCACTGGAGACGTTTGGGGGAGGCCTATGTCCAGCAGTGAACTTCTTGTGGCCGAGATGATGATGATGAGATCGATTTCCATGTTCGTTAATATTATCTTGCAGTGATAGAAACGGAGGCTGTTTCTATCTTTAATATAAAGTGACAAGTTTGACAGGCGCGATGGTCGAGTGGCTAACAATGGTCACTTTATCTCGAGGGCCGCGGGTTCGAATCCTGCGCAAGGCAAAGATTTGTGTGCATGAACATGTCTGTTTGTCTTGGTCTGGGTGATTCCAAGTATAATAAGTATTCATTTACAAAAAAAGTATTTATATGTATTTATCAGCAATCTAGTACCCATAGTACAAGCTTAGTTGCTTTGTTTGGGACTAGATGGCGTTGTGTGATTCGTCCAAGAATTTTTATTTTATATATGTAGTGTAGGTATATAAAACTTCCAGCTATGCAATGAGACACATAAAAACCTAACTACAGTCATCTATCTATGTTTACTATTACCAGTGGTAGGTATTTAGTTGAAATTTGTAACATGGCCGCTAGGGGCGCCCATGCGGTGCTTGCCTAGGGCGCTCTCGACATTTAATCCGCCTCTGGTTATTGTGCTATTCGAGAAGGAGCCCAATTCAATATAAATCAATAAAACCGGGCAAGTACGTGTCGGGCCACGCAGAATGTAGGGTTCCGTATTGGCTACGCATTTCTGGCTTACAGATGAGTGCAATACCATATTCTATGACATTTGTACGTTTTCGTCAAAGAAATTTTACTTCATAAGTTCATGAGCTATTACTCGGTAACTAGTAGTGCCTACTTAACCGTTATAGTTTTCCTTATAGGTTCACTATTATATAGACTACTACCATGAATTTTTTCAAATTTCTTAACACAAGACTTTCGGAGATAGAGGGGGGGGGGGGGGGGACCACCGTGCAAAACGAAAATTGGCACGTTAAATGTAAATTATTCGCAAACGGATCATTATATCGGAAAATAATCTTCCCAGACCCTCGATGATTTTAAGAGACCTATCTAACGATATCCGAAACATGGGGTCGGCGCGAAAAAAAAATTTCATTCCCACTTTACCTCCTCAAAAAAAAATATTTTTTAAATTTTGTTTTACCAATTTGTTAGCAATGTTAAGATTAGTATACATACCAAATTACAGCTTTCTAGCATCAAGCGTCTAGACGCTAGACCGCGGACGGACAGACGGACAGACGGACTTGGCGAAACTATAAGGGTTCTTTGTAGTTTACTACGGAACCCTAAAAACCATGAAAATCGGTCCAGCCCTTCTAGAATTCGAACAAACCCGAGTTTCGAACCGACCCAGAGAAAGAATAATGAATGCACTTTTAATAAACAATAAGTATAGTTCCATATCCTATACGTCTATCAGTAGGTATGTATTTTGCTTCACATTGCGCTATGAATATTTAAGAATCAAACCTTGAATTGAAATTGAAAAACACATTGAAATAAAATTTCGAACCACGTTTTCACACACGTTTTCTTCTTTTCCACACAATCTATGTATACAGGGTGACAGGTTTTAAGTCCTTAGAGGTCATTTGCAACAAATTAGCCCACATCAATAGGGGGTCGGAAGTAACCGGTTACCGAGATATTGGTGTTTAAAAGTAGTACCTATAAAGTTTTTTATTTAAAAAAAAATCTTCAAACTGCAAACATAAATTTCGATTTTCTTTAACATGGGGGAGAGGCTTCTCGACATAATCCTGTATTGTTAATGGTACCTTTTAAGGAAAAAAATTGGAACATAATTTTGATCTAGGAAATTTGCTACCTGCTACGTGTTATGACAATTTTTTTCTATTGGTGCAAAATTAATCAATGTTTTTACCTTTTTGGAAAGTTCATGAAATTCCGCAGTTATCTACATAATTTGTACGCCAAGTGTCATACATTTTCTTCGTGTAATCCATGTCGAAGTAGAAGGTGCGAAAAAAGTATTTTAAGTTTTGTCACTTAACACCTTATTATTTCGGGGATATTAAACATTTAAAACCCGCATTCTGATTAAAAACAGTTGCTAGTTCGTCAGCTTCCAAAAATGTGTCACTTGAGAGCGGAGAAACAAATACTATTTTAGTTAAGGGGGATTTTCACCAATTTCTCAGTAACCGGTCACTTTCGACCCCCTCTTGATGGGGCTAATTTGTTGCAAATGACCTATAGTTTAACCAGTTTTATGGAATAGGACTTATAACCTGTCACCCTGTACATATTATGAGTTTTTTATTTAAAATTAGGAGAGGTTTCCACGTTCCTGATAAACCCCTGATAACCCGTATCAAACCCGTATTGGGTCATCATGTGCAGATAATTGTAGAAAATCACAGAAATTGGCTATATTTTTATGAGAGATTTGGAAATCCGTAATTGGCCATCAGTGTAATATTTAAGATCTTTATTGTTTAATTCTAAGGGCTGTGGATTTTTGTAATAAATAAATAAATAAATAGGAATCTTACAGGAACTTTAGAAAACGACCTTAGGTACTATTAAATCCGTAAATGTTACTTCGGAGTACCAATTATTATATTATTGGAATAATTAATTTAAGCCCTGCTTAGTTAGCTGCGATTAATTTGGTCAAGGAGTAAATACAGCGGTATGTATGTAATTTATTGATCAGCTTAATATGATAGAGAGCAGATGAATTTTTTTGATCCATGACTTCTGTTATGGCAGGAATAAAATGAATCCTACTGCTGTGTTATTGGGAATAAGTAAGTATAGTTACATAAATTCATATAATAAATTTATAGAAATCATCGTTCGCGTGTGAACAAAATATAGGTATAATTTGATTCTCATTCAATTTTCAATGAGTAAGTATTACACAAATAAAAAATTAACTCTATCTCGATATGTTTAGGGCTTCTTTTAGGGTGGCACGACAATCTCTGAATGTGCAGCTGTGAACCATCCTTGTTGTCTGTGCCTTTATAACGCGTTCGTCGATTTTATGATTAAAATCAATGTATATAGAGTTGTTATTCCCCATGTAGGTTTGGTAGAGAACTTGTTGGTTTTGATGTGGGCGGGCTATCGATCGGCGCGGGCGTGTGCGCGTCCATCATGGTCGCAGCTCCCGCCAGCAGCATTGCCAGTAAACAGAACTCTCGATTCACTCGCATCGCAGTGGTCGGGCAGAATGCACTTTCTGCTGATACTACTCGGGGCGGCAGGGGCAGCGGTATGCGCCGTACCCGATCCACCTGGTAAGTTCTCAATTAATATAACAAATATTATAATACCTCAAACAAAATTTACATGCGTGGTTTTGTTATCACTATAGATAAGGAGTCAACGGCTGTCTGTGCGAATTTAGTATTTAACCATTTTGTTCTTTTATTTTTTTGCATTTTTGCGATTATAATAATTCAGTTAATAAATTGTGTGCATTTTTAAAATTTTATAGTAATTTATAAGAAAATGGGTGTAGTTTTGTGGTCGTAATATTTCTATGAAACTGACACCTGTTACACTCTCGCTGTTCATCGTATATCGACGTGAGTTCAATAATTTTAAGCAGTGATTTATCATAATGTTTAAAAATATTTTTGCTTGTAGAAGTACTACTTACTCGTATTTTAAATTACTACCTACGTGCTTTTTGTAAATTTTAATGACCAAGCAATACCTTGGGATTATAGTTAAATGTCTCCCGATTAATTAAGGTGACAATTAACAAGAGATATAATAAATAATATTTTAAGTATCTACCATATTGTATCTACTATGCATAAATGAATGACTTCACTAATAATTTTGAAATAATAATTAAATAGGTATGGTGTGCACTTTCATGAATTCAGTTTATGAGCGCAACATAATCATAGTTTAGTGGTTTTTTTTACTTGTTCTTAAATAAAATAATTGCATTTAAATCTTTTATCTTCACAAGAATTGTGTTTATCCAAAATGTTCGAAATACTTTTTCGTTACTTAATTTTTTTTTGTAATTAAATAAGGCTTGCTGTCTTTTTCAGAACAATTTACATTTTGCATGATAATGGGATTATCGTAACATACCTATGTCATCCATTAAAATAAGTACTTAATTACAAGCTTTTGCTCGCGGCTTCACTCGCGTAAATATCTTGCAAAAAAAAGTGTCGCGACAATCCTTGCTGGCGCATATTCGGCCTTATCGAAATATGATTTTAAAAGAGCTATCCAATTATGTACATCCTACACAATGGGATGGGCGCGAAAAAAAGTCATTTCCACATTACGGAGTTCAAAAAAATATTATTTTGTTCTCCCACTTTATTAGCATGCATAATATTGTGTAAAAAAAAAACAAAAATAAAATTAAAGCTTTCCATTTTTTATGATATACCTACGACTACGAGAGACAAACAGTTATGACGGAAGAGCAAAATTTAAAATCATGAAAACCTTTTCGGCTCCAATAAAAAAAAAGCAATTGTGGTATTTATTACGAGTTTTTTTTTACTAAATAATTATGTGGAGCACCGAAATCAGTCTCTGCAGCTTCGAAAAAATTACAATTTATAAAAAATATTTCTGGTACTGTACTGACGCCCGCAGTTTTAGCCGCACAATACCATTCCCGTTCCAAATGGGTAAAAAAAAAATTTATTAAAAACGTCCTAACTTCATATTGTTATTACAAATGATTTTTACTTTACTGTGGAATTAATTTTTGTGACAGGCGCCGTGGCTAGTTCGCCCCGGCCGGGGCTGATATCGCCGCCGCCCCACAGGCAGCCTATCTCCCGTCCCAGGTTCCAAGAATATATGGGCGACTATCTGTACAACCGACTTATGATGCCGCAGTTCGTAGGCTACGAAGAGGAAGCTAGATCGCCTGTAATTGTGCCTGATCATCTCTGGTTGAATAAGGTACGTAACATTCAAGATCATATTAAAATTTACACATTGCGATGATAGAGCATTTTTGGGCGTGGTAGAGCGTTTATGAAATGGGCTAGCTCGATCGGGGAAGTGCCACCCTCTCACAGAATATCTCAAAGACTTTCCGTTTCTAATCTGAAAGACGAGTTGATTGAAAGATTAGTGAGAGATCTGGAAGACTTTCCCTTCTACATTTTCTTACACCCATTCTCTTCCATGTAGCAGAAAACGCATTAAAAACGCATCTAGTATTAGGTACTAATGTTCATTTGATGGCGGTAATTGCTGCGCGCTTACTTGTTTGCCTGCGGTATAACACTGTTCGTGTGTAAATCTGCGTAACAAAGCCAAACTCGTACTGCAAATTTGTACACATAAAATCACTTGACAGCTTATAAGACTTCGTCAGAAGAGTTAACTTTTCCATCATTTTAAATTAATGGAAAAAACATTGTAGCTACTTAGGTATTTATTAAACATAAAATCTATGGAAATAAATTATAGCTGTATTTGGTAGAAACTGTATAATTAAACAGTATATGTAATAGGTTTTTAATTAGATGTATACTATCTTGAATCTTGACTCTTGACCAAAGTCGATATTACAAATACGTAATAAAGTGCACCCCACGCTTTTTAGGGTTCCATAGTCAACAACAAGGAACCCTCATAGTTTCGCCATGTCTGTCTGTCTGTCCGCAGTCTAGCGCCTAGACGCTTGATGCTAGAAAGTTGTAATTTAGTATGTATACTGATGTTAACAATGCTGACAAAGTGGTAGAACAAATTTTATTTTTATTTTTATTGAGCTAGCTCGACCGGGGAAGTGCCACCCTCTCACAGAATATCTCAAAGACCTTCCCTTTCTAATCTAAAAAGACTTTAGTGAGAAATCTGGAAGACTTTCCCTTCTACATTTTCTTACACCCATTCTCTTCCATGTAGCAAAAAACGCATTAAATAACGCATCTGGTATTACTGATGTTCATTTGATGGCGGTAATTGCTGCGCGCTTACTTGTTTGCCTGCGGTTTATCATTAAAAAGATAGTACCGTTTCGTGTGTATATTTTGCGTAACAAAGCCATTTTTATTTAGTTTTCTATAAAAAAAAATTAAATTTTTAGTTTCAAAATAGCCTTATTTCATTTCATTTTTCATGTTCTTCTCGGGAAATCCTTTTATTTGATACCCATATCATTGGAGTGCATTCCAAGGTGGTTTCGAAGTGGACCATGGCCCATTGAATTTTTGAATTTTGTATTACTAATCATTTAGGTGGACCACGGGCAAGAAAAAATGCCTTGTCTTTGCCAAGATAAATCAAACAAGCGCATACCCGAAATGCACCCTTTTTAGGGTTCCGTAGTAAACTACAAGAACCCTTATAGTTTCGCCATGTCCGTCTGTCTGTCTGTCCGCGGTCTAGCGCCTAGACGCTTAATGCTAGAAAGCTGTAATTTGGTATGTATAGGTACACATATTAACAATGCCAACAAAATGCTGGGACAAAATTTTGTAAAATATTTTTTTTGGGGTGCCTCCCCTACATGTAAATTGGAATTGTAGGGTATCAATTTTCGTTTTGCACGGTAGTCCCCCCCCCCCCCTCCCTTATGTTAAGAATTTGGAAAAAAAAACATGGTCGTAGTCCATATCTTCAATAAAAACTATAACGGTTAAGTAGGCTCTACTAGTTACCGAGTAATAGCCGACGAACTTATAAAATAAAATTTCTTTGATGAAAACTTACAAATGTGATAGAATTTGATATTGGCAACTGAAGGCAATCAAAGCACAGCAAATACGGAACCCTACATTGTGCGTGGCCCGATACGTACTTGCCCGGTTTTTTTGTTTCCAGATACCTTGGAGATCATACCTAGTCAAATTAAATAAGCGAATGTTTGGATTCGCATAATTAAGATAATAGAGTTATCTCATTTACAGAGTTTCCTACCTCATTTCGACTTCTTAATCAGATCAACTGCCCGTTACAATAGTATAATTGTATGAACATAGAGAATTGTTTACCCGGATCAAATATTTTTTTAGAGTTTTATCTGTTTTAAACCAGCGCGATTACATAGTAATTACAGTTTGATCTACGCGTTTGTGATAAATAGGATTTTGACTGACAGATGAACTGCAATGTGGGTCACATTATGGACTCTTGACCACACTCGTTATTTCACTGTAAAAATTTTGGGACGCGTTAGTTCCGTCCATCGAATACTCGATGGTATCGGCATTGTCATAGAAAAATATTACTACCTTTTAGTAACGTTTCCATCAATGTCAGCGAAAAATGATATTAGTATTCATTTTGTATTTCGTCGGTGTTGTATGAATCACTTTGGAAGCTAATTGAGATGTATGCACGCGGTGGACCAAAATCGAAAACGATTTTTATACAGTCATATACTTACCTCCGAATTCTACGTACTCATACAATAATAATACTTTAATTTAATGACATATTGACTTTTTTGATATCTATATATATATATATAAGGAGAAGCTGACTGACTGACTGACTGACTGACATATCAACGCAGGGCCTAAACTATAAGGGTTATAGAAACTTGAAATTTTGCACAGGGGTTCCTTTTATAGGTAACGTAGGGGAGCACTAAGAAAGGAGTTTTCAAAATTCCCACGGGAAAGCGAGATATACGCAAACGAAGTTGCGAGCGATTTACTAGTTACTTTTGGAGATATAGCGTTTATTTTATAAATCGTGTAATCGGAATCTGAAATCATTGCTTTGTGATCTCTTGAGATTTCCGAGATTTGAAGGATTTCATGTTTTTCTTAATAATTTTTTTTGTATAGAAACGTTTAAAAGAATATTTCCGCCAAATCGCTCAATTTCGCAAATAAAGACCTACTTTAAAAATTGACAAACAATCTAATAATTTAACCCGGTAATTATTTCTTTTAGATCTGAGATTTCCAAGATTTGAAGGATTTTATGTTTTTCTCCAAACATTTTTTTTTTATAACTTCAGAACTATAAATTATATCGAAAATTTTTATTCTTCTTTAATGTCTACTTTTTTAAGGTAGAACTGAAATCAATCATAATTTTCGAATATTAAATTTCGAGTGTCGTCCACACATCAAAAAACAAAACCCACCGTCCGTCGCTTCGCCGGCGCCGCCGCGCCCCACTGCGCCCTGCCGCGCGCCCCACTGCGCCCTGCCGCGCGCCGTATGCAAAAAACCGTGCGTGGACAAGAGACGACAGTGTACATGGCTAATAAACATGGCTTACAAGGCGAAAAACCGAATATGTAGAGTTTACTTCTTTGAGTTAGAAAACCCTTAAAAAGTTAAAACATTGTAAAATGAAAAATAGGTCAATTGAAAATTTAAAAGGGTAAGCTATCTCAAAAATTACATAGGACAAACTGAAATTACCATTTCCATTGAAACAATTGAAACAAATGATACTCAATAATTCAAACACATGCATGCAATAAAATTGCAAAAATTAAAGGTACTGAAAAAAATTATTATTCGGTTCAAGGTATACCTTGTCTTGATAATAATAGTGTCTGCCTGCCTATCATTTAACCTACCTGTTACATGGCAAGTCTCTAATGAAGATAATATGAGGTTACATTACAAAGTATAGGTAACTGCTTCGAGGGTAACTGTTTTAAATTAAATATTACCTAGGTTACATAAGTAAGCATATTATTTTTCTAACTCTACTAAATAATGTCACACTTCTCCGTAGATTTGCATAATAGATAGATCTCCATAATATATGTAGTTCATAAAAGGCTAGGATTCATAGGACTTGCCTTATATGTTTTAATTTTATTTCCTTTGATTTTTTTTATTATTATGATTTCACTTAACAATCTTTGTAACGAGATCTAGTAACCTGAAAAAAAATGCATTTTTTTTAATTTGTTTATTTATTTACCCATGGGACATAAGCGACAGTATTTTTAAAAATTTATCTAAATTACATATTCATATTTAAACAGGCTATGAGAAAACAGTGTTTTATTTGTGAAATGTTATGACTTATGCCATACTGCTTATTCACCAACTAGTATTGGACAAGTGTGGCGGACTTTCATGAACATTAGGAACTCATGAAAGAGGTCTTTGTTCACCTAAGGGATAGTTTATGCTAATAATAACTAATTATTGAATGTAATATTTATAGAGTATTTATAACATTATATAAACCTACAGCCCCAGTTTGTCACCCGTAATGTGTAAAATAAATAGATTTTGGACTAATATAACCGGCCCGGCCTATAAGATGTCGGAATGAAATAGTTTTGTTATTTAAAATTATCCCTTAAATCAACTGGAAGGATGCTACTTAAAGATAATTTTTTTTAAAGAGAAAGGCGTTTTTAATGTATATTGTGCCATGCAGGATTAATAAATCTAATACTATTTTAGGAAATAGATCGTTTAAATCAAATGGAGGAAGACGAAGATGGTCCAACTACGTACGAAGTGGACGTGACTCGTTGGATTTCACGAGATCCTGTTTTACGGCACATGTTTGACAATGCTGGAGTGCAGGAATTGCCAACTTATGAACGTGCACTTTCAAGGCTGAGACCGGAGAGTTTGCATGCCAGCTCGTCGCATACTTTACCATTAACCGATAACAATAATCTATATAAAAAATCCGAGATATCTATTATGGATAAAAAGCTTTCTCACGACTCAAAAGAAAAAAGAGAAAAATTTGCGCTTACGCCAGAAGATAAGGGCTACTTTGATAAATCTAACAAGGAAGCAAAGGAAATTCGTGAGTATTTAATAATAAAAAATAAGTAGTAAACCATATAAACTTTTTTACTCTATCCTTTTTAGTTCATTCGATATTATAAACATCTATTTTCGCATCACGTGTCTAAAAATATAAAGCTAATATTTCAGCAATACCTAATGAAGCAAATGGTATGCACGAGGGCGGTGACCCGCAGGCCGCGATGCTCATCGAGCCTCCGCGACAAATTCGACAGAATCCTAATTTGAGCAAAACTAAGACACTCGTCGCTGAGAATTTGGATCGACTTCGCACTGGGCTGTGAGTATACACAATATACAATGTATATACTTCACTGTATAATCTTATTCATTGTCTCACTTAGTAAAAAGTTTAAAAATCTAAATAATTATCACGTATTTTTTACTGATACCTATCAGATAAGTCAAGTTAAGACTGTTATAATGTTAATGTGCACAAAGAAGAAAATCGACTCCGAGGGGGTGAAATCATTTGTATGCAAAATCATATTTCTGCCACTTAAAATTTATTTTATTTATATCAATTTAATATTAGAAAATATGTTAATAAAATATGTTATTTCTAAAACAATTCGAATACTTTCGAAATCACTTTGATTTTGTGAAAGCTATAAATAGGTAGCAAAACTTTTTAATTTACAGTACTTTTAATACTTTGGTTATAATAAATTTATATGAGGAACTAATTTACAGTACTTATTAGGTGTCCAAAAAAAACATACAAATAATATGTCTATATTGCGTTTCAAACGGCTAATCGCACTAGACAATGATGAATTATCTTTGAATTAGGTCAAAAATCCCTCTATAATCTCATGTCACTAGTCATTTATATAGGTACATGTAATCGTGACGTGACCTTACATTTATAATATAGTATAAAGTAAAACATAAGTAGTCACGCATACACCCTACTATCTAGAATCTATCAGTAATTAACAGAATAGTTTGTGTGGCTAAAGATACAGAAAATACGCCAAAGTATTCGTAAATTGCATCGGCATAAGAGGAAAGCAGACAGATATTCCAAATATTCCAATAGAGTAGCGATACACAGATTTTACATTGAGTCCGGCACTGAAAATTTAGGTCAACCTATTGGATTTTCTAAATTTTCCTCGGATATTCATGACTAGAGGCTATTTCGAATATGAATCGTTATCATAGTGACTACAGAATCCGTTAATTTTATTCAAACCTATCACAGTAGATACCTTGTAATTTTAAATGGTATTGGATTTTTTTGGAATAGTAGAGCATTTAAGAAATGGTCTTAATACTACACCGACATAGAAAGTACCATCGTCTCACAGAATTTCGGAAAACTTGGCAATCAGCGATGTGTTTTATATTCCCATCCTTTTCTCCCTATTCTCTTCGTTGTAGCGCGAAACGCATTGATAGGGCCCCTGATATTGCTGATATTCATAGGCGTGGGTGACCACTTTCCATCAGGTGGCCCGCTAATTTGTATGCTTGCAAAATATTAAAAAAATATACACCCGAAACCACTCGCGTTGTCAAGGGGAAATGTCAATGTGGCATAAAAAAGGAATACGTACTCGATGCATAAAAAATTGTCACTCGTCAGATCTTAAACAATCCGCATAATTCAATAACAATAACGATTGGTTTCTTTTAACCTGAGAAAAGGAAGAAAAAAACACGCTTTCAGAATAAGCTTTACTATTCTGTACTCGGTGTAAGTTATCCAGATCTACTTGGAGCAGTCGGTATTCTTTATCAATATAATATTATGTATTATGATCAGAATTATTAATAAATAAAAACGCAATAGGTATTCAAGAAGACAACTCTACAATATTTACTAGAGACTTTAAAAATTTTGCTTTGATGTAGTGTAATAATTTAATAAATATATTTTATGTACCTATATTAATTTACTTCCAAGTAATTTTATTTAAAACGCATTTTGTATTTTAATTCCTTTTTATTACACAGTAAGTATAGATTGAAATAGATCACGATAAAAGTCGGTAAGTACAGACTACGTACATTAAGCTGATCAAAATTTCTTTTAGGTTGTACCTGTTGTAATGTTTTAATGGTATAAATAACAAAAATTTTAGGTATTTTCTGTCGATCAGCTATGTATGTAAAGTGTGTGCATACCTAAAAATAATCACAAATATTTTTTCGTTCTGTAATTTTAGTATAGACTTTGACACACTAGACATAATAGTATGTTTACAGGAAATTAAAGGATCTCGAGTCCTACCAAATACCGGTGTCTTTACTGCCAATAAATCTGCGATGGTACAATTTAGACCGCGCCAAAGATAAAACAGATGGTAGTGGTGATAAATCGGAGAGGTGAAAACAAATTATATGAAACACTTTAGAGGCCTTCACGCCACTTATGGCAACTCCTTTATTTGTTAGTTGCATGGGAATTCTCATAATAAAATGTACTGTTCTCACTTGTTTGGCATCAATTAACGGAGCACTACACTTGTGCAAGTCTCTTGTTTACGCAAAACGACACAATTGTTAGTGATATGCACTATACATTGAAAAATTGGGCTGCCCCTAAAACTAAATGTTAATTTCGTGAAAATTAGAACAAAACCACGAAATTAATTTATGTATACAAAGTTATCCAATACAAGATAATGTTTCCCTATATTATTTATATTATTTTATGTATTGATTATCAAACATTTTACGAACAATAAATATATAGATAGATAGAATATGCTTTGTAATACACAGACAGTAAAAAAGTACAATGAACATAGACACATTCAAACTTGTGTAATTACAATAAGGCGACCTTTTTACTGAAAGCAATCTTTTCAAGGCACTACTATCATATCTATCAAGGGACCCTGCATACCATTCCTTCAATATTCATTGACCGTATTGAAAAAAATAATAATTGCTAGGCCAACCAATATAAAAAGTATAAATGTATTGCAAAATACATTGAATTAAAATGTTGGTGTGTATGGTTCTAAGCATGAGTCGACTCCTTCTATTTTTTCATGTAGTACATATGTATTTATAAACTAAAGTAGTCCATAACATTCATAATCATAACTTATATTTTTTTCATTTTCTATTAGAGTTCAACCTCTTTAATTCATTAGTATAATACTAACATTTCCTGTATGTACGTATTTTAATTTTAACTAGTTTTTCGATAAAATATATATACTTATACACGAGCAAAAATGCAACTTAAATATCATGTATCTATTTTTTGAAACACACGAATTGTTATCTTGTATTAAAATAACATTGTTTATGACCGGTTTCCTAGGGTTTCCTTGATTGAAATATCAGTTTTCCCAGATTTTTGTTTCGATATCATTTGAATGGATTTATTTAAAATGTTGATAATTATATTTATTATATATGACTGTATTTACATTAAAACAATTTTATCATTTAAGGTTTTATTGCGTTTATATTTCTGTGTTAGTTAATAAAACTCCATAAATAACAACGTATTTTCGCTGATATTTTCATACGAAGTAATGCGATCAGAAAACTGGTTTAAACTACGAAAAATTGGGTTAGAAGTGAATTAAGGTTTTTCCCGCTCTGCTAAAGTGGCAACTGCCGAGGCGACGAAGCTTCCGATCGTTAAAAATGGATTACCGACAGCGCTGCCGCAGATTTTACATGAAAACTGGAACATTCTGAACTATACTACCTACTTGGCGCTAAATTAAAAACTTGACTTCGAATAAATATCGTAAAAAAACAATCCGATTTTAGAGAAATTGTCTCTTTTAAAAAAATCAATAGGTACAAATCCACATACAAAATGAAACAGCAAAGAGGATTTAACCTTTTCAGAAGCTCGAACATTGTTTTAACACTTTTATTTTAATTTGGCGTTACCTCATGTTTCGCTTATTTTATTACAAATTACATTTACAACCTTACATTTTATTTTCTTTTAGTAAATTGTCACGCGCTTCTGTAAAGAACTTAATTTTCGCACGACTTAAAAATGTTAAGTGCCTGTTATAATTTGACATCTACCATACTATCTACTTTATTAAGTTTTACCGTCAAGGCATAATTTGTATCTGCATGGTGGCTTCAACAAATTAAAATAATAGTTCGTAATAAATAATCTATGTAGGTACTTAAATAGATTTATTGACAAAAAATCATTTGCTTCATGTCTCATTATTTTAATCCTGAGAATAGATAGTATAGTAGACGTTTTATTTTTAAAACATTAGTAAAAATGTTGATTCTACGTCCCAATAACTCAAATTATTGGTGACGTAATACTTTATAATAAAATCCATAGATTAATATCAAATATTCACTTGAAGCAAATAATCAGTGCAAATAGAAAATTAAATTCACTCTGCTCGAGTAAAATCTATCTGTAACTTACAAAGTTCAAAATAGTTCATGAATACATTTCATCAGCACTTTTATTTGCTTTCAGTAAGTTTGTTGCCTACGTAGATAGCTTTTGCAAAAATTTGTTAGATATTACGAATTGTAATCACATTTTGATTGATCAGCTCTCTTGACGATGAACATGGTACTGACAAACCGGGCCACGTGCATATTTTGGAAACTGCCAAGGATCCTGCCGATTCTATGTATGGAATTGCCATTATTGCTGCTCTCTGCGCTGCCGTTACTATGGCCATATTCGGATTCGCAATTGGATGGTACACGTGAGTGTCTTCAACGTTGGTTGATTGATCTTTGGATGAATCCGTTTTTTGCATGTTTTATTTTATTATATGTAAGCAAACAAGTGTGACTTTCCGCCATACTTGTTGCTTCACCGGGGCTAATTTAGGGAAAATTTTAATAAAACACAAAACAGCTTTCAGTTAGGATGGATGGAATCCTACCGTCTACTATTAAATTCATTACGAGATCCATAGGAAGTTGTAGATATTCCCCGGGCATCAATGAACTGTACTGTCAATAGTATGTTTTTGTTAACATTTGCTGAATAACCCAAATACGCCAAATACGCTACGGCAAGTGAGGTACCACCATAAAAGTATGTGATTATTGTCATTTATTTCCGTAGATTATTCAAAAAGGCAAAGGCCGCCGCCGATGTGGACTACCCAGCTTATGGAGTCACTGGCCCCACAATGGAATCCTCTGGTGACAGGAAGCTGGCTCACTCCGCTCACATGTACCACTATCAACATCAAAAACAACAAATAATCGCTATGGAAAGGTACAGTACATATTAACTAATCTTTAGAGACACCATGTCTTCTGAACAATATTCTTAAGTTGAGATCCTCTGTGCTTCTGTGTCAGGACCTTCAAAGATGTTGTATCACACATTCTACGAAAAAGAAAACGCCGCCCCTAGGGAATAACTACCTATTACACTTTTTGACAGATTCTTTATCTTAAGGTTCCATAATATCTTGTCAATTTTTTCCAGATTATTTTTATTGATATTGACGGAATTAGGTCTTTTCCACACCTGTTGTAACGTACATTACAATGACATTCGTTAAAATTTTATGTTTTAAAATTTACCCGAAAAAGGATGTTACTTTTAATTATTGATGTAATTCGAGATTTGTCGGCAATGTATACCTTACTATTCGAGACATAAACATTCATAAATTTTTCGGCAAGCGCAAATACAATATTATTCGAGTAACAGTTTTGTTTCGAGTTTTTGGTAAAGTTCTAATACTTTCATTTTATTTAAATGAAAACAACTATCGTATTACTTCGATTCTGTGTGTGATTTGGCTACAGTGATTGTATATGTGGCCTGTTCATCGCTCAACAAATTCTTCTAACAAGTCAACGGTGTTTAAACCAAATCCCGACCCCCCACGTTCGTAGCATTTGGTGTCAGAAGTGGGATTTGGAGATGTTAGTGACTCCGATGGAAGAAACTGCCAGCGTCAGAACAAGGGCACATGAAGCCGCGGAAGCCATAGTCTGCCCGACAGGATCCATCAACAGATCATCGGGAAACGCCTACAGACTCCATCGACCTCCTGGTCTAGTGGACGGGGCCTGCATAGTTGATGTCGCCTGATCCTTCAGGCGACATTAACTATGCAGACCCCGTTCACTAGATCCACCCATCGGACCTCGTCGCCAGCTCAAGAGGCTAGAGCATCTACATTCGACTTTAATAGATTAATGCAGATGATGGACTGCACGTGCCAGGGGCAAGAGGAAATGCGCAAGAAACAGGAGGAAATGCGCCAAGAGCAGGAGGAAATGCACCAAAAACAGGAGGAATGACATCAATAATTATTGCATGCCATAGGTTCAGTGAATGATAAGATGGAAAACCTACAGAAAAACGTAGACCAAGTAGAAGGGTTATCAATCTGGAGGACAACATGGAAACCCTAAAAAAAGATGTCGATGGGCTGCGAAAGGGGCTTCTGCGAGTGGAGACTACGGGACCCGTCATGTCGAGTGGCTTTGCTATAGGCAGCCAGGCACCTCTAGTAGAAGTTTCAACCTACGACGGCACTACATCCTGGACCGCATACCGTCAGCAATTTAACCGTGGCCAATACTAATGGATGGATGGAAGAACAAAGCTTAACAACTCCGACAGTTGCACTTCGGGGATCGGCTCTTTCGGTTCTGGAGCCGCTACCGTCATCGGGGATCATATTCAAGGAGCGAATGGGGGCACTATAGCATCCGGAGCATGTCTTCCGTGCTCAATTACTAGACCGAACGCAGCATCCGGGAAGGCAGCAGCAGTGGGCCTTCTTGGAAATTGAGAAGCTTGTCCGCAAGGCCTACCCATCTATACTACAGCGTTTCGTCGATGTGATCAAAGACATGGAGATTAGGGCTACGGTAGGGCTTCGCCATCATGCCACTAAAGGAAGCCCTAGCGCACGCCCTGGAAGTAGATATCGAACATCACGTCCCAGTTTACAAAGTACGGGAAGTAATGGAAAAAGTGCAGGAGATAAAGACGTCGTTCCAGCCGAAGAAAAAGACCGGACCTAAGTGCTATACACCTAAGTGTATGTGGAGAAACAGGCCATTTGCAGTTCAAAAAAGGACCCTCAAACGGCTAAACTAGCTGAGGAGTTGAGCAAGATGCAGTAGCAATTTAAGGAAATGGCAAAGAAGATGGATACTTCAGCTTCTGTTGAGAATCAGGAAAACGACTAACAGCCAAGACTAAGGGGCGGGTGCTGGCTGGAACGGAAGAAGCCCCGAGAATGATCGTCTCACAAGCATCCAATGGGAACAGTTTATCCTTATCGGTCGGTTAGCGTCGTAAAATACACTTACAATTTCTGGTAAAATTAATTTTATTAATAATTTTTATTATATACCAATAATAATTAAATCACAAAATGCATATCTTTATTTCCCAAAAAAATTACCTTTCTTTTGGTATTTATATATGAATGGTTTCTTAAACTTGTGTATTTTTAATTTTATTTTACAAAAAACAGTTTTTTATTTTTCCTGTAAAATTTAGATTTTTCGATAACCATAATATTCGCCGGGGACGGCGAAAAGTCTACGATATGCTACGAGCCTACGACTGAGTAGCGGCGGCGTGGCGTAGCCCGTACCGAGCCCAATTTCTATCGCGGTATAGAATTTTCTTTATTAATTATTATTTAGTCATGTATAAAAGTACCTAATAATTATGTTATCATGTTTCATTCTGTTGCTCCTCAATTAGTAACTGTAGTGTGGATTTGTATACTATTCTGCGTATTACATATTGTTCAGCAGAAAAAAAGTTTTTAACAAAGAACTACAGCTACATCAGTCAACATTTTTTTCTGTTGTACAATTCGGTATTAAAGTTTTGAAAAAAATATGACTAATAAATACTGACTAATAAATTAAAAAAATTGTAAGATAATAAAAAAAAAATGTAAACCATGATAGAAATCGCGCTCGGTACGGGCTACGCCACACTGTTACGCATAGGCTCGTAGCATAGCGTAAACTTTTCTCTATTTTTATTACGATAACATAAACTAATACATGTTACTTTTTAAATTTAAATATATAAAATGTATTCATATAAATACAATAATCAAAGGCAATGGCACGTTATTGACGATCTTATAATATTTTTAGGAATGGCCTAGAGCAGCGCAACGGTTCAATTTCGGACCCTGAATCCGAGGAAGAGAACGAAGAAGGCGACTACACTGTCTATGAGTGCCCCGGATTCGCGACGGTAATAATTTAAATACATACATTCTCGTAGGGTATATATAGAGAACAGAAAGAATGATAGTAGGTGGCTTCGTCATCACGAAAATATATCCAATGTTATCGTTAATAAACATAAGTAAGGCTCACTTACTCACCTCATATAACAGCAGGGGATATATTTAACATAATATGTTATAGCTTTATTTAATCATAAGTTTCATCATAAACTCACGTAATTTAATATATAAGTCCAAGACAGACCGCAGACCACAACACATTTTCTATTTTGAAGAATAACAGCATAGAAACTTTAACTGGGATTTCAATTTCAAATGAATTGTTCGTGCGCGAAGGCATGAACGACTCGCGACTGAACCGCAAAGTGCGGTGATTCAGTACTGTCGAGAATTCAGCCTCGGAATGCAAATCTCATTCCAGTCGACTGTACCTTTCTTCTATAAATAAATATATAGGTACACCGTACAAATCACAGAGATTGAGCTAGCCCCAAAGTAAGTTCGAAACTTGTGGGATACTAACACAACGATACTATATTTTATAACAAATACATATACTGGGTGAAACGGAACGACCGACACAACATTTGTAAAGAGGTGTATCTACTTCATGCTGGTGAAAGATTTTTTTTTTTAAGTCTAATAGTTTTAGAGTAATTTAATAACAAACATTTGTTGTGTTATCTTCCCTAATATTAATTAAAGAACTTTTTTTTTAAATCGGTAATTGATCACGACTTTTTTAACCTGTGTGTTGTTTAGTGTTTTGAGTATTTTTAGTGGATTGTAACAAAAATATCCGCCTGTTTAGGTATCTTTGTCTAATGCATTATTGTCGCGTCGAATTAGGGTTGTCAATACGTATAATTAACAGGTCAGTGCATTTATTTAAATAATTTTTTTTTATATATATAAAAAAAATAATTAAACCAACGCATGTCTCTAAGGTACCTAACATGAAACTTTCGGCTGTACCGGTCGTTTTTTTTTCACCCTGTATAGATATAACAACCAAGACCCCAAGCCAATCAGAAAAAGTTCTATTTTGATCATGACCCGACAGGGTTTCGAACCCAGGTCGATCCTGGGTGGCGAGCCGGCAAGCCGGCATGGTGACCATTACGCCATGATCGATGTCAATATTTTTGTAATAATATGCTTATGTTTAAAAAAACTTAGATTAGTTATTCTGTCATTTTCTTTATGTTTTATTTATTTCGTTCGATTTTTACTTAATCTTGCACTAACTTAATAATAATAACTTATCCCTTAATTGGGAATGAGAAGTTCTTTTTTTTGGACCTTTACTCTGGAGAAACTTATGGTGGTAACTATTTATTTTCCTATTGCCCAATTAAGGGTTATTGTGTTCGTGTTTATTTTGTGTACCTTTTTTATCCCAACATTCATTACATGGGCACTTTGTTTTTATAAAATCCTCTTTTTAATTATAGACTGGCGATATGGAAGTTAGAAATCCTTTGTTCTCCGAAGACCCGACACTGGCAACACCTGGCAAGTGCGAGGTTGTCAAACCCCAGCCTAAAGATTAATTGTCCACCTCATGGCCGCTACCGTCTGCATGAAACCTGTCAACCTGAATTCTTATTACATCACCTTAATAAATCGAAAAATAAAAAAAAAATAACTCACCGATATCATAAGTAATGCGCAGCTTGTCCCCACTCTTAAATTAATTACTATTATTTATTAATGAATTAGTTTGTCAGCAAACGGTACGTTCTTAAGGTATGCAGTTCTGATTTTTGTTCCAACAAAAACCAATTAAGTATGTTAACGACCCACACTGACAATGTTTAGTTTATGAATGTTTAGTTTGTTTTTGAAGTATTGTTTCGTTTAGTATATTTCATCTTACTGCTTTGTTGACACTTTTCTGTAGACCACTGTATGGTGATTATTATCTATGCATAGTGTCAATATCATATTATAATAGCTCGTAGTATCATCGGAAGAGTTTATAGGTCGAGCACCCTTTGTATAAAATCGACTAAGTCAAAGAAAATATTACATTTTCAATGCGTATTCATTATAGTTTACACCTTTTGCATTGATATTTAAGATCAAATAATAGTAGCGCTATTAAGCTGATTGTGTGGATACAAACGGTGCTCCACCAAACCATATATTTATTATCATTATCTTACTAAACAATGTCGTAGAGCAGAAATTGGTGAATAGGTAGCTCAGTATTTCTTCCGCACAATGTCTTGAGCTTTCGTTACAATAACACAAACAGTCATTGCCACTAGTATTGTTGAGAGGTACCAGCATTTACCAATACATTTGTAGTTCTTAAGTCCCCTTAAATATTTACGAAGAAGATGGCTATCAAAACGGTTCTGATGTTAGTTAGGTAATTGTGGAATTTTATTTATATAAACCAATATCAGAATACATATAAGAATTTAAAATAAGAGCTCAAAGAACAATGAATTTTTTTCTGAAATTCCTTTGTACGGTAACCACCTACTTGAAAAAAAAAAACATGTCTTAACGTAGGCCTAAAAAGTTGTACAATAAAACTAAGATTTTATTCATGCGAAAGTGTATGAGACTTGTAAGTATAAATGTAAACAAGTTTTAACAAATCACAGTTGTTAAATCAAATCATCAAAATCCTAAATACAAAAAGCCGAAGGCTTCGTACTGCGAAGCGTCATTTTCGTACAGAATATAAAATTGTTGAATGAGAATTAAATGGATTTAAAACCCTAATTATGGGTACCTACCATAGATTTATTATAACTTACTAGCGAAAGAAGATTGGCAATGCAAAAGAGATAGATCATAGCATACGCGTTTGTTAGAGCGAGATAGATAGACGAGATCATTTTTAAAAGCTTTTATTTAACTTGACCTGTATGTATGTAAGGGTGGAATCTTGGAACGAAAATTTGAACCACTTCCCGAAGACCGATTGAGCTGAAATTTTGCTTAAAACTGTGGATCAGATGACAATACAATATTATGATAACAAAATTACGATACAGCCGTTTGTGTTCCGTTTTTCGTACAAAACAGTTCCGACCAAAAACCTATAGGGTACTTCCGGTTGTCCTAGAACCATGAAATTTGGCAAGAAGGAAGATATTGTAGTACAAGTACAGGAATAAATCTGAAAATCGTAAATTTGTAGTTACTTCTTCTTCTTTAAACAACCAATATAATGTGACCCTACCCTTGGTACATTTTACATTGGTACATGGCTCTTTTTATACCGGTTATGAATTAAAATGTATTTTATCTATTACTAGCTTTTCCTCGCGGCTTCGCTCGCGTTTATTTTATGACATGGATCTCGTTTGACAACAAAACAACCCATAGCGCAACTTGTGGCGCCATCTGTTGGCCGATAGCATCCCATACAGCGCCCTTTATAGTAGAAAAAATATTTTCCCTTAGGATTGACATACTTTCACGGGTAAAAAGGTAGCCTATGTTGGGCTCTGTACCCCTGACATATACAAATTTTCATAATGATCAACTGATTAGTCAAGCCGTGAAGGAATAACAAACAAACAAACTCATTTTCTCATTTATAATATTAGTATGATAGTATGACTAGTATGATTATGGGAAGGAACCCTCACGCGCGAGTTCTACTTGCCCTTGGTCGGTATTTTATTTTTGATTGGCACATAAACCCGTTTAGTTTGTCGCAGGGTGACTGTAGTAAAATCAGGAAATTATATAGGTATTCAAATTGCTGGTGCTAGTTATAACAAATAAATTCATTAGACTAGTACCGCCTCTCGACAATAGATGGCACTGCGAAACCTGTCCAGTGATAACTAAAAAGTAAAAAATAAATTAAAAGTAAAAAAAAATATATTTAAAAATAAGCTTTTATTTAATTGCGCTAAAAAGAATAAAATAAACTTTTCTTTTAAAATTTTAACTATCAACTTATAACGTCATTACACAATTTATATGACATAAAAGCTTGTGCGAGATTTAATTACTAACATTTACTCGTAGTACGAATAAATGTTAGTTCAATAATTATGTTTTCATACAGGTAAATCTCGCGACAAGCTTTTATGTCATATAAATTGTGTAATGACGTTATAAGTTGATAGTTAAAATTTTAAAAGAAAAGTTTATTTTATTCTTTTTAGCGCAATTAAATAAAAGCTTATTTTTAAATATATTTTTTTTTACTTTTAATTTTCCTATACACGATAGGCTTGTATCGCCTTAACGTCAGCCATGTTAAAACAAATCCCACTTATTTTTACAAAATTTATGGTTTTTAAGTGTAGTTTTGGTGTTAATTCGACGTGATTAAATATGGTTACCTGTGCAGTGCCTGGATGTAACTCAAACTAAAAGGAAAATCCACAAAATTATATATCTTGTTTGCACACATGTACATTCCACGCACACTACTTAGTGTATTTTGTTTTTGGTCTCGCCTCGATCAAATAAAGCCGATCTATACGTACGCTAGTATATACTAAATCTATGGTACCTACACCCTTTATGGCACAACTTTTCATATCATAATATTATCATGCATAACAGCGGATGGCAGAAACTTCATTACCCAGAAATTAGTTTGGCATACACTCAAAACGCAGAATTGTGCAAAGTCTTACACTTATCCAACAAATTGTATCTAGTATTCGCAAATTTATAATACACTAGGTCGACGGGGCTCCTGTTTCTCAGTATGGGGCCACAAGGTAAACCGTAAATCTAACGAACACCTACTGTCACACGCTCCCACTTGGTGCAGTTTTGTTGTTACTGTGGGTTTGGCCATGAAATTTAATTCTGCCAAAAATAATTTATTATGATATCTAAAATTCTGCCATCCTAAAAGTATGTTATTGTAAATTCTGACATATACAAATTCTGCCAAATAATAATTATAATTAATAATTTTTATGACCTAAGAGTATTGCCAAAATAAAAGCATCAAGATTATGTCAGATAATAAAGGTATCCCAAAAATTATGTCAAAGAAATTTTTATTAAAATTACTTTTGTTTTCACAAAAATAATCTGAACTCATTAAGAATGTGTATTGTGTGTATTTATTGAACACACAAATATAAATACTTACAGTTTATTAAAAGGCCTATATTCATTCCACTATACTTGGCACAAAACTCCAAACAATCATCCCATTTAAATTGTAAATCGATTTGAAACGCACATAACTTTATTGCAATAAAGCATTATTTTACCACAACAAGGCATGGTAAACTAGTTCGAACACCATTTCACTAGAAATATTGTGACAAGTATATTGGAACGGAATATACATTCTTTTATAACTGATTTTATCTATACTATACAAATATACACCCATAAATTACACATATCTTTTTCCAGGATACTGCTACTTTTGTACACTTTTAAGTGATGTTCAATTGTATACCTATGAGAGAAATTGATATTTAATCAAACTTATCACGTATTCATATTATTTATGAATATTAGAAAATATTATTCAAACTTATTGAATATAGTTTATAAGAAAAAGCTATACATAAGTATTATTTGATAATTATATGAATTTGTCATACTATCATCATTACAAGATTTAATATTTTGATCATTCGTCTGTTAGCCGAAGTCCGATCCCGACAACAAATGTGTCCTTATTCAGGTCAATTTTTATGGTCCGAGGTGCCTCACTGTCCAGTCCTTCTTACTCTTTGCTAAGATTCCCTCGGGGAATCGCTCACTATAATGAGATTATGAATAACGTTTTACTTAGCGATTTCCGGTATCAGCTATTTCTAGTCGTACCCACCGCTTACTCTCATCTACAATAATATAGAAAGCTATATAAATTAAGAATAATAAAGCTTTACGTCTCAGGTGAATCTCTCTCAATTACTTATCTGAAAGAACTACAACAACTTATCATAATCAAAGTTGAGTTGAGTTCGCTGGGCCCAAAAGGACAAGGATGAGAATATCCACATGTAGGTATTCAGCGCGTATTGTGCTCATTGATAGATTATGCGCAACTACCAACTTATGTGTGCTCTCTGTTATATACGCAAACGTTTACTTATATTATTACAACGGAGTTGGAAAGGTCGCATTGATTGAAACCGATTGAGGAAGGAAGGATAGTTTTGAATGTTAACCTGAGAACTCTTTTTCAAAGTTACAGAGCGACGACGTACTTGATCTCGTCTAAGGTTAACAAAAGAGCAAAAAGTGCCTGAACACCGCAATTCTTGGTCCTTAGGCCAACGCACAGTATTATAACTCATCTATTCTTCATCTATAATTTTGTTCAAGTTCAATTAAATTCAATTACGTAGTATTATTCATGACTTGTCTAACACTGTATTAAGCTTTTGATAGTCATTGGTAGTGCAATTCAATTTAAACATACTCTCTAATAAACAGTTTACACCAAATTTTTAATATAGATTAAAGTTGTAACATTTTTGTAGACATAAAACACAAAAGTTGAAACAATTTGAGTAGACATATAACACCAAAACCCACTATTATAAATATTATAATTGATTTACAATGTAAGAGTCTTATTTAATAGGGATTGAATTGTGATTGAAAATCTGAAAGAACATCACAAATCGGAATGTCTGCCTTGGAAATTGGAATTGAAGCATAACAAAGTTTTATGTAGCTTGAAAACCATGAAGAATAATACTTTAAGTATCTATTATATATTGTATGATTTATTATGCGTGTCGGATAGATTGAGATTAAGATAAATATTAAATAATACAATAAATCACTTTCTAGTAAGTTTTTAATGTTCTATCATGTGTCAAGATGCATAATTACATAATCATTGTATTCAATATTCCCGATGTGCCATCCAAACATTTCATTTCCTTTTCTACATTTCCTACATTTCATTATGTATAATCCGTTTCTTTTTCAGTAGTAGTTATTAATAAAATTAACGTAATATGTTCGGAAATGTGTTTGCAAATAATTAGTATCTTGAAACTTTGAAACCAACAACTCGTATTTGATGTTGCATAATAATATAATTAGATTTACAATCATAATGTAAATCCTTTAATATTATCCAAGACCTATAACTACTTATATGTATAGAAATGTTCAGGGAAAATATCATCATCAACTAACTCCTAATTTAATTAATTTATCATTTATATCTACTAATCACTAATGATTTTTTAAAAAATAATTTCTTTCTGCTGTTGTATGTGTATTAAAGATAAATAAAGTATATTCTATCTCTAACTTGAAAAACAAACATATTTCTAAATGTCTTCTCATCTTAAAATCAAGCCAGGCGGCATGTTTCAAAACCGTATATTTTTAATAAGATTTCTGAATAATAATGGAGTTTATATGTTATATCTAGGTCCCAGACACTTTTCAAGAATGTAATATAAAGGATTTACTTAATGGCTGTAGATAAAATATACCTAAGAATTTAAAGTACCAATCGGTCAAGTGTAACTTGATGTACTTAAATTATTTTTCGAGTATTTTATAAATGTGTATATTACTATATAATATTATGTTTATATTAAGTCAGTTATTGACAGAAGTTTAGTCTGCATCGAGTAAGTAGGATACAATTCTTGATGATAGTCTTTAAACTGTTCGTCGTGCCACTTTAGAAATTTAGTTAACCACCTTAGAAACACATTTGATTAGTTAATTTAGAGTGTTAATTTACACAAACTTAATACAATATTATCACTGTTATAAATGTTTTAAAAATAGATGCATACAGAATATCTTTAAGTAACTTTGAATGTGTATATCAGATATAGAATTGTAAATCACGTTATATTAGCTACTCAATTGGGAATTTAACAAAATTATTAATATTCGATATAATATTTATTTACTTATATATTTTTCTTAATTCGAATATAATATGATTTCAAAAATAAATACTTGTATAAAATATTTAAAATTGATTATTGGATGATGTTTTTGTTTGACCGATCACTGTAATATATTTCGTATATATATATATATGTATACAAAGCAAGATGTATGTTTTTTTTTTCCTTTCCTATTTCCAAAATACTACGCAACGCCTCTTCGAGTAATGAATAATGTGCCAAAGTTACCGATGTTCTAGCAGTCCATCACATAATTCCATCGCTCGACGCATGAGTACGATGTGATGTGAGAGTAAATAGATTAACTACATGTTTCCAATAGAGATAAGTGAAGCCTACCAGACTATTCAATATCCCGAAACGTGAAGTTAATTATGTTGAAAAAGGCGTTCCTCACATCTCTTGAGGTCGTTGCTCTATAATGCATATAATGTACAGCGGCAAGTCTCTTTACATAAGGGTTGGGACTCTACCTTTGTAAAGGATACTCCTTCATAAGTGTAACAGATTATTTCTGTTAGAGAGTTATTCCTATTACACTTTTTATGGGTGTTTTTAAATCTGTTTTTATATCTGTTTAGACTTTTATAAGTGTTACTAGCAAATGCCTATGTAGGCACGTACTGTATATGTTCGTACATACATAGAAAATTGCCGTTTATCTTGTAACGAAATGGCAACCCCCCTGTGAGCTGGCGCATGATTATGCCAATGTAAATCTTTTTGGCTGTAGCAGTTATTAACAGTTATGTATGAACCGTTACTTTCGGAAACAGATTAAAAGTGTGACATGTTCTTACTGTTTTACTTTTAAAACAGACATGATGAGAAGTATTCAAAACAGTCTATATTGATACCAGTCCTGGTTGAGACCACGAATCTAGTAGCGTAACCTCTGGAATCTTTCTTTCCCAATGCTGACGGGTCTACGAGATGTTTAGGGAGTCGATGGATGTCACCTACATCCATCGACTGGTTCATGATAGAGACGAGTAGGTAAGTGGCTCTCTAAAGGAGGTTGATTGAGGAATTAATTAATAATTATTTAAGCTGATAATGAAAATTTTAAGGTATCACCACTAGTAAGAAATAAAACAACATATTGAATCTGAGTTTAAGATTTAATAGTGACAAACACGAAGGAGAACTGTAATGAACAAACTATACTTAATATCAATCAATTTCATTCGTCCTGCCAATAACCAAACTTCTTGAACACGTCTCTTATATAAATATATTGTATTTTGAACATTACGATTAAAAGTATGAGTACCTACATAAAACTTCTAGTGCCTTCTGTGGATTAACACATACTTAACTGAATAATTACATGCCAATAATACCACCCAGTGCATTCATGTACAATACACGACCCAGATCTGATTGTCAATATTGCATCAGTATCTTCCCATCCCATGCCAATTTACATTCCAGATAACATAATAGAAGAAAATACATTTTACAAATACATTTATATTATTTTTGAAATCACTACCAACATTTAACACTAGTACAAAAAATAAACTGTTAATAAAAACAAATGTGACTTATCGTGACATACTTCATAAAAATACAATAATTTACTAAAACTAATATTACGTTTATATTATTGTTGTTTAACATTACATTATATTATTATAATATTGTATCATTAATTAATATACTAGCGAGAGAAAATTGACTAGAGTAGCTGGGGCAAATTCCGACGATGCACACAAGAAAACACACGTTTTGTGCTGGTGATCACAAGACCACATGTCATGATCAAGTACATAATATTCAAAATAATATGCTAAACACGAATAACATTTCGCCATCTAGGAGTTCCCGGGTTCGAATCCCGGTCGGGTCATAATGAAAAACGAACTTTTTCTGATTGAGCTCGGGTCTTGGATGTTTATGTATTTGTTATAAAATATAGTATCGTTGAGTTAGTATCCCATAACACAAGTTTCGAACTTACTTTGTGGCTATCTCAGTCTGTGTGATTTGTCCCTATATATTTAATTATTTATTATATGTATATTATCAAATGGCATAATAATACTACTGGGGTAAGACTGTTACTGTCTCATAGATAAGAAAGTACTTGTTACCTTTGTGTTTATTATTATATCAATACAAACATTTGCTAATATTTCTTTTAGAACGTGCCTGTTTGTAAAAATTATAAGATACTATACTTATGTAGGCCTACTACTAGTTTTTCATTTTATTGGATATTATTGTACTAGTGAAACCTGCGCAACTTCATTTGCGTGTATTTATTTATGCACAGCAGCGCCATCTATATCAGACTTTTGATGAAATCCTACGGGAATCGCGTACTTTTCTGGACAAAAAGTGTCCTAATATGTTAATCCAAGGTTAATTAATAAAGGTAATTATGTTAGTCTTACCCCCATCTGACTTTAATTCACTTGTATTGACACTTTCTTCACTGGATGATGCGCCCAGTTATGATTTTTAAATTATTTCAATTAAATTATTTCTGATTAAAGTCACAACCGTAATGGGATGGCTACTGTACAATTAATTAGGCGGCTACATACAACGTAACACTGCAGCAATTATTGCAAAATCCTGATTTCATCTTAAAAAATCAAAGACATTTTATTTTATTTTCGAATCGTCTGTTTTTTCTACCAGTAAAACTCTCCGTTTAATTTTTGTGTGTTTTCTACTCATTGCGCCTGTGCCATGCACAAACAGGAATTTATTAGGAAAATCTTTCATAGACACATTTTTGATATTGAATGAGAATATTCTGATTAATGCAGCCATTACCTAATGAAAAATATTTATTATAATTAATACATATTTATCATATGTATCGTGAATAGAAAATGGTCCGCATGAGTGTTCGCACTTCCTGAGAATATCGTTTGAACAACGCAAACGCAACGGAACGCAAGAACAAATTACTTACAATACAATCTCTTTTTTTTTACTGAATAATAGACCATTATTTCCTTGCTTAAACGATCATATGTAACCTATATATATAGTCATGTGTTAAAAGGAAGTTCATTAATAAATTAAGACCTTAAATATCCGAATTTAACCCCAGCCTCTTTGCAAACATTTAGTTTCAACTTCGTCTATTCTTAACGCTGTTTATACGAGAAAATCAATAAGGTACACGATTTTCTTATTCAACTTTATTAATTAATTAATGACTTTATTGTACTATAATGTAATATTATTCACTGTTCTCTCACTGTTGAATGTATATTAAGGAACCTGTTACAATTTTATCATATATTATACTTATTCAGATATTCTAGACCGCAGTAGTACTAAGAGATATATTTCTTTGACACGGCTACAGAAAAAGTTATTGCATTTAGTAACTATTTTTAGTATTAAATAGGTATTGTTTAGAACTTTTATGATTTAGTTCTATAACGTGAGTAAATATAATATTCTAAGCTTTATGAATAAATCAAGTATTAATAAATTCTTCTTAAATTTAAAGTGTAGGTACGTACATATGTTATAATGTGAAGCATATTATTTACTACCATCATAAAAAAATAGTTTTTGTTTACTCTTAATGCTCTACAGGTTGGCTAAGGTACGACACGACACATAACATTACATTTTAAATTATATAAAGAAAAAACAACTGGTACCTATATATATCTATCGTAATAACACAATTTTACAGCAATTTACCTTACTTATTCTTATTCCAAACTGTTTTTTTATAAATATCTTCATTTCTTATACAATGTTATGATTCCAATAATAGAAACAGTAATTTTACGCCGATGTCAGCAGAATAACCATGGTGTAACAAACACACAGTCACTAGCCAAATTGTCATTTTTTGGCTGAACTCTTCACACATCTATTTGTACATCGTATTTCTTTATGCCATAAAAATACACATCAATATCTTGAATCAATTGCTTGAATAGAAATAATGCGCGAAAATTGACTCCAATTAATTGTTGTAGATTAACAAAAAAAAGTACATTTTTAGGTAAGTAGAGATAGTTTTATTTAGCAAAAGTATAACAGAGTATTGCAGGAGCTGGTGGTTCAACATTAACATGATGTAATATTTGGTAAATTCCTTTAATCTCACATGAATAGCTTTGAATGTTTGTATCGGATCAACTCTGCAATTTCGTAATTGGCTTACACACGCGACCTGGTGACGTGGCGCCTGTCCTACATTGTTAATGTTTCGATAACATTATTGGGCTTCGCTATTTTTTTACACTGATAACATAACTTTGAACTTAAATTCGTTGTGTACTAGATAAGAGGGTAAAAAAGAAAAATGGTCAAAAATTGCATAATTAATCTAAATGTGGCAATTGATGAATGCCTAATGATATTCCTACTTATTTCTCACATCTGTCACTCTTTTATTATCACTATTAACGACTGTGACTACAGAGAGATGATAAGCAGTGAAATTCATCTTAGGGTTGGATGGTTCCCTCCCAGGGAAAAACTACTTCTTGAAACTCAAAACCGTTTATCAGAACTCTATAATATATAAGACATGGTGGATCTGGTGGCAACGCTATAATTTTATATGACTCCATTGAATGAGAACTAAGTGGATATCATTAGCTCAAGATAGAATAGTTTAAACATTTATTATTTTAATGTGATTTTTAAATACATGCTGACTAACTAAATCTATTATTCTATGAAAAAACAGAGTCAATCATACAGTCATACTTTATATTCAGATGAAATCATATGACTAAGAAAACCAATGCTGAAATATTCTAAATGAATCTTACAAAACATGAAACTTATTTTACTTATCAAAATTTTATTACTAGCATTACCTATATTATAAACAAAGTATTCTAAAACAGAAACCACATTTTTTGCTGTCAACTTGATTGACTGGGTGTAGAATGTAGCAGGTAATGAAATACGTAGTCTTTCGCTATAAAAACACATTTTGGCGTACATACGTGCATACATAACGACTATTTTCTTAACTTGCTATTTCTAAAAATAATCATAACAAAACATTGAAAGCACAGCCTTTAGTTACTTTTGTTTGACATAACAGAATGAATACTCTACAATCTACACCAATCAAGTATTATTATAATAAATTGCAGCCCTAACCTACACTACATCGGATACAATTACTAATTAATATAAATTAACAAATTATCAAAATCCATACCTTCTAAGTATATTTAAAAGTTTTATGTCTCACAAATTATGTAAAAGTTCTATATATTCTTTTTATACATTATGAATTTAGGTAAAATATAGTAGGAATATTTTGTTTATATTTTTTAGTTTTAAATATTTGTTCTTTATATTGGTGTTAGACAATTCTACGATTATGTTAAGTTTTTTCTAAAGGCAAATATTTCGTCTATTTCACGTCTGATAAATATTACTATTAACAGTATGATATCAGGTAATATTTAGCAACAATACCAAGCCTGTTTGCCTCCTTTTATACAAAATCCATCAAAATTGTGATCTCTTATAGGTCTTCACAGATGGGCTGGAGAACTACTAGATACTATGTAGTTGTTTGCAATCATGCTCATCAAAAAAGACTCATGGATCAAACTATACATAATTAACTACAAAACACTTTTGAGAACTTAAAAATATCTAACACGTACTTTAATCTATTGCCAGTTTAAGCGATGCGTGTTAAGACGATTCTCACACTACCCCGCACCACGCAGTTCTCCGTTTGTTTAAAAAACACGCATAGTCCAACACAGAAAATGAATGCATTTTCTATGTGAGAACCGCATAAGGTAAGGGACTTAACTACATTCTTTGCGAACACATTGCGACATTGCATTCAAAATGATATGGTATTCTTTATTGCGATTTTGCATTATTTTCTATATCAAACACTTACGTAAGAAATATAAAAATTGATACATAGATTATGAGTTTATGTTGAAAGTACAAAGGTTACCATCGGCACATATCGAGCTTACAAAATATTGTTGAACTTATGAAATAATTTAGAATAAAATTAATATTCACTAAAACAAGGCAAGTATATGTATGAAGTATTAAAAGATGTTTCTTAGTAAAATATTATTATAATTTATAATAAACAGTATTAATAAGGACTTAATGAAAATCTCGCATGTTTTTAACAATATTTCTATTAGTGAATATTTTATGTGTACTAATGTGTGTTACAAACAAAAGTAAATACTATCACAATATTGATCACATATACATATATTTTTCTACATTATGTATTTGTTATAAGTAAATATACTATCGTTGAGTTAGTATCCCATAACACAAGTCTCGAACTTACTTTGGGGCTAGCTCAATCTGTGTGATTTGTCCCTATTATATTTATTTTATTTATTATTTATTTAAAAAATTGTTTGATATCCTGAAACACTTATATGTATGTGTGTGTTTTGAATACGTACCTTTTAGTAAATTAAAAAACCAATAGTACGTAAATATAAATTTATTGTTTTATAATACTATTTTTTTTAAAACCTATACAAATATTTGTAAAACGACTTGCGAAATATGATGCTTCTCATTATGCAGTTATAAACTTACTACTCTGGATACGACACGTACGACAATTTTTTATTATTATGGGTTTTAAAGATATTGGTATCCACTTTACGAACAATTTCTTTATTGTTCGGTAATGTTCTTGTAGAGCCACGGTTAATTTATCCGTAGAGTTTAAAATATAAATTTATCCTTCCACTTAAAGTCAGCGACATCTTTATCGAGTTAATTTTATTGTCGTGACTTAAGTACAACTTATTTTTATCATGAACGATTCATTTTCGTAGAGGGGATCAATGATCAATCAACATTTAATAAAAACAATTATTTGAAATGAGCATAAATATTATGTACACATACAAACATGGCAACTATCATATATAGGTAGTTACCTATTTATAAATTATATATTTAATTCAAAGATCACAACAATTTTATATTTGATAATCAAGTAAGAAGGTTACAAAGACATGAAAATATAAATAAGTAGGTACATAGGTACCAATTCGTTCATGAATTCATTCTTTTAGTTTAATAAGACATACATAAAGTACGTCATACTCGCCTTTTCAATTAATTAGATATATCTATCTAATCATCATTATCCATTCCGATCAATTCAGCCTGCAACCGGCCTTTAGAACGACAACAAGCGGTCAAACACAAAATCCTTAACGCAAGTCTGAATTGCGGACTCAATGATATCAGTATGACGAATTTCCAAAAAGAATTCATTATACCAAGCCATACAACACCAAAATGCAGCATAGGAACCTTTAATTCCTGGTCTATAATATACTCGTACATTCTGACCCCCGCATATGGTGCCCAACTTAGCCAGAAAGTACAGACCAGGATGAAACTCATCCAGTGGCTTGGATTGGCGAGATTTTCCGCCAATGCTGTTGCATACTCCTTGTCGTGTATAGGAGCGCCACTGTTGAGTTTCCTTTTCATAGAAAATATATAGTAATAATTGTAAACAATTGATATAACACTAGGCCCTAGAACCAAAATACCAAGTGTGGCGGTGTAAGCGTACGTCGTGCCCCAATCCAGCATGCAAATTAATGTTTCCTTGTCAAAGTTGGCTTCCTTCTTGTAACCGAGCAGCGGCGGGCAGCACAACATGGCGGCGGATATCCATGTGAATACCATCCAACATTGACTTCTGGTGCGCGTTTGTACCTGACCGTACCAACACATATTACGCAAAAAAATAATTAAGTAAATGTCCTACGAGAGACTGGGGAGGGCAAGTAGATCACAAAACTTTATCTCTTTAGGTACAACTGCTAACTGCTATGTAATAATAACTCTTAAAAAGGAATTATCAAGTTAATAAGTTAAGAAAAATCGGCCAAGCACAATTTGCTTCCTTACGTGATCGATAAGTTTGCTATATCACAATAAACTACAAAACTGTGATAATCAAAAAACTAGCATTTATTCTACAATATCCTATTAAGAAAACTACAAATTTAATATGCAAGTGTATTAAAATCTCAAAAATTCGAATTTTCAATGAGGTATTTACATTGTATCTGATCTAGCAAGCATTGTGTGGGGGATTAAAATGGCAAGCGTATAAGATAGAAAAAATATAAAAAAGATAAGTACCGTTGCACTAACCGTCTCATATCGCAATGGTTTGCGAACAGCGAGATACCGGTCGACGGAAATCCACATAAAGGTGTAGACGGAAACGGACCAAAGGGTAACTTCCACATAACCAGCTAGCCGGCACATCAAATCCCCAAACATCCAGCGTCCGGTGATCGCAGGGTACACGGACAACGGCACCACCAACAACCCACATAGTAAGTCAGCAACAGCCAGGGATAGTAAATAGTAGTTGATGACTTCGTTTGAAAGACCTGGAAAATTCGTTGAATAACCATCAAACGAGGACTTCAGTACTTAGTACCACTACTATAACGCATAATTAATTCCTATTAATAATAATTATAATAAATTTATTTATTTCAAGCAACAGTCAATAAATTGCACGGGCTATATAATACCTTAGAGACTAACATATATAACTAGAACTATTATTGGCAATATATATTGTATATTTATTACTAATATATAGAAACACAGACTGAAGTACGGAATTTATGTAGTAAAGTAGATCAGCTGCAGAAAACTAGACACGAACCGAACTACTTATTGTCCAAGCACTTCTATAAATGGAAAATCTTTATGAGAAATCTTATAGTTTCCCTTTAAGAGCAAATGGAAAGTCAGTTGCTCGAAGTAATGCAGTTTTCTGAGATAAGCCACTTTAATAAAACATTTATTTCTATTTTATTTATAGTTTCTTTGTCTATTTCGTTTAAAGAATTAAAATTATGATTTGTAAAACTACTCTGGTCGATTATTAAAAGACAAAAAAAATGTGAGTCTGTACCTAATAGATGCATTTCCTGGAATGGAAATAATAAAGATAATAATAAATAAAAATAGGAAAAATGTTGTTCTGAAAGTATTAATTTATTTACCTTTGAAATTTAAAAAGGAAGCTATAATTAGAAGATTGGAAACGACTATTGCGACACCCATAACAGCGATGACGGCAGCCTGGGTGAGCGACTCGAAGGAGGCAAGGGGTGTGTCCGCCACGCTCACCTCCCCGGCACTGGTCGCACCCCCGCGTGCAGTCATCATCCTGACAGGCATACCTGACCAACAGTAAACATCATCATCATCATATCAACCCATAATCATCCCACTGCAGGGATATGGGTCTCCCATCAATCAGCAAACATATATTTTTTTATTTAATTTAGGAATTTTAGTCCTAAAAGACATGTCAGACCCATCGTATCTTAATCTAAATACTGCACCCTTTAATATAATTTTAATAAACAAACCTAAAGTATATTAAGTATTTCTAAGCCAATATGCTACTATTTCGTACAGTTTTTTCGCTCCAGAGAATGTTGGTTGCTAAAGCTCCTATGTCGTAGGCATTTATACTAAGACTGGCCAGTACGATTTTCCTCTCTGATTCATTCTTGGATCATTCCATCAAAATGTGTTGAACATCATCGATAACACCAAAGTCTATCCAGTAAAGGTGGTACGTTTCGGTCCGCGCGGGAAATTAATTTTTTTTGGGGGTTTTTACAAATTGCATCTCAATCTCTTGATAGTAAACAACAGCTCATAGCATTAGGTCCCAATAGTAATGTAACAATAGACCGTGGTGCTCGGCAATCGAGCCTCACTTGATTTGCCATCTCTCTAGGGTATAATGCTTTTTGCTTCAAATTGCTGTTTCTCACGTAGTTCTTAAGGAGGGAAGTCCTTTCAATACTTCCTACTCCGACTATCTTCTTTCTGATTAAATTCGTTGTGAGTTCCAAAACAGCTGTAGTTTTCTCCCCTGTCAATAAGCTTCATTGCTTATTGTTGATCCTGGCTACACAGGAGACACAGTGGTGGGAATGTGTGGTGGGCTTGTCCCGATTAAATTGCATCTCAATTATTGATAGAGTTTTCGTGAAAATTGATTTGGCGACAATTGATTAACAGAGTTCACCTTCTTCATGAGGAATGCAAACTTTCCTGATGGAATTTATCCTGAATGAAGTCGGTGGGCCATATGTCTCTTCTACCAAGATTACTATTGGTACACCATGGGAGTTGTGGAGGTTGACCTAGTATAGTTGTATAGTTTGTATACCATATTCCTTTAGTCTGTGAAATATTATTAAACTGTGTCATCTGAAAAAAGAACTGTGAAAATGTATCTAAGTACGTCCTTTACAACTAAACACAGTACTGTCAACAGAACTGTGTTCAAGTATACAGTATGTTCGCAAAAGATTAAAAGCATGGCTGCTGCAGCCGACAACGATGCCAGCCGATCATCAGTCTGATAAATCACTATTTTTTTAATATAAGTATACATAAAAGAAAACTGTGTATTGAAAGGTACTAAAAAGATCTAGTTTATCAATAAACTTTTGTTTATAAAGACTTCCTAAATAACATAAAACTTTTTGAAATTCGGGTCAGTGGTTACATTTAGCTATAACTATTTTTGCTACTAAGACCTATTACGTGTGCAAGTTTGAATTGGGTCACGACTAAATAAACTAGGCTTTAGATAAATAACCTTATTTTCCACATAAATATCATCATCATCATCTTAGCCACAAGAAACCCACTACTGGACATAGGCCAATAATCTATACTGATATTATAAAGAGGAAAGATTTGATTATTTGGTTGTTTGCATTGAATAAACTCCAAATTATTGGACCAGTACTGGTATACTGATTTTAAATTATGTTAATCTCATAAAAGAAAAAGTTAATTTTTTTATGAAACCTACATCACATAAAAAAATTAACTTTTTTTTTCTTTTATGAGATTAACATAATTTAAATTTACCTTTATCGTCGTTGCCATTATAATGTGAGAGTTTAATATTAAATTCACAAACGAAACAAACAAGCACTACATATTATTTTAAGCTCGTATACAAAGATATTTTACTCAGAAATCGCAATCACACAAGAGCTGTTCTGAGAAAAGGTTCTGTGGAAATAATTTTATCTAGAATTTCTATCAACTGTATCCAATCCATTTTCTATCCTTTGAACAATAAAATATAGTTCCATCATTTGTATTGAGATAATATTTTTAGTTCTTTTTTTTATTATTTAATCTTTCAAAATTGTTCATACTAAAGCACAAAAGATGCAGACATATGTGAGATAGTTCTTCATTGTCATCATCATACCACTGCAGGGATTAAAACTGCGTCAGCTATGCGAGCTAAACTAAACTAAGTTAGCTCAGCTCTTGGTCTGCAACCCGTATACGGGTCTCCCTTCAATCGATATATATAGAGGTATAGAGCGTACTGCGACACTGCTCCAATTTGGATTGGCGGAGGCCGGTGTTTTCAAGCCGGAATTTCACACTGTCATCCATAGACAACAGCCGACGGAAGGCATGACGTGTCCTCCGAAGCCCGAAGAAACTCGAGATAACGAAACTCACTGGCTATGATCGACGTTGCTTGAACTTGCGTATTTGTTTTTGGGCGCAACACACAGTGACGCTGTTAGTTCTCGATTTAAAAATAATTGTAGTTTCTTACCATTAACGATGCAGAAGAGATAAGTGGTGAATTTTCACAGGAAATCCAATCATTGTTTAGAAGTTATGAACCTGTGGGATATTGATATCAATTAGTGCTGGTTTCATTATCAGATAAATTATCAAAAAATCATACATAAACCAAATTTTTTCCGGACATATAATATGTATCTTTTAAATGAAATGTCGTAATGTTCTTATATATTTCTTGCTCCGTCCGAATATGTGAATTCATAAAATAACTAAAGTTTCTTGTTTATTTATTTCTTTTTTTTACCTCCCGTTATTTGACAAAGAGGTATATACTCTTTGTCAAATAACGGGAGGTAAAAGAAAGAAATAAATATAATATAGAGACAAAATGTTCATGATTTGTAATTCTAGTATTTTGTTAGCGTATCCACGCACGGGATCACAGACTTCAATAAAGTTATTTAGAGTGCGCGCGACGTAGTTCTCAGGACATTGACCGAATGTCTGACGTTGCAGGCCCGCAGGTGGCCACAGTCTGCAAGCTTCGCCCTACTTTAATGTGCTTAATGCGCAGTTCACCTTAGAGTTATGTAAGTATACAGCTACCGATCTATAGACTATTCCCAACTTTACTTATTTTTATATTCAGCTACTTTACAGATTTGTATTTACTCACACTTATTGTATTTTTCTCATGTAGGTAAGTGACTTTTTAATGAGAAATTTAAATATTATTTAGCCTTAAAGTGATGTCTGTAAATAAATTAAATTTTAAAAATATATATATAAAAACAATCTTTTATTTAATTGCGCTAAAAATAATAAAATAAACTTTTCTTTTAAAACTTTTACTATCAACTTATAACGAAATTACACAATTTATATGATATAAACGCTTGTCGGGACATTTAATTACTAACATTTACTCGTACTAAGTTCGATAATTATGTTTTCTAATGCAGGTAAATTCTCTAACCTCTTACATAAACTTGTAAGTAGTGTTATTATAATTCCACTTACTGGTATTAGTGGTATTTCCATTCAACCTCACTTAAATAAAACCTACATCAAAATTTAGATTTCATTTACTTACAAAATTTAAATACCTATAAAATATAATTTAATTTATTTAATTTTATTTTGTTTTTTCATTTTTTTTTCATATTATTATTTTATTAATTTATGTTTATTTTAATTCGAGTTTATATTTTGTGTATGAATGTTTTAAATATAGACTAATGTCTGAAAATAAATAATTTGAGTTTGAATTTAGGTGAGGTTTAGTTAGGTGAGAGTCAATAATTCGCTGGCATGTCACTAGCAGATGATTTAAAATAACTTTCTGTATCCGATATCGCCCGACCTTATGCTGGCCTGGCCTATTTTCCAGAGCCGGTCATCGACTTTTGCAATACACGCCCCTAACGAATTCTATTTCCTTTCCAAGTTGGAAAGAACTTTCACTACATTAACACCTGAATTAAGAGCAGCAATTTCAATTTAAGTATTCGACTTGTATAGGAAAGTAGCGAAACTAGTGCAATTTCGTTTGCATGTATCCCGCTTTCCCGTAGGAATTTCGGAATGTAGTACACATATAAACCTTTCTCTTGAATCTCTCTATCTATTACATAAAACCGTTGCGTAGTTTTAAAGATCTAAGAGTCGCTTCCCTGACTGTCTGTCCCTAAGGGACAGATAGACAGGGAAGCCACTTCATTTTATACTATGTGAAGAAGAAGAAGAGTAGCGGCGTTGCATTTTCTCAACCAACAGGTAAGTTTTTTATTTTATTTGTTTTTATTCACCTATATTCACAGAGATTTTATATTACCTACTTTGTGTCAAAGAGACAGCCAGGGGCCGTACCATGACCGCTTAAAACAAAACAAGAACGGCTGAGTAAGGGAGACAGCGCACGACGACACGTCTCGTTTACACAAATGTTAAGAATAGTTATAACGGGTCGTGGTTCGGCCCCAGCTTCAATTAATCAATCAATTTATTTCTTCTCACACATTTTTAAATCTAAAAGTTATCTAAGCGCACGGTAGTGCGCAGGCCAAGTTCCAGCATCAGGAAGCGCGCATGCCGTGCAGGTTTTCGTGCTGTACGTAACACTTCATTAATAGTATAATTAAATTTATTATATATAATTAAATTAACTTTTTTACATAATTAAATTAACCTGCCAAGTTCAATTTTAGAAGTTCATAATTTTAGATATTTTTAACTTTGCATTGGATTGGATTTCAACCCTTTTTTAGGCGAACGAATAGCCGATAGGAACTTGACCCCCTTTTTAACAGGTATACAAAATACAAAAGTGGGATACAAAATTTCAGGATAATATCCCAAATTAAACTGTGTTAATGTAAACCTAGTCTTGCCATAAATATTGTAAAATAGTTTTTTTTTTTTCAATTGCAAATAACATTTATTACTTTTACAATGTGTTAGTTTAATACATAAATATAAAACAATTTAAAATATAAAAGGTTTATTCGAAGTGGTCTCCATTGGTTGCAATACAGTCCTTTAAACTTTGAAGCCAGTTATCAATAGAAACACGCACTCTTTCCATGGGAAAATTCTGCACTGCCAATCGTATGAATTGTGTTAGGGACTCCAAATTGTCATGGCGTTTAGATCAAGCCGTACTCTCTAAAACGCACCATAAATCATAATCCAGCGGGTTAAGATCGGGACTAGACGACGGCCAGTCTTCAGCTCTGATGAATTCGGAAACGTTCGATTCCAACCAAGACTGCGTGGACCGAGCTTTGTGACCCGGCGCCGAGTCTTGCTGGAAGGACCATTCTTGGTTATTGAACATGGAGTTGTTAAGGGGCTTAACTACCTTCTCAAGAATGGTATCTTGATACACTTGTGCCGATGTTTTGAAACCTTTTTCACAAAAGTATGGCTCAGTCACTCCTTCATAGCTAACACCCCACCAAACTATCACTGAAGTCCGGTAATGCCCACGTTGCACTCTGTCGACTAATTGGGAAGCTTCCTTAGAGCTTTGAGCATAAATACGGTCATTTTGTTTGTTAAATTGTTGCTCAATTGTAAAAAAAATCTCATCCGTAAACAAAAATTTTCTGTGACTTCCCTTTGCGTACCGCTTCAGTAGTTTTTTCGATTTTACCACCCTATTCTTTTTTAAATTATCAGTTAAGAAATGACCAGTACGTCTCTTATAAGCTATCTATCTTATAGGTGCTATCTTCATCTCCCGAGATAAAATCTTTTGCTTTCGGACAGGATTTCTTCGAATTCTTTCCCTTACTGCTTTGACCACCTTTTTCGTACGAACACTACGTGGACGGTCAGATCTTTTTCTGTCACAAACAGAGGAGCTCTCATTGTACCTATTAATAGCCCGGTACACAAACATTTTACTAATACCAAGCGTATGGAGAGGTTTAAAAATTGAAAAAAATACCTACTTTGTGTAATGCAATCACAGCAATTCGGTTCTCTTTATCACCCCACACCATTTTAATATCGCAAAATATTGTACAATGTATTGGCGCCAAAATAAGAAAAGACAATGAAAAATCATATAGATTCCAAATTCAAATGTAATATTTTGTTTATTTTTCATTGGAACAGTATTTATGGCCAGACTAAGTATAATATAATTTTCACATAATATAGGATAGTGTGGTGACCTGAGATTGGGCTTCGAGAAGCCTGGTAGTTAGCATAATATTTACAATATAAGACTGTTACTTACATAGTTTTTTATTTGTGATCGAATGTTCGATATGTTATTTATTGTTAACGTAAAATACTTTCAGCTCTTGATAAACCAACGTAAAGGGCAAAATAAAATCTACTAAAGTACCTATACCACGTTACCCAAAATAAAATACGTTGCACATGAATAATAAGATTGTATTAATGCAACAACCAACACAGACTAAAATGCTCCCATTAAACTAAATAATAATATCACTCGATTTATTTAAAACATTTTGGTATCACAACCATATTTACTTATGAAAAATATCCATTTCAAAAAGGAATTCAATAGATATTTGTAAACGGGGTCTGGTAGCTACGCGCCGCTACAAAAGCTCTACGAGACATGCCGCATTCGTAGCGCTACGATCATTCTACGCAATCGCAGATATTTACCAAGGCGTTAGAGAGAGCGGTAGCGTTCCCCACATTCTGTCACAAGGCCAATATTGACGAAAGCACACTAAAATATTGCTGTCGTAGTACGATTTCATATAGATGACTGAAAAACTATACGTACTAATGAAATATGTTTTTAAATAGACGACGCGAGTATTCAGTATAATTTTATATCTAGCTTTAGGGAAACATAAATGTTCAAACATATACCACACTTCATAGACATAATATTTACCTATAGGAATTTTGGTTAAACGGTCTACATTGCTAATTTTACCATTCATCTGCACAAGCACAAGTCATAGATGTAATTATGTGTATACACAATGAACAAAAAGCCCATAAATAGTATATGGGTATTTTAAAATCTCATAATTTACACAAAAATGTTTCGCTTAGCATATACAAGAAAAAACATAAAATTGCAAAAGTAAAAAAACTGATAAAACCTATTGTTTAGATAACCACTTGGAAATCTTTTAGTCTAAATACACGTCAACATTTAAACATTCACTGTAAAACCCGTTTCACAGGAATTTTATTGAATGTTCACTCTAACGATTTTAATTGAGAAGAATTTGAAATCCTTCTGTTTAGATAACCACTTGAAAATCTTTTAGTCTAAATGGGTACACTTCAAAATTTAAACGTTTCACTAAAGGAATTTTATTGAATGTTCACTTTAACGATTTTAATTAAGACGAAATTGAGCGCAGCTATCAGCTTAGAGACTCAGCTATCCTAGGGACTGCAGTTTTGCAAAAAGAAACGCATTGCGCAGCTGCAATAATTTGAAGGCCAAGTTGAACCTTGGCAACGTCAAGGTCATGGCGATTGCACTATTCGATAACACGCATATTGTAAAAAATTATGAATGTTTATTATCAAAATGAAACTTATTGCTATGCAATTTAAATTCATATGTCTGTTAATTTGAACGTATACGCACAATATAAGCATCAATGGGATTTTGCTAAAGCTTTAATGTTGCATGCAACTAAAGTCGTAATTAACTAAGTATTCATTAAATGGGAGGATTAAGACGACCTTAACAACATTAACGGAAAATAGTCACGTCAATATAAATTAGGTGAATGCCTAATAAATCATTAGTTTTCATTACACGATAGTTGTAGAAATCGGAATAATACACAAAAAAAATACATAAAATACACAGAAAAAACGACAACATTACACCAATATAGTGTAATACATACAACATTGAAAACATTGACAATAATTTTTAAATGTACAACACCTTACCTTATGAAAGATGAACGCAATGATATTTCACAAATTTCGAAAAAACGCAATGAAATTCTACACGTAAATGCTCGGGTACACGGTATCGGCTCGGGTCGGGTATACGGGACACAGTAAATGCAGTAAATGCTCTCTTTGCTTTTATACAGAATAGAAATACTTGTTTAAATAAAGTAAATATTTCTTTAGTCAACACTTGTAGATGTCTCGATAGACGCGTCACTAAGGGTGGAGGGTTATTGCTCGCAGGGCGGTGAGCAACTGCCGAGGCTCACTGGGAGTCAAGGGCAGCCTGCGGGAGCTTCGCTGGCAGCCGGGCGCTCCAAGGTCGACTGGGCCCGCCCCTCGCCTCACACATAATCAATATGAAATAACAAGCGCAAATGCACATCCTGTTTTTTATAACACATCTTAAATACAAATAAATATGCCATACAAATGAGGTATATTTGTTAAGTGCGAAAGCTTAGCAATATGAACCAATATGAGTATTTCTTTTATTAGATTTTTTATACGATGAACAGATTAGTAGTTTGTCGACAATAACTCGTGTTTGTGCTAATCCAAGGTATTAGCTACCTACATAACATACCAAATATCATAAATATTGGCCCAGCTGTTTGAGCAAGAAGTTACCATCATCCTTGAAAACTTGCAGAAAATAATTCGGAGAAGGAGAACAAATTTAAAAAATCATGAAATCTTTTATTCCTTTATATTTTATTTTTCATATCTAATAAAAATAAAATAAATATAAAGGGACAATTCATACAGATTGAGCTAGCCCCAATGTCAGTTCGAAACTTGTGTTATGGGATACTAACTCAAAGATATTATATTTTAAAACAAATACATATAAAAATAAACATCCAAGACCCAAGGCCAATCAGAAAAAGTTCGTTTTTCATCATGACCCGACCGGGGATCGAACCCGGGACCTCCTGGGTGGCGGTCTGGCGTGGTAACCATTACGCCACGGAGGTCGTAAATAAGTGCAAATATAGAAAAATAGCAAAAGTGGACCTAAATAAATGTTGCCTATTCTGTTTGAATAGTTGACGTGTCTTTTTAGTTTACTTAACTACCGGTGTTACGAATTCAAAACACCACCTTTGCAAATTACAGCATAACTGCATTATCAAATATTCATATGAATGTAAACAGTGGTATTAGATATTCAGAACGGTTTATCAAGCCAACTGTAGGTGAATTTTTAAAGAGCACAATACCACAACAATGGCTTACCTAACAATTTAAAAAATATAGTGGCGACTAATAACACTCCATGTTGTATTACGCATGCAAATTGTTGAATATACAGTTTTAAGTGCATGCACTCTGACTCGCTGCCAGATAATCATAAATCGCTTTCCATAACAAGAATATTTTTTTATACCACTAAGGTGGGAAACAAGCAGTCGGCCCTGATGGTAAGCACAGTAGCCTATGGACGCTTGGAATACCGGTGGTATCACTCGCGCGTTACCGACCCTGTAAAAAAAGTGGAACTCTGGAGACCTTACTTACCGTAGGAACACAACATGGTCGAGACGCATGTTTTTGGCTACGATACGATCTTCTGTAAGGTGGAGATTTTTCTCCAGACTGCTCCAATTTGAGCGGATTATCCGCTATTCCCTACCTCTATTAATATAAGTGAATTCCTACGATTACAAATTAGTAGTGCTTATTATTATTTTATTGTTAATCCATTAAGGTCCAACTGCTGGGCAAAAACCTCCCTTTACGCTTCTAAGCATCTCTATTGTTTGCCAGTTCCCCCCAATCCTACTATCCTACTTTACTTCCTACTAATATTATAAAGGCGAAAGTTTGTGTGTATGTTTGTTACTTCTTCACGGTCGTCATATGGCTACACGTACACCAATTTTCATGGACCGGACCGGATCGGACCGGAACGGACCGGAACGGATCGGACCGGATGGAGCGCGTACCGTACCGGGCTGTGCCGGACCGGCCCGAACCAAACCAGACCGGAATATGTTTCCGAAGAAAAATATGCTAATTGTTAGTAGGTCACGCGGGCAAAGCCGCGGGCAGAAGCTAGTGGTATATAAGTGTAAAATGTTAATATGGTAATCCTATATAGGCTCTATTAAAATTTTATAAAATGTACATTCAGGTCAGATTTCGGGAAAATATCCTAATAGCGTCGTGAATGTACCTATCCAGTAAGTATATTTTCGATGATCTCAAAAGAAAAATATGCTAATTGTTAGTAGGTCACGCGGGCAAAGCCGCGGGCAGAAGCTAGTGGTATATAAGTGTAAAATGTTAATATGGTAATCCTATATAGGCTCTATTAAAATTTTATAAAATGTACATTCAGGTCAGATTTCGGGAAAATATCCTAATAGCGTCGTGAATGTACCTATCCAGTAAGTATATTTTCGATGATCTCGTGGTATAGAACTTAAAAATTGTAAACAATAAATTATTCTCCGGGGATACTTGATCAAGATTACAGAATCTTGATTAAAATGTAATCCCCGGAGTCGCGCGTGTACTGACTACTACTGACACGCGTCGCGTATATAGTGTGTTTCCAATATTTGACAAAAGATGGCGCTGTTACATTCCTGAATCGCGCTATGGTTTCGTTTTCGCCGTTTCTCTAATATGCTCCCAGTTCCCTTGCTAACTTGAACCCACGTCCGGACTCCGGAATGGACGTGGGTTTTATCCCACTTCTGATGTAATTTTTGAAAATCGGACTTTTTGAGTCCGATTGTATAGAATGAAATGAATCTAAAAAAAATATTGTTGTGTTCGGTGTTCTTAATAAATAAATAAACATTATAGAGATAGAGAAGATTTTTCTGCCAAATGATTATAGGGAGGTTTTTTTTTACTGTTTGGCAAACAAGACACGTGTAGGGAGGTTATTATTGTGTACTTTTAGAGATTATTGATGAGTTGCACAAAGCTATTTTAAAGTTAATGGCATTATGGCACATATTATATATATACTGATGTCACTGTCAAACTAAATAAGAAAAAAAGAGAGCTTAAAACCTAACGAAGTAAAAAAAAATTTTTTTTACGGTTTACAAATAATTATTACTTTCTAAAGGATTGATCCAACTTTAAGGCAAGTTCATCATCATCATCTCAGCCACAAGAAGTCCACTGCTGGACATAGGCCTCCCCCAAACGCCTCCAATGCGACCTGCTGGCGGCCTGCATCCAGCGGCTTCCTGCGACTTTCTTTAGGTCGTCTGACCACCTTGTAGGTGGGCGTCCTACGCTGCGCTTTCCGGTACGTGGTCGCCATTCCAGAACCCTCTTGCCCCACCAGCCGTCGGTTCTGCGCGCTATGTGCCCTGCTCACTGCCACTTGATTTGATCCGTTTGGCTATGTCGGTTATTTTGGTTCTGCTACGGATCTCCTCATTCCTGATTCGATCTCGTAGAGAAACTAAATTAGTAGTAATATGAGACCTTTAAATTCAAAAGCGACGTTATTAGGTATTGCATGGTGGGAGTGGGACCTATGATAGGATAAGGGCTTATTGCGGATATCGTATTCGATAGATAAACTGATAGTTTTAATAGCTTTGTTGATAGTTTGTTTGATAAATAGGTTAGCCGGAATTTATCCAGTGATAAGTATATTGATAATATCTCATCTCATGCCTTTTTTTTACAATCATTTTGACAGATTCGGTTGCAGACTACAGTCGGTCACTGCGTAGTATAACTAATGGTGTAATCCAACAGAGTTAAAGGGTTTATTAGCCGTAGTCTACCATAGCCCGTATTCGATACGTCAGCGTCAAGTATTAACAGATTTTCGATTAGCCGTGGTCGACTACACCATGTCTCCTTCGGTCTCGATCACTTACAAGTGCAAATACATTTTCGGTTAGCGGTATCCGGCCACAGATTTTACGATGACTGAACACATCTAACTTCTCGAACCATCATTGTATTAAAATTTAATTAATGTCGACCGCCGCCCCGGCGCCGCTTCGCTTGCCTAGAACAGTGTGTCTTTTTGATATGATGATATTAATTAACGATTCTCGAAAGCGAATCTATGGTTTTGTTTGTATTATATACCTGTGTAGATACTATTATTATAAAGAGAAAAGATTTGTATTTCTGTTTGACGAATATACTGAAAAACTACTGTACCGATTTCAAAAACTCTTTTAACATTATGAAGGTACATTACCCCCGGGTAACATAGACTATATATATATTTTTTTTTTATTAGGGATTTTTAGTAAATCCCGTGCGAAGCCGGGGGCGGTCTGCCAGTAAGTAATAATTATAGTTAGTTAATTATAATTTTTTAAAGTAGTTCATGTAAGTGATATATGTTTATTTCTTGTGAGAATAAAGATTTCTTTATGCGTAAACAGTACAATTCCATGAGGTCCCCGCTTTCAATTCAACCCTATCGACGCAAATGGACAAAGAAACAAAGTATATAATAATATCATGGTCAAAATTCATCCGGAAAAAATTGCAAAGTTCGAAAAAATATATAAACTTTGAAAGGCTTAATCTCGAAAACTATTGGGTCTACAAGTCTACAGAGACAGTTTTAGTATCATATTGTAGCAAATTTAGTCTACTTTAAAAACGTCCAAATTTTTTTTTTCTAAAACTAGTTCTTTTTTTCAATTTTTTACAAAGTTGCGTTCGGCGCTCGAGGTCACAAACTTGGATTATTCATTAGACCAACATCATAAACAAGTCTGCAAAAAATCAGAACTACTATTTGACGCATGCTTCTATGCGCATGCTGTGATGTATAAAGTTACTCGGCTAAAGGACAAATACACACATATTATAACTAATAACAAACAACAGCTGGCTTCCTTTTTATAGCAATAGGTACATAGTAATTTAAAGCCAATTAAAAGGTTTCCACTGATATCAAGTTAATATAAACAAGATTATTTCCTACTAGCTTTTGCTCGCGACTTTGTCCGCGTGAAATATGTTTTTATGGCAGTTAATATTTTTTTCACTTCTCATGCTCTGAAATTTCTTTTTTGTGCAGGATATAGGCTGCACAAAATCGATTTTTGTGCACAAGTGCATAAACGTATCTACATAAAAATGTAAGAAAATGAGCCATACAACCAAACACAATAAAAAGTTCAGAGATAGAATTTGTTATTTTATAATATTTACTTTAATTTATTTACCTTATGTGATTTTTAATATATAAAAGATATTAAAATTTAAATTAAAGTACGGTAGGTTATTTAATTAATTTAAGAAAATTATTATTACAAAATTAATTTAATAGTAGGCTGTATAGATCTGCAGCCCAAGCCTAATTTAATAGTAGGCTGTATAGCTCTGCAGCCAAAGCCTAATATCGTGTCGTAAGATTTTTAAAAATGGCGGCGGGAAACAGGTCTTGAATTTTCGTGCGTTTATTAATTTTATTTCCTCGCAATCGAAGTGCAAAGCAGAGTTTATAACTCGTCCACAAAACCATTTTATCCTCGACATTACTATCAGCCCGAGCCGAAGCAGTCTCGGATAAAAATGGTTAGTTTTGTGCACTTGTAAAATCTACTATTTTCGGGCGACCATTTTAAATATAAACTACAAAGTATTGTAGCGGGAGCGAGGGTGATAGGGCGACCGCCACAAAGGGAAGATCTTCTCGCCAGGCTGGGTGTGATGCCTGAGGAACCGCTGCTCAGATAATGCGTCTGTCGGAGGTTTGTTATACAATTATTGATTTATACAGTTGCAATATTTGATTAAAAAATCGTAAGAGGCATAAATATTCCTTGGTTCTATTTTAAAAGCCGTAAACAGATTCCTGTATTTTTTTTTTACATACAAAGATTTGAGAGATTTTCAGAATAACCTCTATCAGTGCGCACAATGTACATGTATTTATGAGATGTTTGTGCAAAGAGTTTCATAAAAGTTGCTGGCCACTTTTGTGAACTGCTTGAAGGCTTGAATCGACGAATCTCCTATCAGTACTGTTAGTAATAAATGGAATCTCGTCGACCTATGTCGTGTTTTTTTTGGAAAATTACAATAAAATTTACCATGTGATCGAACTATTTTTTATATTTTTTCTGAGGCGTTTCTTAGGTAGGAGCGACTGTCACGCCGCATACTGACAGGCAAGTGTCCGCGCCCTTTCACACGGGGTTTCATAACATAAAAATGTATTTTGTGCCTCACGGGCGGATTAAAATTTTCGTCAAAAATATTAATTTTAAATGTAAGTTTATTGTAATGTTTTTTTTTTACTTATTCGTGTTCAGTATCAGCAGTAGATTCGATTCCAAAAATATTACAACTCTAGAAATCAATCAACACATAGTATATCTCCACATCACATCGCGGAAAACTCGGAGAGCACGGTTCAGAATTGTGTGGACGGAGAGATGTCTGTATAGGCAGCGCCCTTTCTGTTCGCATGTGGACAACACACCGCCCTTGTGTTGGCAGCTCGATCGCGTGCACCACGCGATGACGTCACGCGAGGCAGAACAAAATTGCACCTGCTTGTGGGAGGCTTAATTCGCCGCCTATTGGTTCATCTCTGCCGTCTGCATTCTGTCGACTAACCACAAACCTGAAAGGAGAACCTTCAACGAGGGGGACTGCAACATAGTCCCCCTCGTTGAAGGTTCAGAGGAGCCAACTCTACGGATAATAATATCGTGGTTTCATAAAACCCTTGTTCATCAAGCAAACATTATTTTTCGATACGATTTAATACGATTAATAGACGCATTATTTCTATAATTTAAACGTGTACTTATTGTAGATAATTATTCGATAGTAAACATATTTAAACAAAAGTATTTAAGTAGTTTTGAAAATTTGATTATCCTATTTTGAGAAAAAAAATACAAAACGAGTGTGAGACGCTAAATGCCTTCAATGGCCGTTGCCAGTTTGTCTGCTATCTTTACATAATATAAATGAAGTCGCTTTTGCTTTCTGTGTGTCCCTATTACTACAGTCATTCGGTAGTTTTGCCTGGAAAGTTTTCCGGGAGTGTTGAAAATTAGTAATTTTATAGATTTCGATGTGCTCTTTGCGAATTTCAACTTTGCCACCTCGTATCTTTGCCGCTCGCGCCGCCATACTGGAAAAATTGCATCTAAAAACGGTTTTTTGACAATATATCCTTTCCAACTCATTTTACGATCCAAATGTATAAATTAAACTAGAAAAAATTTCCTGTAATTTATGTTTTACCTTTTTTTGTAAAATCAAGACGAGAAGGTTTTTATATAGGTCTTGGTTACCTGAAATAAATGTTTACATAGAAGATAAGGTCAAGTTGGTATCGAAAAAGCTCGGTGTGCTAATATATGCCTTATATAGTAATGCTAACTATATAAGGCGAAGCGGTACTTCAATCCGGGGCAGAGACTTGTACTGTATAAATCTCAAGTCCGACCCCACATGGAGTACTGCTCTCACCTATGGGCTGGAACGACGGCGTACCAACTTGGACCTCTTGTCTCGACTCAAAGACGTGCTATGAGGATTGTCGACGATCCCAAGCTAACAAGTGATATCGAGCCCCTCAATCTGCGGAGAGACTTCGTCTCCCTATGCGTGTTCTACCGCTTGTATGGCTTTGTTCCGAGGAATTGTTTGACTTGATGCCTACGGCCACTTTCTACCATCGAACTGCTCGTCACCGGCGGGGAATCCAACCTCTCAGTATGTCCTTTCTCATAATTTTGCATAGATTACAACGCCATAAGCTGCCACGTGCTATGCTGCGCTGCATGCAGTGTGCATAATTTTCAATACTCCCGGAAAACTTTCCAGGTAACCTCATTTTTTAGCCCCAAATGACTGTAGTATATGTATGCTTAAATCTTTAAAACTACGCAACGGATTTTGATGCGGTTTTTTTTAATAGATAGAGTGATTCAAAAGGAAGGTACATTCCAAAACTCCCACGGGAAATCGGAATGTTTATAAAATAAAATATCAAAACTGTCGGAACAAAATATATCTCCACGGGTCTATTTAATTGGTCAGTGATCGACGCTCAGGAACATCCGTCCACTTAAGTCTGGCCTCTAATGGTCGAGTATCGACGTTTTCATAAATTCGTTGGTCGTCCAGTTAACATAGAACAGGCCTTATGGGTATTATCGCCGGCGCTCAACCTAGAAAGCTGATATTTTGTAAGAGGTTCCCTTTGACAAGGATTAAGATGGGGTTTTATAGAATTCCCACGGGAAAGGGAGTAATAGGACTATTAGTGTATTATCGCAGGCGCTCAACCTATAAAGTTGGAATTTTGTATTGAGGTTCCCTTTATGATGTGGACAAGGATAAAGATGAGGTTTTATAGAATTCCCACGGGAAAGGGTGTAATAGGACTGTAAGTGTATTATCGCAGGCGCTCAACCTAGAATGCTGGAATTTTGTAAAGAGGTTCCCTATAAGATGTTGACAAGGACAAAGACGGCAATTTATAAATTTCCCACGGGAACGGGAGTAATAGGACTGCACATTGTATTATCGCTGGCGCTCAACCTAGAAAGCAGGAATTTTGTATAGAGGTTCTCTTTATGATGTTGACTAGGACAAAGACAGGATGTTATAGAATTCCCACGGGAAATGGGAGTTATAGGACTAAAAGTGTGTTATCGTAAGCGCTCAACCTAGAAAGCTGGAATTTTTTATAGAGGTTCCCTTTATGATGTTGACAAGGATAAAGATGGGGTTTCATAGAATTCCCACGGGAACGGGAGTAATAGGACTGTACGTGTCGTGTATTATCGCAGGCGCTCAACCTAGAAAGCTGAAATTTTGTATAGATAAGGTTATTCCCTATTGACAAACCAACCAGAAAACGTATTAAATCATAAAAGTAAATATACATTTAATGAATATAAAATAATTAGCTTAATAAATATTTATAGTTTCAATATTTATAAACTTTAATAAAAACTTAAACTTATAAGGACTGTATCTGAACGATTTCCTATTTAATAACTGCAGTCTAGACTAGACTGCCAGCCCGGAGTCAATTGCATGTTACTTACAAATAATTCCAGTGTGCGACCGGCGAACGAGTGGTGTAGAATTGAAATTATTGAGAGCGAGACCCATTCATTGAAATTATTTTAAAAGTAAACTTTCTTTTAAATCAATTTTAAATAATGGGCATGGGTATATCCTTCTTTCTCAATATTCATTATTTTCCCATTACCTATTTGAAATTATTTTAAAAAAAAATTCTAAAGCTGTGCTACTAGCATCGAATACGTAGCCGGATACATACTCGATGGCTACTAGTAATTCCAAACATCATTCAAGTAATAAAACATTCAATAAACTCTTTACGTACTTTGTGTTAAGTCATTGTACCTATTGTATTGTATCATGGCTGAAATAATCAGACACATTATGACATTTCATCTAAATTAAGTATAATAAAATTATCCCTCAAGAAAATATGTATCCCTTTGTATCATTTATATGACTCTACTAATGTCCAAAGCAATGATACAAAAAGAAACAGTTTATTCAGAGTGTAAAATAACTTTTTTAAAGTTTAAAAAACTTTTCCAAAGTGTCAAATACTCACTTAAAAGGTATTTACTTACTATATCAACATATCTGGAAGGCGTGGGCGTGGATCATGGTGCTCGGTGTTTGACAGCTTCACGTAACCTTTTCGAACAAGTTACCAGCTCCAATGCGGCGTGCGGCGACGACGTACACTGCCGATTTGGCGGGAGTATGCTACCTCCTACTCCAGTCATGCACCCACCGCCCCCGATTGTCCTGCCATCTCTTAACCGCTTTGTGTAAATTTCAAACACTGCAGAGACAGCGGCGCGCGCAATCCCCGCGCGCCCTCCTCCGTCCCGCAAAACCTTTCCTACGATCGATTCATCGTTTAGCTACTTATTATCAAGTAAAGCTCAGTTCACGAATTGGGTCACTTGCGTTTCATTCACGCACCAGAAAAATGGCTCTTCATTGTTTACGCGGTCCACAGGTTTGCAAAACCAGGCGGGGCAGAGCGGCGCGCTGCGGCGGTAGCACAGGGCGGGGTTGCAGGCCACCCTGCAAATGCAGCGCCGTCGGCGGGCGGATCGCACGTTGCGTCACACTCTAGAACTAACCTATATTTCTGTTCTGTCATTTTAATATAGTGAGTTTCATTTAACGTTTTCTAAATTATTACAACATTATGTTTCAAAGTATTTCTTTTTTTTCCAAAATAATGATAAAATAGAAGCATGAAATTAATGGGCATGTTATTAATTTCAAAATGTTTGTGTGATGTGAAACTCACTATTACCAAATTACGCTATTTTAATTGCAACAGTTAAAAAGAATTACTTAGATGCAGTTAGACAGAATAATATTGAGTCATGTAACATTCCTGATTCGGCCTAGTGTAGCCAGGCTAATTTTTTTTAAAATAAAAATATGTATTTTTTTTTAAATAATATAGCCAATGTTTTTTTTTAAACCACAAAGGTGGCAAACTAGCATACTGGGGGTATCACTCACGCGTTGCCAACCCTCCAAACCCCCCCAAGTGGAGTTCTGGAGACCTTACTCACCGTAGGAACACAGCATGGCTGAGACCAATGCTATTTGGCTACGATCTGCTGTAAGGTGGAGGTCCTCTCCCAGACGAGCTGCTCTGATTTGAGCGGATTATCCGCTGCGCCCTACCTCTCTGTTACTCGGGGGTAATGTATCTTCCCAAAGGTGAAAGAATTTTTGAAATCGGTCTAGTAGTTTTTGAGTTTATTCGTAACCAACGTACACATTAAAAAAAAAATCTTTCCTCTTTATAATATTAGTGTAGATTTAGATTTTAATTAAACAATTTTTATTATATCTGTTATTTAAAATCAGGTAAAAAAATATAAGTATTTGTAGTATTTGGTTTTTGTTTATATTTATATGTGTATAAACTATCACACATTTTTTAATAATTAACTTAGTTTTCCTTAATGTTTCCTAATTTTAACTAAATTGAGTTTCATGGATTCATGGATGCACTAATCTTATAGTAGTTTTGCTGCAAGCGTAAACTTTACGGAGCTATGAAATTTAAATAGATTTTAAAAGTTCCATTTACTGCATACTGCTATTTATTTAACTTTTGCATGCTACAAGGAAATTATTCAATGTAAAGAACATTTATATTCTACGTTTTTCCAAACACCACAACAAATAATACGAGCTTTTACACGCAACTTCATATGGAAATAGTTTATGGCAATAAACTTAAGTAAGTACATAGGCAAAAAAGTAACCTACGTTGTTCATGTTAAGGTTCAAACTATCGCATCGAAATCAGAAACCTAATATTCCCACCCAATTACGTGCATAATAGGGTTAAATGCGCGCTACAATGGTTTATTAACCATATTACGTTCGTAACTTAGGTATCTCATATCTGCATATCACTGAAGTAGGCACCTAGGTATAAATTGGTGTTGAGGCTATTACTATGCAGATAACAATCTGATTAATTAAGGGTATAATGCATCTAAGAGTCATCTGCGGTTCTGTGATGGCTTACCATCACGTGATCCGATAATTTACTGTTAATATTCTCGTGTAACATAAATCCCCATGCACCACTGAACAATTGTTCAAATAATTGTTGAATTGTTATATATTGTGAAGTTATAACTGAAACACTGTCTGACGAGATATTGTGTACAGGTCATTTTCTCTGTAGCCTTTGTTTCAAACTAAACCGCAATTTCTGCGTGGAAATACAAAAGCGAAACTTAAACTATCTAACTTCACAAACACCCACGTTGTTACAGTAACCTGATATAACAATTTTACAAAGGATTTATTAATGACTTATTGTTTTTTCTTTTTACATTGTAGATATAGTACTACTGTATAATGACATCATTATATTATTTGTCATAATTTCAAAAACAATCAGTTTTTTAGTTACGTATAATTCGCCGCGTCTAGTGATTTTTGAAAATAATATTATTATATTTTATTAGTGAATAACTAAGCTATCCCAAATACTTAAATGTTTTATTTTATAATGTTATATTAAGGGTTGACTCATCTATCGAATAAATCAAGACAAACTAGAACCTGCGAAACTTAGCGATATGGGCGCATATCTGAGTTCATATCTGAGCGCATAGCGGAGCGGAGAAGAGCAGTGAAAAGAGGCAAATTTAATGTTTCCACAGAAATGGAGTGGAGGGGAGCGGAGTGGAGCAGACCAGAGTTTCTTTGGACCGATTTCCGATAACGAAATAAATACCGTTCGGCGCCGCGTCTCACTCACCTTCGATACCCTCCGCTTTGCTGCCCTCCACTCAAGACCACCGCCCTTCACATCTCCGTTCTGTCCAGCTCAAGGCAGCATGTTCATACTCGAGCCTGGACCACTTACACTCGCAGAGCGAAGATTTCGAGCACTGAGATTGGTCAATTCACAACTTCTGCATCAGTTGACATGCACCCATACTTATTATTATTTATTTACAAAAACCATTGGACACGGACCTTGACATGCATGAGTTGAATGAAAACATGAAAAACACATCATTGATGACACTTTTATTGATCAAGCAAGCACATTGTGCTAAAATAGTAGGTACATACAAAGCTCAATATCATTATATTTTGCTAGCAGCATTCCATCTATAGTATCTTCAAAGCCTGTTTCACAATTTCCTGAAAAGTACCAGAAAATTCTTATATATTGTGATCAATTGTCGAAACATCATATAAGTTTATCCGACCGATAGGGTATCTGGAACTTATCAGGACATCGTGAAACCTGCTGTTGATCTATTGTATACGCCCGAAAATAATCTCTAAAAGTGTTACGATTAAAATTATAAAATTGTATGATACAGATATGTAAGAATCCCTCTATCACCGACATTTTGTTGGTCCAATTCTTACGAGACATCCTTTAACGTTAGATCAAAATAAAGACTACATTCGTCTCAATGTAAAAATAAAATGTAAAAATCAAATCGTTCCACATTTACTATAAAGGATATGTGCTGTTCCTATAAAATCTTCAAGAAATTTTATTCTTATTTTATGGGACGCGTATCTTCAAGAAATGGCTGGATAATAAAACTTTTGACCGAGCAAAATTGCGAACCAATTGCTAAGTTCTCAAGTGCAGACGACCTGCTTCTGAAGTAATGTATGTCAAAAATCTATTTATGTGCAATTGTTATTATCGAATTGAGAATATCACATAACCGCCACCCGCATTTACATCACACACATTTATTTACAAAAAAAAATGTAGTAGGTACCCCATAGTACAAGCTTAGCTGCTTAGGACTAGATGGCGTTGTGTGATTCGTCCAAGAATATATACTTATCAGTTTCTAATTGCTAATGCATTTACGTGCAGGCCCCCTTAGTTAGTTCTGTAGTTCGAAACTAGATTGACAAAGCAAACAACAAGTATCAACAAGAGAGAAGCGAAGAGAATTTAACATGGCTTCCAAATAGGTTTATGAGTACGAGGCGACGAACTAACTGCAATCACGAGCGGCTTCTGTATACAATAGGCTATTTGAATGATTTTGAAAAACTGTTTTAAATTATTCGTTGGTATATGATTAATACACCACATGTATATTTCTGCGAAATTTGCAGTATTTTCCGTAAAATATCGGTTTAAAATTTAAATTACAATATTCGCGCTAAAAACGCTTTTTCTGTAATGGCGGACGCCGTGACGTCACAGGCAAGTAAACTTGTACCAAAGTGTACATTCAGCGTGTTTAGAATATTTTTTCTGTTATTTTACTGGAAAAAATGGTTTATAAATGGTGTAATTGTGCCACAATGTACAAATACTTCTATAAAAACTCCACAAAAACTGTTTGTCTCTGTGTTAGCTCGAAGAGACCCAACAGCATTTTATCTCATACAAATGTTTTTATGTGTGAAGATCACTTTGATGTAAGTATGCCAGTAATATTTGATTCGAATAGTAATAGATAAAATGATATAATCACACAAAATGTCGTAACAATGAACAATGTTGACTTGCGTGTGACGTCACGCGAAGCATAGCCAATCACAGAGCGTTCTTGTGGCTGAAGAAATTTAAAAAATAATTTGGATTTATTTTGTTTATTTTGAAAAATCTATAAATATTTTTGGATATAACAGAGATAAATATGTTTTTTTATGTTATTACCTAATAGGATGACCACATTTCGTAGCATATTTTTAATAGTGTCAAATAGCCTATTTCAATGAACACAATTTGGACGCCTACTACCGACTGAAGCGACCTTTTGTCACTATAACTTAAGTGTCGTCATTATGTCTCTTCTTACCCAATGAAAGTTCCTCACAGGTCATGGTTTCTAAAAATTCTAAATTACATTAAACAGATAATATGTTAACAAAAATGTAGACTTATGATTATTATGTGGAGATAATAACATACATTTGTGGAAACTTAGTTTTTAAATTCATTATCGTATAGTAGTAGTATTTATACAAAGTAATTGGTAAAGAAACTTAGGCACCATATTCAGTTTGAAAAGACGTTTCTAATGTCTGTTTTCACCAAAGCCTCCTAGCGGTATGAATAATTTATGTCGTCAAACGTCAAACTGTGGCATGTTTTATTACGAACCAAGTGTACCTACAAAAGGTGTTATAAATAAAATATTGTAATGCTAAACACACAGAGTAATCACGCAGAGTAAAACACATTATCGCTGCATGCTCTGTTCTGTACGGTACTCTGATTTATGCAAAGTGAACGAATTCGCATTGAACACCTTCAACATTGCACGTATGTGACCTACTCGTATTTTTAATACGATTTTTATATACTTACACTTTGCCAAATTGCAACCCAAGCGAACGCCGCGTCCAAGTGGATTGACTTTATTCCTTCACATTTATATTTATATTGTGAAGCTGAAGAGTTTATTTGTTAAAATGAAAGCACTAATCTCAGAAACAGAAAAATACTTTTGGTTTTGGATAGCCTACGTATATAAATAACAAGATACGCAGACGAAATTGCGCAAATCATAACTAATATCAGAATACCTTACGTCTTACTTATTATTGACTCCAAAGCAGTTACTGATATGATTTCTTGATTAAGGAAATGTACCTGTACAACCCCCTTATAAAATTGAAACCATTATCTTCTTTACATAGTATAAAATGAAGTCGTTTTTGCTGTCTGTGTGTCCCTATGTATGCTTAAATCTTTAAAACTACGCAACGGATTTTGATGCGGTTTTTTTAATAGATAGAGTGATTCAAGAGGAAGGTTTTTAAGTATTATACATTCCAAAATTCCCACGGGAAAGCGGGATGATTATACATATAAAATATCAAAACTGTCGGAGCAAAATGTATCTCCACGGGTCTATTTAACTGGTCAGTGATCGTCGCTCAGGAACATCCGTCCACTTAAGTCTGACTTCTAATATTGTGGGAGGTCAATGATTATCGCAGGCGCTCAACCTAGAAAGCTGAAATTTTGTATAGAGGTTCCCTTTAAGATGTTGACAAGGATAAAGATGGAGTTTCATAGAATTCCCACGGGAAAGGGAGTAATAGGACTGTAAGTGTATTTTCGCAGGCGCTCAACCTAAAAAGCTGGAATTTTGTATAAAGGTTCCCTTTATGATGCTGACAAGGATAAAATGGGGTTTTATAGAATTCCCAAGGGAAAGGGAGTAATAGGACTGTAATTGTATTATCGCAGGCGCTCAACCAAAAAAGCTGAAATTTTGCATAGAGGTTCCCTTTAAGATGTTGACAAGGATAAAGATGGGGTTTTATAGAATTCCCACGGGAAAGGGAGTAATAGGACTGTAAGTGTATTATCGCAGGCGCTCAACCTAGAAAGCTGGATTTTGTTTAGAGGTTCTCTTTATGATGTTGACAACGATAAAGACGGGATGTTATAGAATTCCCACGGGAATACGAGTAATAAATAGGACTGTAAGTATCGTGTATTATCGCAGGTGCCAGGGTACGCATAAATACGCAAGAGTAAGCCAGAGTACGCAAGTGTACGCCAGAGTACGCAAGAGTACGCCAGAGTATGCAAGAAAATGCCACAGTACGCAAGAATACGCATGAATACGCCACAGTAAGCATGAGTACGCCAGAGTACGCAAGAGTACGCACAATAAGCAAGAATACGCATGAATACGCCACAGCACAGTATGCAAGAGTACGCCAGAGTAATCAAGAGTACGCAAGACTACTCAAGAGTAGTTCTTTACACCCAGGAGTTCTTTACTACACCCAGGCAGGGTGGATGTAATGAACTTTCGCGCGGTGGCAATGACCTTCCACTCAGGGTGGATCTTCCACCACGTAATGTCTCCCTTTCTCTTCCATTTTTAAACATGTATACTAAACTAAACCGCAGAACCGATTTTGATGGATTTTGGTATAAAGATAGATAGGATAGGACCTTGGAAAAGAAAAGAAACTACTCAAAGTACTAATCCTGAGCAGACGAAGTCGCGGGTACCAGCTACCCACGCGGGCGAAGCCACGGGTACAGCTAGTTATCTTATAATCAACATTATTTTCTACCAAATCTAATAAAATGATTAAAATGTATGTTACAAAATGTAAAGCAAAGCAAAACCTTGAGCGCAGAGCGCATGTAGATAACTTTTCTAATTTCGTTGTGAGAGCAGCGTAACTTCGTTTAGCTTTTAAAACATAGTATTTCATTTCATGAGTTTGTAAAATTGTAATAAACAGAACGTCCTCTGCAAGCTTAATGCAACTCTAATAATCTATTTGTATTTTAGTTGTGACATTTCGTAGTTTTGACTTTTCAGGCGAAATTGAGTTTTATTTTATGACCTACATTTGTAGTTGGTGCACAAAACAAACCATTTTTATCCGAGACTTGCTGATAGTAATGTCGAAGATAAAAATGGTTTTGTGGACGAGTTATAAACTCTGCTTTTCACTTCGATTGCGAGGATATAAATTAATATATACGCACGAAAAACGAAGACCTGTTTCCCGCCGCTTTTATTTAAATCTTACGACATTGAAATTAGGCTTGGGCTGCAGACCTATACAGCCTACTTAAATTAATTTTGTAATAATAATTTTCTTAAATTCATTAAATAACCTACCTTACTTTAATTTAAATTTTAATAACTTTTATGTCTTAAAAAACACATAAGGCAAATAAAATATAAGTAAATATTATAAAATAACAAATTCTATCTCTGAACTTTTTATTGTGTTTGGCTGTATGGCTCATTTTCTTTGCCTTAATTTAGATACATTTATGAGTAGATACGTTTATGCACTTGTGCACAAAAATCGATTTTGTGCAGCCTATATCCTGCACAAATAAGCAATTTCAGAGATTTGTGAAAACACATGATTAGAACTCTAATTAAGGATCTAGTTTAAAAAGCTTGCTTTAAAAAACCGTTTGTCTAAATGAGCTGCCAGTTCTTTCTAGTACCTAAGTAACGTAAGTAGTAAGTATGTAAGTAAATTTAGCATTCACATTTTATAAGCACGCCTCTATTAACTTTTTTAAAGATTAGTAACCTTTAAATTTAGAGTTAAAAAGCTCAAGCCTATCAGGTAAAGAAACCTTTGACTCGACAGGGAAGCCATTGAACATAGTTAACTAGATACGTAAATAGCAATATAAAAACCATTTACTCAATATTATCACATTAATAAGCCAAATTTGTTAAATGAAATTATTTGAAATTTTTATATTGCAATTATTCAGACTTTTTAAATTGATTTTAATATTTATTTATCGAATTTTATGCAAACATGTGTTTAAATTGTACCTCCACAAGTCTACAAAATAATGAACACGTAGCGCGTAGTCGGGTTCTATATCATTATAGGAACTACATAATTGAAGTGCGGCTTCGAAAGCGACACTAATAAGTACAGTACAGTAACAACAAAAGAATATGACAGCTCGCGCAAAAGAAATAAATTATGCAGAAATTGCTTACATGTTACAGTTGAATGTAGGGCGTAACTGGCGTAAATTATACGACAGAAATTTAACGTCTAAATTAAATACTTACGCCCGACATTTAAACTATTCAACGGTTTTTTTTACGACCTGCGTGGCGTTATGGTTACCATGCCAGACCCCAACCCAGGAGGTCCCGGGTTCGAATTCTGGTCGGGTCATGATGAAAATAACGAACTTTTTCTGATTGGTCGCGGGTCTTGGATGTTTATTTAAATATAACTCAAGTTTCGAACTTACTTTGGGACTAGCTTAATCTGTGTAAATTGTCCCAATATATTTATTTATTATAATTATAATTATACGACAGAAGTTCAACGTCTGAATTCAAAATTTCCGCGCTTATAGTATTATCAAACCTACACGGTATGAGACTGTAAAAATATACGTCAATTTCATAATAATAGAATCAAATATATAAAATTTCAGGTTTGGTTCATATTGATAGCGTGAAAACAAACATTGGAAAAACCTAAATTATCGTAAATTCGACTTACTTATTTGAAATTAGCTTTACTGAAACTAAACATTTCGCTTAACTTAATTTGTTCCAGGGCCAGAGTCCGTACATTGCCGCTCCTCCTTTGAAATGTAATCAAATTCACTTTGACCGAGTTGCTTTGAACTAAAATAGTACACAGGCCTCGGTTGAATCAACGACCGGCAGGGCACACGTTATGCTCTACGAATACAGGAAATTGAATAGCATCGTCCTGATTCATAAAGCCAGTCATTTAACCAGTACACTAGAATTTTTAAATTTGGACGTAAATAGCGAGTACTTTTAGTGTGAATAATATATGTAATAACTTCTATTAGACGAACCTTAATTTATAACTAATTTACCAAAGAGGAAATCAAAACGGTGCTACTTTAACCGACCAATAATGTAGTGGGGTTTGAATTCATAAGTATAATTTTATCACCAAGTAATAATTTCTCAATACTTTTACAATCGTCCGATATCCTTTAAATACGTATCTTTTTGAAAATATATTAAATTGATGTTGTCATATAATTATGCGTTTAAATATGTCAGATTCCTTTAAAGATTTTCGAAATTTTAAAGTCTCTTGTGTAACATTTTTCACCCCTTTTTCTATCTCTCTCCAATTATATCAGAAAATATACTATTGGGTAAAGTTTCGCCCTTTTAGATCCAGTAGTTTCGAAATATCATCAATTTGTATGGGAATTTCTATAGAAAAAAAAATTGTATGCGGTATAGGGTAGGGTAGAGAAGTTCAATTAAAAAAACCGGGCAAGTACGTGTCGGGCCACGCACAATGTAAGGTTCCGTATTTGCTGTGCTTTGCTTGCCAGTTGAGTCCAATATCAAATTCTATCACATTTGTAAGTTTTCATCAAATAAATTTTATTTTATGAGTTTGTCGGCTATTCCTCGGTAACTAGTAGAGCCTACTTAACCGTTATAGTTTTCATTGAAGGTTCAGCATATGGACTACTACTACCATGATTTTTTTCAAATTTCTAAACATAAGTCTTTCGGAGATAGAGGAGTGGGGGACCACCGTGCAAAACGAAAATTAACACGATAAATGTAAATAATTCCGAAACGGATCATTGTATCGAAGAATGACCTTTGCACACCCTCAATGTTTTGAAGAGACCTATCTAACGATAAAAAAAATAATTTCCACTTTACATGTAGGCACCCCAAAAAATTACAATTTATCAAAATTTTGTCCCAGCACTTTGTTAGCATTGTTAATATGAGTATACATACCAAATTACAGCTTTCTAGCATCAAGCGTCTAGGCGCTAGACCGCGGACGGACAGACGGACATGGCGAAACTATAGGGTTTCCTTGTAATTTACTACGGAACCCTAAAAAGAATCATCCAAACAGGATCACTATAACTTCCGAGGTTAAAACCTAACCGCACTACGCTAATTATATTGATCTTATTATGTTACATTGTATCATGATAGATGCGTAATAGAGCCTATCCAATTTATACATTATGCCGAGTACAGACTTGCGTAACACAGCATGTAATGTAACACGCATTAAAAGAATTTACCGTACAAATAATGCTCTGTTCGTACCCAGCATACATATTGAATTTCCCAAAAAAAGTATGGATACTGGGGTATGGTTGCATTCCATGCATTAAAATTAAAGTTTTCAGGAACACACAGTACACATAATGTAGGATCTAATTACCTATCGTATTTAAGATACCAACCATACATTAACATCTCCTGATGTATTGGGACCAATTCGATGTTGAGCGAATTTCTTCTCAATGCTTTTTTAATTTTGGTGTTCCTACTAATATAGGTGAAATTAATTGGACATTTTAGGTCACTATAAGTACCTATGTTTGTATACATGAATTACAAAATATCATATGCATGTGACCAATACATGAAACCATTTTTTCAGTATACCGTTTTTATGAAATGAAATGAAATCGTTTATTTCAGAAATTAGACCTTCACAGGCACTTTTTCTTGTCATTTACAACTTGTTTAAATAAAGAAAATAAACTACGTTATATACTACTACCATTTCGGACACAAGCAAAATGGCAACCGGTAAAAAGAAATGGCGAAAGAAAACCGGTTACGGCCTTTTTTGTCATTTTGTACTTTTTTTTTTCTCCTTTATGTATCCGTTGCTACATTTATCTATAAAGGATGGTGTCCATTTATTCCATGGAACTTGTCAGTAATTTAACTCTGATAAAACGCTTAGTTTTTTATTATACTATGGGAAAAAAGAAAAAATACTATTAGAGACTGTTGTCAAGCAACTGGTTCTTTGTCAAATTCGCATTACAATTTGACAATATACCTAGATGGTGTTCAATGCCCACTGCCCAACCTGTGAATAGCCGGATCCATACCAGACGATCTAAATGCTCGCGGCGACATCTCGATCCAATAGACGCTCTATTATAGGATGGGCATTTGGATCACGTTGGATCGTTTGATGTCGATCCAGCTATTTCTGATTTCATAATAAGCGGGCTGATAACATCATATTCCATGGAATAAATTGGAGCTATTAGGAATACTGGAATGACTACAGGTAAAAAAAATGAAATGTGGACAAATAAAACTGACATGTAAGTGTAACTATGTATTAGAATAAACGTAACACAAAAAATATAATTGTTTATAACAAAATAAAAAAGGAATATATACGTGGTTTACAAATTACAAAACTACAAAAAACCATGCAATTGTTTACAGGGTGAGGGTAAATACGATATATTCTTTGCAGAGTAAATATATTAAAATAGAGCACACTTGTAAAAAAAATGTACCGGCGGGTCAGCGGCTTTGTGTATTGCCAATACACATTAGGCTGATGACTGATATTCATCGGCAAGCAACCAAATAATAGCTGAGCTGAACTAAAATTCTACCAAAAGGTCTCCTTTTTGGTAGAATTTTAGTCAATGTTAGTTGTTTGTGTATTAGTTATAATGAACCTTCTACAAAATAAAATATTTTTTCTTCTGATTGGTAGTCCAAAGAAAGAAAAAATATTTTATGGTTGGTTGTCATGTCGTCGTAGCAAATTTTATAAAATACTATTATGTATAAACGAGCTGAACTTTGCAAGAAATACATCATATTTTCACACACCTGAGTAAGGTGCTGTAATATCAATATTTGTAGGCGGTTCGGCCTTCATATCAATCAATATATTGCTTCCAATAAACAATTATAAAAAACCGTTATTAAGCTATTACGTATGTATTGAGCCTCTTTCTCAATGTTAGTCAACAACGGGGCAACCACGCAAGTGCGACGCGATCAAATGTATAGATTTGTACTGAGCTCAGTAGCCTCGTGGACAGCTATTAACGAGGCCAAATGCAAGAGACGCCGTCGCTCTGTATCAACATATAACCTTATTAGCGTTTTATAAATGTGCAATTGCAACTGTCATCGGAATTTGATTTTGACTTTAAATTTTTTTTACCTATCCCAATTTACGACAATGAGCCCACCGCAGTTTATCGCGCATCGCTCCGCTGCCGACTTCATATAAGAGGTCTTGTAGTTTTCCAGGCACATTTTAAGATTACATAATGAACCTGAAAAACTATAGCCAAGTGTGAACTCAAATATCAGACAACTATACTAATCCAAGCTACTACACACTAACACAGAGGCAATAATATGCCATTTTCAAAGGTGAAATTTTATTAATCAAAATTTTAACACACTCTTAATTCGACTGGCTGTTTATAGTTTACGTCCGACTTTAATACTTTTAAATCTTTGGTAAGCTCTAGGGACTTAAACTTTGATAACAACTTACGAGAATAATGGAGATTTAGAGCCTCTTTCATCACTGATAAGTTCAAGTAGTCGATTTGATTACTTTGACAGATTTAATGTGGCAGATATGCTATTGAAAGTGGTGAAATATTATATCATTGTTACCATCAAAGGAATCATGATGATATGCCGTATAGGTAACAACCTTTGCAAATTAACAAAAAACAGTTATGAGCTATTAAAATTAATAAAAATTCACCTTAAATAAAATATACAAAGTAATTATATATCTTTCGGTGGATTTAGTAGGCTATTATTTGTTCACCTTAAACAAAGGGGAATTGACCTGAAGTAGCCGGCTACATAACTTTCAAAGTGTATCATAGTGCTAGAGGCACAGTGGGATCGTCGCAGACTGCGGTAAGAGAGTGTTGTAAACCTATATTTCCTTTTGCGTATCAATAAAATAACAGTACCACGGCCACTATCAGATAGAACGAACCATTTAAAGTATCTATATCAGATCGCTGCTGGACATAGGCCACTCAAAATACACGCCATTGAACATGATGCTCGGCCTGCCATTTTTATTTTATTTATAGTCGTAAAATGAATTCCCCGTCCCGCCGTTTGGGGTAGCGACGGGGGTTTGTCGGGCTCTCCCCTAATGATGTTAAGAAAGTGAGGATATCATCTAACTGCTACCGTTAAATGTGCGTAAAATTAATTTACTATTGTCCAGCATTACAGAATAGCCTTATTACTTGAATTAAGACGCACGAGACAGAACTTCGTTTAATAATTGCACAGCAGTGGTACAATTTAAGCTGATAATAATAATAATAAATCTGTTAATCGACGACTATACCGCCGCAGAATCCGACGCATCCCACTATTAGTTCAGTAAAATTAGACATGAAAAGGGGGTTGTGCACGCAAAAGGTCGTGTCGTTCTGAATTTTTTATATGTTGTTAAGACCTAAACCAATATTAAAAATCCATATTTGCAATTTCGAAAGTACTGTGCAAGCGACGGTATGCTCAAAAAACCATGAAGTTTTCGGATTTTTTTCAGTTTTTGCTCAATATCTCAGTGAAGGAAAGGTCTGACCGATATAGTCACTATTAATACTTTTAAGTACATTAAATTTGCTATATCATGAGACTAGGGCGAGCTCTATACAGCCATTGGTTCCCAAGATTCAGTTCTTCGAAAATAGGCATTTATTTTTCCAAAAAGTGCAATTTTCGGAATTTTCATTGAAATATCTTCTAAAATACGCATCCCACGTTAAATATTATTAAATGAAATTGCAGCCAATATAATTAGCTTTCATTTGAAACCAAACTAGCCTTTAGGCTCAGCGGTTCTCTCAAAAACGGCAGATAACCAAAGACAGTCATCACCGTCACCGTCAGTCATAGTACACCGTCGCTCGCACAGCACTTTCGAAATTGCAAATCTGGATTTTTATTACTGGTTTAGGTCTTAACAACATATAAACAATTCAGAACGACACGGCCTTTTGCGAGTACTAATGTACATCTTTACTGAACTATATATCCTCACACTTTATTATAATTGAGTATTAGTTCATGAAACTTGATCAGAGTAAAAACAGCATCATATTGTTTTTTATTTAATGTTGCTGACAAAAAAGCAGCAAATGAAGACTTCGCAAATATGCTCAATTTAAATAATTGCGTTCCAATATCAGTGAATTAATAACTAATGACTTGCTACATGAGATTGTACTGTAAAAATATTTCATTGACGATATAACTCATACACTGAATACCTAGAGTCCTATATGAATATAAACATAGTTTCGATGAGATTAAAAATATCAGATCGAAATAATACATACAAAATAATATGTAAGTTCTTACGGTAATATATTATTCGAAGGACATAAGATTAGCTGGTAGTGGCTTCACCATTTTATTCGAGACCTCTTCTATTCTGGTTACCCATTGCTTGGCTGTTGTTTCAGATCCAGTCCTGAAAGAAACAATTTTTATTATACTTTACGATTAATTAAATAAATAAAAACTTTAAGAGAGGTAGGCCACAGCGGATAATCCAAATCGGAGCAGCCCGTCTGGGGAAGGACCTCCACCTTATAGAAGATCGTAGCCAAATAGCATTAGTCTCGGCCATGCTGTGTTCCTACGGTGAGTAAGGTCACCAGAGCTCCACTTGGGGGGGTTGGGAGGGTTGGCAACGAGTGATACCCCCGGTATTGCAAGCGTCTATAGGCTACGGTGATGCTTACCATCAGGCGGCCCGTATGCTTGTTTGCCAACTTTGTGGTATAAAAAAAATACCCCGCATGAGGAACGAGAGTTTTGTATATGAATGTATGTGTTTAGTTTAGTATATGTAATTATTAGTATTATGGAAAACCTTGTTTTACATAAATTAGTATTTATTGTATGTCATATAATTTAAAACCGCAGTCGTGAATATCTGCATCTCCCAAAGGTTGACTGGTAGATAATGCTTTTAGCGTTAAGTCCGCCTTTTGTACCCATATATTATGGTCAATAGAGTTGAAATAAATAAATAAAGAGTTTTTTATGAATCACTAGCGAAACCCGCGCTACTTCGTTTGCGTGTATCCCGCTTTCCCGTGGGAGTTTTGGAAATTCCTTGTATATAAGGTCCTAATTTATTAATGAACTTCCTTTTAACATGACTATTTAGGTTACATATGATCGTTTAAGCAGGGAAATAAGGTTTAGTATTCATTAAAAAAAAATGATTGTATTGTTGTATATGTAACCGGCGCATTTTACCGAGTATTTCTAAATTTTATGCCTTTTTTTTACCTATATAAATCTTCCTCTTGAATCACTCTACCTATTATAAGAAACTGCATCAAAATGTGTTGCGTAGTTTTAAAGATCTAAGCAAACATAAGGACAGACTGATGGCTGAGATGATGATGTTGAAAGATAACTAAAGCAGCCACCATCAAGTCACTTTTCGTATAAAATTTTTTAATCAAAATGGATAAGGACAGACATACAAAAACACGAAATGTCAAGACTTATAACAATTTTCGTTAAAAATTGCATTGCCCTCGATATAAATTTAATGCCAACCCTCAAAGCAATATCCATGGTAACAAAACAACACAAACAAAACTTACTGCAACAATAAAAATGACATTTTAAAATAGAACGTATTAAAAATGTAAAGCCGACCTTTGATAGCCTGCCAATTTCCTCGGAACGACCTATGGTAATGGTATATCATTACCCATTACCATAGGTCTGCACCTGCTGCAGCAGCAAAGAATAATAAAGTGAATTACAGTGATTACAGTTTAAGTTTTTATAACCATTCGTCTTTATAGCATTCCGTAGTAAACTACAAGGAAACCTTATACTTTCGCCATGTCCGTCTGTCCGTCCGCGGGCTAGCGCCTAGACGCTTGATGCTAGAAAGCTGTAATTTGGTGTGTATACTCATATTAATAATGCTAACAAAGTGGTAGAACAAAACTTTGAAAATTGGGGTGCCTCCTACTGTTAAAGTGGGAATGATTTTTTTTCGCACATCTTGTGGGGTATCGTTAGATAGGACTCTTAAAAACATTGAGGATGTGGGAAGATCATTTTCCGATACAATGACACGTTTGCGAATTATTTACATTTAACGTGTCAATTTTCTTTTTTGCACGGTGGTCCCCCCCCCCCTCTATCTCCGAAAGTTTGGAGTTTAGAAATTTGAAAAAATTCATGGTAGTAGTCTATATAGTGAACCTACAAGGAAAACTATAACGCGTAGCCAATACGGAACTCTACATTGTGTGTGGCCCGACACGTACTTGCCCGGTTTTTTTCTTCTTCTGTCCCAAATTGACAATACATGAGTAAATTTGTATGAAAATTAATAGTTTTATACCGAGAACCGGTTGCGAAGTTCAGCAGGCGTCTGTTTTTTCAATGAAACTAAGTTTAAATTAAAGATGAGTAAGTATGTAATGCATTGATTCCGGGTCGCCCATCAAAAATCTGGCGCAATCATGTGAAATTAAATTTAGTGTGTAGCAAGCTCAATGTTGGCCGCCACTGTCGCAAGTCATAGTGGTAAGGTGTGTTTAAAGAGAAGAACAACTTTGGAGTAAGGCCGACATCTTTATTATTTACAGTACACCGAGTTTACTGACAGTACGACCGCTGTTCGCTAGTAGCTACTAATGTCGAGTAAACAACTCCTGGGTTACCGTAGATATAAGACAGAGGGCCGTTCATTATCCGAGAAGTCACTCGAGGAAAAGTTGACCACAAAAGTTCACAATTAACAAAAATCATTACGAGGGCGACACTAAAAGTTTTTTGAACTGGCCACTTGTAAACAATATCATTAAAAAATAAGTGTAAATTTAAAAAATGGAACTCTTTGCCAATATTAACGAGTATTGGCGGAAACACACTACCGTGTCGGGGCGTGTCGTGTCGCGCTCTGTCGTGACGGTGGGTGTGCACATTTATGTGTCGTGTCGGGGCGCGCTTCTGTTCAGAAATGAACGAAATAAACGCCAGACGTTTATTTCTTTCATTTCTGAACAGAAGCTCGCAGTGTTTGCGTTTGTCTGGGTGTTTTCTATAATGTATAATGGTATTTATTTACAAAAAAAAGTATTTAAGTATATTTATCAGGAATCTAGTACTTAGTAACTCATTATCAAGCTGCAAAAACAATTTTTTTTTAAAAGCGTCCTCTTGTTCGCGCCACGAGCCGCGCGCGAAACACATTTGCAGGGCGTGTCATGTCGCATCATAACCCCCACCACCAGCAGTCCGCGCCACGACAAAGCGAGTCACGACACGACACGCCCTACAAATGTGCTCCTAACTATATAAAATGTATGAACGCGATATGCTTCTGGCGTGACACGACACGCCCCGACACGGTAGTGTGTTTCTGGCTTATGTTTTTTTGTATTTTTTTTTGTTTTACGTTTTGGCGGCAATTTGAAAATTGCCCGAATCACGTCAGTATGAATGATAAAATTTTCGTGCCATGATTTTTTATGACTTTCGTCTGTCATTTAAGTCAACAAGAATGTTACAATAGACTTCGAATGGCCTTTCATGATGAAGCCCCATCCCGTGCCACAATTTACAACTGGTATAATGAGTTCAAACGTGGTCACACTTTTTTTACCGATGATCTGCATGAGGGACAGCTTTCTACGGCGACGACTGAGTTACATCAGTTTTGTGCGGCGTATGATAGAGAATGACAAACGAGTGACCTATCAGCAAATTCGGACAAGCTTAGACACCGGTATGAGTCAAGTGCACAGAATCCTCCATGAACAGTTAGCGGTTAGGAAGCTTTGTGCGCGGTGGATACCTCATAATTTGACCGATGCCCAAAAACTCCGTCGAAGAAACCCCTAAAGACGAGTCGGAAAACTGCTTTGCTCAGGATAGGATAGGATAGGATGCAACGATGCATTGATGTGAAGTGACACTATTATAATAAAACTAATAACTTTTATTTTTTACCCAGTTTTTTATTTTCTAAGAACTTTCAGTTTGACCCTCGTATCACATAGAAAACGTTCAGACCAAAAAAATGGAAGCCAAGAGTATATTAGGTTAAAAAACCAGGCAAGTACGTGTCGGGCCACGCACAATGCAGAGTTCCAAATTGGCTACACATATCTTGCATGCAGATGAGTACAATCCCATATTCTGACATTTGTACGTTTTCGTCAAATAAGTCCGTCGGCTATTACTCGGTAACTAGTAGAGTCCACATAATCGTTATGGTTTTCCTTGTAGGTTCACTATATGGACTACTACCATGAATTTTTTTTTCGAATTTCTAAACTCAAGACTTTCGGAGATAGGGGGGCCACCGTGCAACACGAAAATTGACACGTTAAATGTTTCGCAAACGGGTCATTGTATCGGAAAATGATCTTCCCACACCCACAATGTTTTTAAGAGTCCTATCTAACGATACGCCACAAGATGTGCGAAAAAAAGTCATTCCCACTTTAACTGTAGGAGAGGTTTTATTCTACCACTTTGTTAGCATTGTTAATATGCGTATACATACCAAATTACGGCTTTCTAGCATCAAGCATCTAGGCGCTAGACCGAGGACGGACAGACTGACAGACAGACATGGCTAAACTATAAGAGTTCCTTGTAGTTTACTACGGAAAAAAGAAACTTACTTGAATTTATACATTGTTCCGAGATGATGGTTGACCAACTGAAATGCATCGGATGCATCGCCGTCCACCCAGGTGGCCAGCCACCCGTCCAAAGCCAACACCTTGCAGCGCTCCATGCGAAAATCGCTCCGACTCGTTCTACAAAAACCATACATATTGTGTTACTAGCGAAACCAGCGCAACTTCGTTTGCATATGCACAGCAGCATCAAACTTTATATAGCGTCATTGACTATTAGGCTTTTGACGAAATCCTACGGCAATCGTGTACTTTTCGGGATCAAAAGTACCCTATGTGTTAATCCAAGATATCGGCTACCTACATATCAAATCATAAAATTGGCTCAGCCATTTGAGCGTAAAGAAGTAAGAAACGTGTTCACAAACTTTCGCCTTTATAATATTAGTGGGATTATAAATATAGTGGGAAGTGTGATGTTCAGCTGTTTTTTTTATACTAGATTTTTTGCCCGCGACTTCGTCCGCGTGAAGTTCCGGACCCGTTCCCGTGGGAACCACATTTAATTTCGGGAAAAGCTATAGCTTATGTCACTCCCTGATAATGTAGCTTTCTACTAGTGAAAGAATTTTTGAAATCGGTCCAGTAGTTTCGGAACCTATTCAATTCAAACAAACAATCAAATCTTTCCTCTAAAGAGGAATACCAATTATTATCTATACTAATATTATAAATAATAAATAATATTAGTATACACTATTTTATTAGTAATTTCACTAGATGTAACCAGGCATGGCCTGGTTGTTGTTTGGACAATAGCGTATCATGCTAACCGTCATTAACTTTTATGATTTAAAAGCCAAGGTGAAAATCTATTAATAATATTTCACAATTAGTCGGATTTCGGTTTTTATTAATGGCTTGCTAGTGGCAAACCAATAATGAAAAACTTATAAATAATAAATAAATATATAGTGACAAATCACACAGATTGAGCTAGCCCCAAAGTTCACAACTATATTCAAAACTCTACGATACTATATTTTATAACAAATACAAATAATTATATAGATAAACATCCAAGGCCAAACAGAAAATGTTCGTTTTTAATCATGACCCGACCGGGATTCGACCCCGGGAACCATTACGCCACGGAGGTCGTCGATTCGAATTTTCTTTTCATTAAAATCGGCGGCCGTTTGGAGTTTGATTGGGTCTGTCGGTTTAGGTCACGTACATAATGATTATATCAGAAGGTAAAAAGTAGCCAACTAACATACAGAATAATTATATCAGATGATAAAATGTAGCCAATACCAAATATAGTTCAAACAATCCAAGTACTCACCCCTTAAATGACTTAGAAGCATAAAACACCAGTATATTTCCGGTTATTTGTAACCAGTATCTTTGCCACGATGAGAGAGATATTTTTCTGCCATCCTTTAATATAGTTTTTCTTCTGATAAACCCTTGATATTCACATTCGATTACTTCAGATTTACCCAAATTGCTAAAATGTAAAAACTTATGATTAAAAAAGTACTTTATTTTAGAACAATAGTTTAAAAAATATTTTTTCACTTCTCATGCTCAGAAAGTGCTTATTTGCGCAGGATATAGGCTGCACAAAATCGAATTTTGTGCACAAGGGCAGAAAAGTAAACTCATAAATGTATCTATATTATGACAAAGGAAATAAGCCATACAGCCAAACACAACAAAAAGTTCAGAGATAGAATTTGTTATTTTATAATATTTACTTTAATTTATTTGCCTAATGTGTTTTTTAAGTCATAAAAGATATTAAAATTTAAACTAAAGTACGGTAGGTTATTTAATTAATTTAAGAAAATTATTTTATTACAAAATTAATTTAATAGTAGGCTGTATAGGTCTGCAGCCCAAGCCTAATTTCAAAGTCGTAAGATTTAAAAAAAAAAAAGCGGCGGGAAATGGGAAACAGGGTCTTGTTTTTCTTGCGTTTATTTATTTATTTCCTCGCAATCGAAGTGAAAAGCAGAGTTTATAACTCGTCCACAAAACCATTTCTATCCTCGACATTACTATCAGCCCTCGCCTTCGGCTCGGGCTGCTAAAAGTCTCGGATAGAAATGATTCGTTTTGTGCACTTGTTGTAAAATCTACTATATTTTAGGACAAATTATTTAAACAAGATATATGTATATTGAGTCTGTGGAAAAGTACTTTTTGTTTGTTAGATACCCCAGCCGCAGGGCTGGGATGTCTTTGCAGCGAGACGTGGATCTATATGCAGACCTCAGAAATATCGCGAAAATTATTTCTCTTGCTTACTATTAATATCATTGTAGTCAAGAGCAGGTCGACCTTTACATATTGGACTTTGTACCATTCTTAAGTTCTATGTCATAAGAGGCAAAATTGTACTGCAAGTGTAACGCTCAACGTGCACCTGACTGTACTCCACTCCATCTTAAAGCTAATTAAATTAGTATCTGAATATAAAAGTTTCAAGACTAGCTCATTGATCAGACTTGACTCAACAGACTTGCGCTCATAAACAGCAGTCATTTCCTTTGACATGAGGTCTTCTCATATTCTTCGAGAAGAAGATAAAATTAAATTGCAAATTCTTTAACACTTTAATTCTTACGATTATATATATTAGTTTACAAGAATAAGGACCAATTTACAGGGTTACTTTTGGACCCCCCGCCAAAATTTTTTTAGGTGATTCTATAGCAGCAGTACAATTAATTTATGAAATAAAAAAAATATTTTATTGACTTATTTTTTTCAAAATTTTATAAACACAAATTAAAATTATGGTCACACTTTTGTTTACCGCGCGTGCGGCCGTCTTTCAACCAATGCCAATGCGCCGTCGTTGACTGGCGCGAGGGTGACCGAACGTTCCTTGAAATGTAAGATTTAAAAAAGTGACTGTAAAATGTGGATTTTAAAATTTTTCTTATTTTCTTTTCACCAAATATTTTTTTATTACTTTCCTTAAATCATATCTATTCTTGGTCCAAAAGTAACCCTGTATGGTAGCAACATCACATTAATAATTTATCATATTATTATAGAGGTGGGGTGGGGGTAAAATTACCTGTGTGGCAGAGATTGTGACATTTTATCCCCGGCGACTGAGCCAGGAGATTCCAATAGCGTGTCGTCTAACAAGTTGACAGAACCGGCTGGCGTCCTTTCATCCATTTTCTCATCCGTATGGCTCTTCCCGAAGTTACTGAAACAGTACACCGTTTACAATCTAATCTGCACAAACAGAAAAGTCAAACACTTATTTCTTATCAACTACGAATTACTTAAACAAGCAAAAACTACTTATAAAACAACACCATTTTATTTAAATTACCACTTAATTTACCATTTTCAATAAATAATATTATTTTTCTAATAAATTTATTTCATACACTATGATATTTGTATTGAATTCTACATTTATACTGAAATTGTGCATCTCATTAAATACTATCTCGTGCCGTCAATAAAGTACAAACGAACAAGCTCTACAACAAATGTATTCCATCAAAATACTACTATACAGTTTTCATAAATATACACAGTAGTGATGATTGACTAAAATAGTACATAATAATATAATATATAAACTTTTTCTAATAAATTCTATACATTACTTATGCAATAATAACATTATAATTTTTCTTTCTCTAAAATCATTGTGGCGCTAACGGCTGTTCAATTGTCCATAATAAAATCTTTTTATATTTTACGTATACAATATTTAAAATAAAATCGAAAAAAAAATACGTCTATTCTTGAATAGAAGAAATGACATATGGTTCAAACATTCATTTTTCTTAGAAAACTATCTTTAAAGAAATTAACTTTATAATAAATAGTCAAAGAATCTTGTAATTTAGTACGTACCGTTACTGATAATAAATTGAATGTAATATATTTCAATCTTACACTTTGTAATCTAACACCCAAATTTGCTTACACGTCAATCTTGTACAAGTCACATATATAAATCAACAACTTGTCTAGTTCGAAGAAAGCGTGTATGGAATGCCACAATATTGTTTTATAAAATAACACGTGCATGAATACTGCAAAATGGTGACGTGATGTTTGTGCCAACTTAGAAAAAGCTGAATAATGCTAGATCACAATACTATAATGTACTTAGACATAATCATACTTTATTATACATGTATGACATTTCAAAAAATATTTCGGTCGGCACTCTATTAAAAAAAAACCCATCTTAATCAATGTTAATTCAAAAGCTACTTCATTATAATTATTATTATCAAAATAATTATAGATATTCTATTATATCTAAGTTTATTCGTAAAAAAAACAAACACTCCAATGTATCAGTCCCTAACCAGTTAAGCCTAAAACTCTATTTTTAATCATACACACATTTTGACAACGAATTAAATGTAAGTATTAAATTTTGGCCACCATTTAATACCAATTAAATGGTGACTAGTTTTCTACTTGTTTCTCTACCTACAGTAATATTGTTCCCTATTAAATTATTGTATTAAACGTTGTAGAGATGTTTTATTTTCAATTTTTCTTAAAATTAATATTCAGCATCACCTGGAAGATTTATAAATAGAGAGATGAGGAATCATACCGTTCAATAGCAAAACTTTAACCCTCATAGATGATATACTAAGAGCAGTTACACTTTTACAGGTTAAAAATAATGGACCCCATTTCTTATATTATTATGTTCATATGAAAAAAAAAAAATGTACAAGATATATAAGATGTCGTTAATAATATATGACGTGTCGTTTTTATCATTCTTTACTAATATTATAAATGAGAAAGTGAGTTTGTTTGTTATTCCTTCACGGCTTGACTAAGCAGCCGATCATTATGAAAATTTGCATACATATTGTTAGGGGTACAGAGCCCAACATAGGCTACTTTTTATCCCGTGAAAGTATGTCGTTCCAATGGGAAAATAATTTTTCTACTATAGAGGGCGCTGTATCGGCCAACAGATGGCGCCACAAGTCGCGCTATGGGTTGTTTTGTCGTCTAACGAGATCTACCTGTCATAAAATTAACGCGAGCTAAGCCGCAGGGAAAAGCTAGTTATGTATAAAACCTCTTTAGGAGAAAGAATATGATAATATAATAAAATCATTAGCATGAATCGAAAAAGCGCAACAAAAATTTTATCGATGAAAATATTTAAATTTTTTAAAAGCTAGCGTCCTTTCTCACACGAAAATAATTTGACCAAATGTAATGTCACTTTGTATCCTCTTTTATGAAATAACTCAATACTTTCCAACATAGTTCAATTCGGTTGGCTGTACCACCATGTTAATACTAACTTCAGTTACACATACCTTATAAATTCAATTATAAATTTTAAAAAGTGAACAAATGACGTTGTGCTGTTGATAAACTAAAGTTATACGTGAAATATATGACATAATGAGAAGATATAGATATTTTTGGTCAAATATATTTTGTGTGGATATCGGCCTTTTGTAATCATAATGAACAAAGAAGGCACATTGAATTCCTAATAACGTTATTATTAAATTATGAAGCAGAACAATACTGATAATCATGCACATTCCAATTAGTACAATGTTATGCAAGATGCCTTCTTATAAACGTCCCGTTTTGCACAAAGCATGCTTGAATGTCTAACAATGAATACTATAAATCCATTAGATGTGTAAATTAAACAGGGCCATAAAATATTAATAATTTTTGCTATGAAAATATTTAGTCACAGGGTTAAAAAATAATAAAGCAGGTTCTCCAAACATAGGTATTTTGTGAAACCCTAGCCTGTGTTTAACGTAAAAAAATATAATATGTAGAAATAAATAATACAATTTATAAGGTAATGTTCGGATTAGCTCAGGCTGTAATAAGTGAAATGGTCTTGCCCACTACATGCAAGGAAGATGCAAGTTTTGTATGGATATTATAGATAATGTCGGGACTGAGACAGATAGTTAAATAAAAAATCCAGACACGGACAATTTTTAATTGCCGATTTAGTTAAATTATCAATATTCTTTAATATAATTATGGCCCTATTTTACACCGCCATTCATGTTTATTCTTAAACGTTATCTACAACCACAACACAAGCCATTGTGTCCATGAACCATAGTAAATCACTCACCCCACACCAAAATTGACCTTGTGAAAATTTCTTGGCAAGCTCGCACTACGAAACCTATGTACCGACCGCATGAGAAAAATACATTGTACTATCCGTTAAAAACAAGAATAGGATCCCAACCGCTACTAACTTCACACAAAATTTTTATGAAAAGAAAATACTCTGTAATCAATGCATTTTCATTTGTTTTGGCTAAATTAGAAAGTTAAATAAGTTGAGAAAAAATATTATCCTGGGATATGAATATCATTCATAATAATATGCAAAAATAATTCTAATATGAAATTATTCGCGTCCCAACAAAACTAATACATGTTTTAAAAAATTATAATAAGTTGTAGAATTTACATTTTACGCATTGAATCAATGAGAATCTGATTGAAACACCAGGAAATAACTTTTGCCTTTCAAATATTATTGTATTATTAGCAATTTTTTTTATCTCACCCTACATACAACTACAGAAGTTAATGCGAAATGCGGACCAAATTCTCAAACTGACAGTCCTATTCTTGTCAAAAACGGATAATACACAATTAAAACCTTAATTACCTAAAACATGATTATGTCTTAAAACGAACCAATTCATATAACTCATATAATTAATATAAATAGTATCAATGTTATAATGCTTTTGTTAGCGCACGCATGTAACGAAGTTTTATATGGATTTTTTATTCGTCATTATAAATCCGCATAACAGGTTTAACAATTCTTTATATAAACCATAGACATTTAATGATCTTGAAACATTTAATAAGAAAATTTTCTACTATATTTATCTCTACTTTGATAGACTTAAGAGGAGATATTCGAGATAAAAACTATCCAATAAAAAGAATTAAATTCTAATGCCAGCTTATATTATTTTGAGAATATTTTTTTACTTTGTGAGTGTTTTTAGAAATATTTTTTTACACTTGTCTACACATTAGAGGGTTGCGTTGGTCTTTAAAGTTACGGAATCCTAAAAAAGATAATGTAATATAATATATACTATCTGTGATTTATAAAGCCACGTGCATCAAACATCATTCTGTGTATCACGTGTACCTCTATTTTTACTTAGAAGAAATATGAGCTCTGCGGATGTGGTTGCAAAACAGAGAACTACATTATGTGGCGTAGATAGATCTGATATAATCTGCTTCATTTACACAACAAATAAAAATACGACATTCATGGATAATACAATAGTTGTATTATGCATGAATGTTGTATTTTTATTCTATTGTTTACGTAACAAGGCCGCCTTATTGCCGCAAAGGACAATGTAACGTAACCCACATAACCTCCATTTAGTAGTTCTACACTCTAACAATTCTAAAAAAACGTGAAAGTGAAATCTCTAAAAAGCATGTATGTAGTAGGTCTGTCTGTCTGTAATAAGTCTCAAAATTGTCATCAGGTCATTTCGATAGAATTTGGAATTAACGTAATCCACCGGCAAAAGTGAATATGAATAACTATATTACATTTTATCATAACTAGTATAATATTACCGGACAAAATTACAAAGCCCCGCGTCCGCGAGGGTTTAGATATAATATTTAGTTAAATAAATTATAGTATCTAAGCCTTCATTTTTATGTCTTTTTAAATTTTCTTGTTACACATGTTATGCAGATTTATAAAGTATGCAGTATGAAGATTAAAAGTGTGCGATATTTTCCTAATGTTTATGAAAAGTCAAATTAATAGTAATCCCAACTACAGTTTTCAATAAAGAATTCAAATTCAAGGACCAATATGATTTCATTGCATGTGCTTTTTCGGTTTACAGGCACCAATTCTATTTAAGCTCTTCTCACACTTGACCAAGAAGTAACGTGACACAAGGAAATTTTTATATTTTTTTAATTAATAAGTAACTGTAGCCCGTATGTCATATTTCATAAGTAATTCGAACAATACATTTAAAGAACTTAATAACAGAAAAAAATATAAAGTGCATCTCTGATATGAGAATGTTAGAGCACAATTTATTTATTCAAATTAAAACTTACTTTGAACCGAGGGAGCGGCATTTCCGATGAGTCGGGACGAATTTGGATTGCTGATAAGTCCCTTGCAATCGTAAGGAGCCCGATCCGAGTCTGTGTGACGGCGATAACGTAAATGGGGTCGATGAACCCTGAGCAACAACTTCTTTTACGGAGTCCTTAGACCCAGAGCAGCTGCCAACTGGCGATGGAGGTTCCAGTTTTAATGATAATCTATAAAAAATAAATAGTATTTGAGACCTTTGGGTAAAATTTAATCTTGAAGATCAAGTCTTTCATTTAGAATACATTCATTCATCTCAGCCACAAGAAGTCCACTGCTGGACATAGGCCTCCCCCAAGCGGCCTGCATCCAGCGGCTTCCTAATCTATATATATAAAAATGAAACCCGTTTTCCGTTGTCACGACATAACATGAAAACGGCTTGACCGATTTGGCTGATTTTCTTTTTGTAGTTTTCTAATACTCTGTACAAGGTTCTGACGGAAAAAAATATTAAGAAAATCTCTCAGAAAGATTGAAAAAAAAAACGAAACAGTACCCGGGCGAAGCCGGGCCGGGCAGCTAGTTTACAATGTAAACCAATAATCTACGCCTAATCTAATAATATTATATAAGAGTCGTATTTTTATTTTTAACGAATAAACTCATAACTATGAGTTTATTCGTTAAAAATAAAAACTGGACCGATTTGAAAAATTCTTTCACCGTTAGGAAGCTACACTATCCGCGGGTTACATAGGCTATATTATATATTTTCTTAAATAGGGTTCCTTACAGAAACCCGTGTGAAGCTGGGACGTGGCGCTATTTAAAATAAAAGTAGACCTCTGCTATAAAATATAAGTAATGACTAATATAATAAACAATATATAATCTTACTTGTATTGATCATCCTCGAGGAACTTCTGCAACTCTTCTATATACCGCACACTATTTAAATAATTAGCAACATGTGTTAATGGTATAATGTCATACTCCGATGTTTGATACCTTTCAACAGCTTTCAGTACAACAGCCATTTTTGTGACTCTGTGAGGCGAACCGGCGGGGTGAGCTATGTCTATATAAAACAAGTCTGTCAAAAATATACCTGAAAAACAACAGATAATATTTTGTTATACATCAATTTGTAGTTTGAAAACAACTTCACAGTGGCACAGACATTTTAAAGTTGATGACGACATTACGCATTTTAATTTTAATTCCGCATTAAATCTCAAGCTATCTCTTTTGTTCTTCTTTATTTTAAAAGTGACAGTCGTAATATAATGTGTCGTTAACTTTAAAAACGGTTTTGAGCAAATCACAGTTAATCATGTGGTCTTACTTTGATTTGTGTGAGAAGAAAAAGAGATAAATTGAGACTTATGGTCGGTAACTCCACTGGCTAATAAAGTTCCGAATATTTTTTAAGTCAAACCCATACAAAAAAATAAGGTGTTCGGGAGTGATCTTCTTAATGTGTCATCTATATATATAAAAATGAAACCCGTTTTCCGTTGTCACGACATAACATGAAAACGGCTTGACCGATTTGGCTGATTTTTTTTTTGAAGTTTTCTAATACTCTGTACAAGGTTCTTACGGAAAAAAATATTAAGAAAATCTCTCAGAAAGATTGAAAAAAAAAACGAAACAGTACCCGGGCGAAGCCGGGCCGGGCAGCTAGTTATGTATAAAAATTAATGTTATTGTGCAAGCCTCTGTCAAGCTATTAAATGACAGATCATGAGTTTTCAGATTTAATTATTTGAATATTAAATCCATACTAATATTATAAACTAGCTTCTGCCCGCGGCTTCGCCCGCGTGGCCTTAACAATTAGCATATTTTTCTTCAGAAACAAATTCCGGTCCGGGTGTCCTCCCTTCACGTCGATAGGAATGAACGGATTGATATGTTTTTTTTATTGGGGATAGTTTAAAGTCTGGAGAGTGACATAGGCTACTTTTTCCCCCACGAGATAAAGAGATTCCCATGGGAAAATTATTGACATATTCTCTTGACCACGCCGGCGGAGCCGCGGGTAACAGCTAGTACATTTTATAAAGCACATAAATATTTTTTTTGTAAATAAATACTTATTATACAAAGAAAACACCCAGAACGAGGCAAACAGACATGTTTGCCCTGCGCAGAATTCCGCGGCCGTCGGGATAAAGTGACCATCGCTAGCCATTCGACCACCATGCCAGTAACACATACACATGAGTACTCACCCAGATAAGGTATACACGGCAAGGGAATGCTCCTTAAATATTCCCGCAGTGCTGCCCAATTGTCCTTCTCACGAAATAGTTCAGCAAGCTTATCAAACTGCTGCTTATCTCTTTTCGATAAGCAGGCCCATGTTTTTGATAACCTAAGGGAATTATATATTTGGATATTAAAAAAGTTTCTAATGTTCAATTTAAAAAATCCCTGGTCATTATTTGAACGTCGATAATTGATACACAGATATAATAAATAATAAATAAGAGAAAACAGCCGAGAATAAAGAGACATGAATGAAAATACTAAAGGCCCTGGTCTTAGAATACACAGTACAAAAATAGAGAACAGAAAATGTACATAATATGTAACATTTATATAAGGTCGCATGTCGTACGTTTTACGATGAATTTGCGTAATTCGATACTGCACAGAGAATAAACAAAAATTATGTAGGTTTACATTTTTAAACGGTAACTGCGTAATGGTAGAAAATTTATAAATGATTCGTTATTTTTATTATTGTAATTTATAAAATCACAGTAAAACCCTCGCAACTTCGGCAATTTTTAAAAATCCTTTCTTAGTATACACCTAGACGTCGTAAGGAACCTACATTCCAAATTTGGAATCTCTAGACCCAGCGGTTTAGGCTGTGCGTTGATATATAGTTAAATCAGTCAGGAAATCTAATTTTATATATATAGAATAAATAGACATTTAATTTTAATGTTAAAGTAACTCTGTGTGTCTGTCTGCCTGTTATCTATACTATGATAAAACCGCTGATCCGATTGAAATGAAATTTGGTACAGGGATAATTTAAAATCCGAGAAAGGACAGTAAGTTTTTAACAAACAGAATGAAAAAATGTATTCTTTAATTATAATGGTTTTTGACGACCTCCGTGGCGTAATGGTTACCACGCCAGACCGCTACCCAGGAGGTCCCGGGTTCGATCCCCGGTCGGGTCATGATGAAAAACGAACTTTTTTCTGATTGGCCTCGGGTCTTGGATGTTTATCTATGTATGTATTTGTTATAAAATATAATATCGTTGAACTAGTATCCTATAATACAAGTTTCGAACTTACTTTGGGGCTAGCTCAATCTGTATGAATTGTCTCTATATATTTATTTATAAAAAAAAAAAAAAAAAAAAAATGGTGAACACAAACCTGAATATGCTAGCACTAAGGAGCGCCGATATGACAGCAAACAGAGAATGTAAATTGTTAAGATCATGTAACTTCTTTGCGACTCTAATAAAATGTGCCATTGTTTCAGCCCTAGCTTTAGGTGACTGCCCATTTAGAATTTCCTGTACAGTCCAGAAACTCACCTGCAAATCAGTAAAAAATACAAATCAGCTCTGCTCAAATAATATATGTGTATTTAAAACCACGTGTAATGTAAAACATTCATGCAGTATTCCATCTTTGTCATTCTCGTGTCACACCATTTGTTACGGGTCTATCTCCACGAGCGAGAATCGCGACGATATTATTTACATTACATTTACATATTTATATAGATGTGATCGCGTCGATGAAATCGCCATGTGGAGACACGTTCTAAGACAATTTGGTGGCGATTCTCTCGCTCGTGGTGATGATCCCTAGTACTTCCGCCAACTAAGCCTAAGGGTGTGTCCAAACTCGACGACGACCTCCGTGGCGTAATGGTTACCACGCCAGACCGCCACGCAGGAGGTCCCGGGTTCGAATCCCGGTCGGGTCATGATGAAAAACGAACTTTTTCTGATTGGCCTCGGGTCTTGGATGTTTATCTATACAGGGTGACTGATTAAAGATCAGACGCATTTTAATAGATAAAGAAGTAATTAATTTATATCCCTTCTGCATAAAATATAATATCGTTGACTTAGTATCCCATAACACAAGTTTCGAACTTACTTGGAGGCTAGCTCTAACTGTAAAAAAAAAAAAACGAATGCGTCGCAAGGAAGGACGAATTAGAGAGCTAAATGAGCTCCGAGCCGCTTCAGATGTGGATGTGAACACACCAGAGGGCGAAAATACTGGTTTTAGCACGCAGCGACGCCAACAGGCGTTTGACTAGACACCAGTCAATAGGCTTGTTCGTCTTCCACTGGGTTTTCGTTACTTCCATTACGTCACGCACTTTTTAATAATACACAATATATTTAAATTATTTTTAATACTCACCCTGTTAAACCTTTTAGTAAATGCTACAACATTAGGTGCTATAGTTAATTTATTCAGTTTGCTCCAGCCACATGTGGTCAGTTCCTCAGGCCTAATTGATTTGAAACAAGGTAAATCAAGTAAGGTGAGTTGGTTGGCAATATCGTCAGGAGTCAATCTAATCGCTGAGCATACAATATCGTCCCAAGACTGATTCATAGAGGAGGCTGCAGGCAAGCTGCTAGTTTTATACTGGTAGACTGGATCATTTTGCCGGTTGTTACTGCTGTCGCCGTGCCTAAACAAAAATAAGCATTTTAAAATAATATATTAATAATGTATGATGAATAATAATAAAAAAATGCAAGGTCGTAATAGGCAATTGAATACCGAACCCGAATGCTTAAATTATGCAAAGTCTATACCATACAACTGACTTAGGCCACCTGTACACGATGAAATCTAAGATCACCTCCACATGAACCCGTTACTCACATGTGATGGTGAAAACTAATTTATGATAGAAAAGGTTTAGAGTGTACAATACACTAAGAATATTTTAGTAACTACTATAGGGCCAATTAGAAAACCGGCTGAAGTATTATAAAAATGTATTTCTTTTTTTGTAAAGTATGTTCCCACCTTCCCACTCTCCAGCAGTCATGATGGTGTCAATATGATTATATAATAAAAAGATAAAACTACCTGGTGTATATACAAAAACAATAAGTTAAAAAAAAACTAAAATGTACAAAAAGCAGCCTTTATACAGGCTGTTTCTTAATATGTTTTTTTTTTTCATCAACCGATAGTATAACAAAATTATGAAAAGGAAACACACACAGCAAAGAGTAGGTATTACTTTACACAAAATTATATAAAAACCTATCTTCTAAAACAAAAATTATAAAATTATTGCTTTAAATAAAAATAAATAAACCTTAAGAAGAGAATGATACATGTTTCACTGCAGGAGTGGTACAAATTTTTCTGTGGTCTTTTATATAAAAAATATGACAATACTCACCCATAGTTATAATAGCAAGCACAATCATCTTTTGGATAATTTTGACTGTTTACATTAGCCAGTTTTCTATTAGTCTGCTTACATGAAGTTTTGTCTTCAAGTGGCCAATTTTCTTCATCTTCATGCTTATATAAATAACAAAATGAATTGTAGAAAAAATACAGTATGCCACAATTAGTAAAAAGGTAACCAGGATCATGACCAGGATACAGAACTAAAACTAATTTTTGGATGATGATTTTTATGCTAATAAAAGTAAGAACAAAGATTTTTAAATGTAAGCATTGTTATGAGACTTTGTAATTACAATGTTAACACTATTGATAAATAAAAACTCACTAAATCCCATCATGCAATGTTTAGAAAAACTTGAACCATATGTTTCTGCTCAGCTTTTTCGTTGGCTGACTGTATTGTCTATATTTGTAATCAATGATATTCTTTTTTCTCTTTTCTTTTATCAATGTTTTGATCATTTGCCCCTTTATTTATAAAAAAGAAGAGAATCCTAAAACCTGGTTTGTCAATCATTCTTGGTTTGGGAAGCTTTGAGATACAGACTAACATCTAGTTCAGAGATGAGTTGTTAAAATTAAATAAAGTGCAAAAGTAGCAAAGTTTTAATTAAGCCTTGGCTTAAAAACTAGTAACAGTATCAGTTTTTTTTTTAAACTATTCACTAGTTTTTTATTTAAAAAAACTGATACCCATGCATTTCTTTTGCGTGTTTCCGCTTTTCTATGGGAATTTGGGGAAATCCTCTATCCCCTCCAACTTTCAAGTTTCTACGATCAGTGGCTTAGGCTGTGCTGTGATACTCAGTCTTTCAGGACAAAGCACATTACATGTATAGATTATAGATTATGAGTTTATAAGAACATCTGTGATGTTGAGGAACCACTTCAACATCCACAACCATGCCTGTACCTCGCTATGCCAAAGATAGTTCATAAGCAACAACAAATATGAGAGTTTAAAATGATTCTGTACACAGTGATAATTTTAAAATCAGTCATAATAATTGGTAACAAATAGTATGAGTTTGAGACTTGGTATATAACACAAACAAAAACTTTACAGAATAATTTCATACTATTATAGTAAGGTCCCATTGATCCAGGGTAGCTCTAGATAGAGCACAGTAGAGAGTGCAAACAAACAAGTGTATTTCACCTAAAAAGGCTTAATAAATAAATAATTACTGTAATTTTAATAAATACCTCAACAATTCTTAACACGGCCAGGCTGTCACTCAGTATATCCCGTGGCATCTCGTCCCAAACTGTTTCATTTGTTTATTGTACTGATGACATCTTGAAAAATATTATATCATTTACAATATTTGCTTACACCATTTCTTTATCATACTAATTGTGTTAATAGCAATTACTTGATGACTTCTTACTTGGGTATAATTATTTATTATATAAAACAAAATGTTAAATGTTTTTATCGTTACAGCTAATTACTTATTTAATAATTAGTTAATTTATGATGCTACAAATACTTAATAATTAAAACCTATAATTTACATTGGTCACAAAAAACATACACAGAACAGAGCATAATATATATTATTTTGTAAATTAAATTAACAACCCCCTGAAGGATTCCAAAATCTTAATATCGATTTCAGTTTTCACTACAGAATACACACTAAAACTAGTTGATAACTGTAACATTAAAATATTGTTTAATTATAATCACATTATCTTTTCAAAATGTTTTATTTAAATTAATTACCTATTCAAACAGCACGAAATTATTTATAATAAAAACTGAAATAAAAAATGACATTTGCAAAACGCAACGAAACGAATGAACGAATCACAAACGAATGAATCGGATCAAATCAAAATCAAAGATTGGAAAGGAAACAAAATTGATACCAATTTAAGTAAATAATCACTCAGGCGTTGGCACCACTGAACTGACACTGACTATACCTACCATGGATGGCAATGGCAGTAATCAAACTTTGATTACATAGCTAAGCTTACATAAGCTACATTCACTACATCCAATACATCCATGCTTGGTACATACATACATACTGACTTGACTACGAACCGACTGGTTACCTTATTTTATTTTAGAATAACTTGGTAGTTGGTAGCTTGGTACAGAGTAGAGTCAAAAAGAAAAATGGTTCTTTTAATTTAAAAAATGGCTCAATTTGTAGTTCGGGCAACGAAAGATTTTGAGTGGAAAGTAGAAAATATAAAAGCAGAAAAGATTTTATTTTGACTAGTTATGGAATGAGATTGAGACTTTTGTTTACTCGGATTGGATTTGAATTGTACTTTGTACATTAAAAATATCCTTCTGAATGTAGTCTATTCCTGTTGTTTCCATCCCTGTTCCCTGTTCCTGAGACCAAAGAGTAATGGTAAATGGACCATTCCAGGACCAGGATTCTTGAGATTCAATCATACCAACATTCAACCAATCAGCCAGCAAGGGAATATAGACTATAGAAATTAGTTCTTCGATTGACCCATAGACTTTAGTCCCATAAACTTCCGTACAATTTGTGATCGTTTTATTTCCATTAAAACGTTAATTCTAAAATGTTTCATATGTCAATCAAATAAATATACAATAAATGGAAGGTAAATAATTATAATTATTACGTATATAATTATAAATTACATTGTGATAAAAAAAACTAAGAGATACATTAATAGTGTTTCACATGTCTAACTTTTGTAAACTGTTATGGCGTTTGTGTCTTCATACACAACGCATTATTCTCTATCTTCTTCGTATTAAATGGAAAATATCTTTTATGGTGGTTAAATCGTTATAAAATGTGCCAGTAACATGGAAATAAGTTTTTTGTAAAGCGAAAGAACATAACTGTGAAAGTGTACGGTTTTTAGGTTATGTTTCCATCTTTTATAGGAATTTTAGGTGGGTTTCAGTCAGACGGGATATCATTTACGTGTTTTCTTGGTGACATTATTATTACAGTGATGCCTGAATGAATTTCTCACGGTTTTCAGACATTCAGTCATGGTGGGAAGTCCCCAGCATCGCATACTTTTGTTCCCTATTCAGAACTGCATTCAATCTTCTGGATTTTGACATCGAAGTGAGTATTACTGATATGATCAGCGGTATGCTTGTTTTTTTTTTCATAATAAAGTGGATACTGATCACAGTCAATGTTTTAGGAATTGGAGGAGGCTCTCCTGACAGATGGCACTGAGGAATCTGCCAGTTCTCTCCTGACAGAGTTGATTGTGCGCCTCCTGAACGGTTGTTTAGGCAACAATGACATCTCTGCCTTTAATTATCAGGTAAATCTCTCGGAAAATTGAATAAAATACAGTGTAGAACATTGGACAGCGTTGTAGTCTTTGTTATGGAATCTTGACCAACACAATATTTACGATTGCAGATGTATTTGAGGCGCCTCTTCAGGAGAAAATGTCAAGAAACAGGCAGATATAATCCTTTTAACACGGACATAGATTTCCAATTCCTGCCCCTCCGTACCAAGGTTGAAATTTTATATGCTTTATGTGATTTTCGGTTGGAAGCTGAAGATGTTTTTGATTTATTTAAAAATCTGGAGGCAGAGAGCTTAAGAGTAGAACCACTTGGGTAAGTAGTTGTGAAAACTGTATTCAATAAGTAAAGTAATCAGAACAATAAAATAATGGTTTTTTTTTTTACATACAGCTTTGATGACAACTCTTCAGCATACTGGTACTTTTACGGTACAAGGTTATATCGAGAAGATATTGTGAAGAAAACAAAAACCAAAAGCAAAAAGAAAAAAAGTAAAGAGAGTAAAAAGCGTGGTAATTGGTTCTACAGTGATGAGTTGCTTGATGACGAAGAAACAGACCGTGTTTGGCAAGTGGTGTGTTTCACTGAGGACGACTGGACCCACCTGACAGAAAAGTTTAGTAAGGCCACCAGCAAGATTGAAAAAGAGCTATATCGATCACTCTCCCAGAACTTCTTACCGGAGATACCCAGGCTTTTTCAAGAGAAAGAAAGATTGCAACGTAAAAGGTACTTAATATTTTGTTTAATACATATTTTTTATCAATATACATACAAAAAGATTACTTGGAGAATATTAATATATTTTTTTAAAGTACATATACCTAGTTAAATTAATTAAATTTTTACAGAAAAATATAAAATAAATTGCGTCTGTCAGAAAAAATATACCTACATTTGGCCATTGTGTATTTATTTATTTATTAAGACACATTTTTTATGACAAAATTACTAATATACACACATCTGACACAACCTTATTTTTGTCTCTCACATTATCACATTTCTATTATTTTTCATAATATATTGCGAATGTTTTTGGTAAAAAAAACTTGATGAATCATAACATATTTTGTTTATTTACCACCTTTGGTTGTAGGGAGACTAACAGTGAATTAATAGTAAAATTCACCTGATTTTTTCATGAAATAGATCACGGCAGTGCCCCCCGCCAAGTCGAGCAAAAAAGCGGCACGGCCATACCATCCTTTTTTCTCTTTAATCTAAGCAATCGTTTCATTTTTGTTTTCAAAGCCAAGCTATTGCAAATATGCGAATTCCAAACTGTGTTTAATAGAAACCTTTTCTGTGTATCAATAGAACATTTCAAAATACGGCTCTTTGTTAGATTAAGGATCATTTTCACCTCCTGAATATGTTATTTGTCAATTAAGAAACATCAAATATGTACTATAACTGTCAGTTTATTTGACTAATAAGCTATTGGACTGGTGAAACTGGTGCTAAAATAGTTTTTTACTACTGATGCTCATCACTTGGCGAACATATTTTGTTTCATACTGATGCAGTATTTATAGGTCTTATGTAGTAACTACAATCAAATAGAATATGCCTCCTGTATTCCTCACATGTCATACAACACAACCAATATAATATTGGATCTATGATTGAGGATATGGGATAGTGACCTAACTACCACTTTTTTCAACAAAACTTATTTGCTACTGTAATGTGTTATATTAACAGTACTTAATGCTTTGTTGTGTCTTAATGTAGCGACCTGAAACTTGGAAGTTGTGTTCTTTGTAGAACTTTGTTGTAGACATTAAAAAAAAGGATTTTTCGAAATTCCCACGGGAAAGCGGAATACACCAAAGTTGCGCGGGTTTCGCTAGTAAAATTATAATATAAGGACTCAAGTGACGTAGCATATTGCGAATGCGCTACCTTAATTGCTTACTCCAAGGCGAATTAGACGTTTTCTGTTTTACTTTTGATGCTCAAGCGTTTTCTTAACAAACTTAGAATAAAATACATACTAACAATTTTTGTTTTCACTTCAATATCACCCTGTTATCTATATATATATCGTATTGGAAAAGTGTGACAGAGTATGTTCTAATCCCCTTCGATTGAAGGAAGACCTGTATCCCTGCAGTGAAATGATTATGAGTTCATATGGTATTTACATAAACATTCTTATACAACAGTACATAATACATAATAAATTGGCTTTGAATAATGGAAACTTTTAACATGTGTGCGTTGTCGAATCATTGCGAATAACATGTGTGCCTTTTGCGAAATGTATTTACGATGTTTTATACTGTTGTTTTTATGAATAATATCCTCAATTATAACTATGTATCTATCTGTTTTATGCTTCAATTTTTCAAAGATTTCATTAATTTTATAATGGCTGTTTCGTCCTTACGAAATTACATCATTGAGTCATTTATTTTTATTTATTTATTGAATAAAGATAGTAAAGAATTTAATTTTAAGAATAGGACCTTATATAAACTAACTGTAAAAACAACTTTAAAAGGCTGAAAATCTCATCAAAATCGATTACATTAAGATAATGTATAAATATAATGAGACACGGCAAGCGACTTTTACATTGTGTATCCTTATGCGCTACAAAATAATTACCAAAATTATATACAAAATAATTGAAATAACACAAGCTTAAGCCTACATGCTGCTGTATTCTAACCATATATGTAAATCTATATATGTAAATAAGCCTTCTTACGCACTAGTGGTTCTATAGTACGCGCCAAAATCTAAACTCACAGTTTGTAAAACAATTGAAAATCGATTGTCGTTATCACTGAGTAATAAGTATGATACTAGGGGAGCCAAAGAGGGGAGTTTTTTAGTTACTCGAGCGCGTCAGACTAAGATATGAGGAATATCTGATACCCTGTTAAATATCAACACCGTATTTTCAACTCTTCAAATAGTGGCCGTAGTTAAAAAATCGATATCTTGAAATACTCTAACGCGTCAGATAAAGCTATAAATAAGTTAATTACACACTGACAAATGTGTATGTGTAAAAAAAAACGATTTTAATGCGACGTAAGGGTGTGTAGGAGTTATGAATTAAAAACAAACACCTTGGCATTCTCAAACGCGGTAATTTTTTTTATTTACACTTATATAGTTCAAGGATAACGGGAAATATATAATCTGCCAATTCTGACGAAATGTTTGAAAGCCTGTCGACGCTCCCCCCACATCGTATAACATTTTTTGCTCTCCTTCACCTAATCTTTGAAATTATATAGGTTTCCAGAGCGCTCGTGTGAACAAATTTAGCATCGTTGGCTCCTCTACTATGAGTGACTTGACTCAGCCGTGTTAGCAACTAGTACAGTTTCATATGAAATTACAGTAGCTGCATATACAATTGAAAAAGCAGCTTCTTACACATTAGTGTAAGAAGGCTCATAAAACTTGTCTTACATTATATGCTAACAGGTGGTCGTAATACTATGAGTATAAAGTTTGGTATTTTTAATAAACATTTTAGGTAAAAAGCAAAAAAATTGTTTTTAACCTTATCACATTATGGCTTCATTTCAGGCTTTTTGATTATGATAAAATAATTAGTAATCCGGTCAAATTAGACCAAAAAATAAGAGTGAAGCTACATAAATTTACAACAAGCTGAAAATCGACAAAATCGTTCAAAATATAATTATTTAAATAAAATTTAAAGTTCCCCATCTTTCCTCTGTATGGATTTTTATTATTCAAGGCCAAAGGTAAAAAAAATAGATTTTCGCGATTTTCAGCAAAATGGTAAGTTTTATCATAAAATTACACTTACCATGAGTGTCTAGTGAAAACCGTCATAAATTGCATATCCACATCGCTATTAATACCCTCACTGTGAAAAAATCATAGCTGAAAGGATATTAATAACCTGCCATTTATCTCAGAACTGCCGGGGCAGATTTTGATGCCCCTCCCCACGAGTGTCTAGGAGAGGTATCCAGCCATAAATTCTATACTCGTATCGCTATTGACACTCAATGCGAAAAAAACCGTAGCAGTAAGGTTAGTTATAAACTGCCTTTTATCTCGAAACTGCCGGGACAGATTTTGATGCCCCTCCCCATGAGTGTATAAGAAAGGTATCCAGTCATAAATTTCATATTAGTATCGCTATTGGTTCATAGACCACTTCCCAAACCAAATGGCCCAGTCTTCACCTTTGACCTGGATTAAAAAAAATCCATACAAGGGAAAGATGGGGAACTTTGAAATTTTATACTTACGTTGACGTTACGACCATCCTTGCCTTTGTACTATAGAATCGATAAACTTTTATACTTTGGCGTACAGCCGGACATCACGTTTAGGATAGATGGCCGTGGAAAAGTTTAAACACCTGCTGTTCTGTTAATACTAAAGGGTCTGCATGGCATTCATATATAACATATTTACAAACTGTCCTATTTTGATGCTGTTAAAGTCTTCATAAATTTGTTTTTATTTTTTAACTTCACACACATGCACATGTGAAGTATAAGATGAATATGAAACAGGAATCATAATCCCAATACAACTATTTAGGATTATGTTTTCTATTCTATATAAATTCAAATTAAAAATATTTTTATTCAAATAGGCTTAATATAAGCTCTTTCGAATCGTCACAATCCTTTCCTACCACCAGTTCGTTTAAATATAGTTTTAAAATCGATGGCGCGCATAGTTTGCGTCGCAATCGGATGTATTAAAATCCGTGACCGATACCAAAAATTATCTATTGAACGTTTCTATAAAAGAAGTCATACAATTGAAATTCAGATTTATGAACAAAAGGTATAATTCTATATTTTTTAACTTAATTTGATTTAGTTGTTTGATTTTTTTCTTCTAGTACAAATTATCTAGCTAGGTTTGGTCCTTATACTTACATTTATACCTTTAAGATTATTAAAAATATGTAATGTGTAAGTTTATCAGTTTTTCATGTTGTTACACAAGAGTTGCTTTCTTTTTAATTATACCGATTTAGCAATTTCTCAGATCTATAAACAAAACCATTGAACATTATCAGTTTGTAACATTGTAATAATTTGGTGAATATTTTAAGGTTACTTGATCTACTCCCGCGGCGCACATCGAGTCGTGTGCTTGAAAAAATCAAACAGAAGGAGGAAGAAGGGAAGCAAAGCACGCATGAAGAAGACAAGGAAACTGAACGGAAAGATACCCCGGAGCTCGCGCGGGAAAATCGAGCTAGAAGAAGGAATTTGATAAGGTAGGATCCTGTTTTAGGGTGCGAACTTAAAATGAGCGGTGCGGTGACGAGCGGCACGACAGAGGGCTGCGAACCGGTAAAGCTGTGTGCACAGCGCCTGTCGCCTCGCACGCTGTCACCGCGCCGTTTACTTCGAGTCAGCTTATAGGTTCACTCCAAATTAAAATAAATTTATTGGATTCGTTTTACTTGATTCTACTAATTGCATGTTGAGTAGACAAGTTGATTTTTACTTTCCACTGGTTAAATGTCGTGCCATTGATTAGTAGGCCGTAGCAATTCTCCTTACTTACTGCCTAGTCTGGTTAGGATAAGAAATCAGTATAGACACAGACACTTGAATGAATGCAAAAGTAAATGTTTGTATGAAGATAGTATTATTTTTGCGTACATCAAAATTATATTTCAGAATACGTTTACGGCATAGTCCCTTGTTTGTTACGTAAGTATGAGTTTCGAACTTCGGTTTACGTCTGCGCGAGTCAGCCGTGTTGGCGACTAGTGTAATGTTGTTGATTTTTTAGATCTAAATCCGTGTCATCGGATTCATCAGACAACACAGCAAGTGAAAAGGAAGAAATGCCCCAAAAATTGTTGAAACGTTCCAAAAGCCAAGATAAGCGGTCACAAAAATCATCCGCTACGCAGAAAGGCGAGCCACCACCGGAGCCGCCCGCAAAAACGGGAAGAAAGACAAATAACTCGCTGGCATGCGCCACTGGACAAATAGTGATTCCTGATAGTGAACCAGTTAACAGCACCAGGAAAAAGCTAAAAACTTCGCAAATGTAATTATATGTTTATGTAATATAATCTCTACTTAATATGAATTAACAACGGCCGGCGACTTTTTTTATACTACTAAGGTGGCAAACGAGCATACGATCCGCCTGATGGTAGTGGAGCTCTGGAGACCTTACTCAGCGTAGGAACACAACATGGCCGAGACCAATGCTATTTGTCTACGATCTTCTGTAAGGTGGATTTATATTTGTTCAGCTACTGAGCGACGTATCGTAATGTTGAAAGTAATCGACCATTGATTAGAGATTGGTCAATTGAACATATATATTTTAAACTTATATTATTGTATTGCAGATTTAGTCAAATGGAAGAGGACATACAAACTGACATGTATAAAGTGCTGGAACAATTGACTGCTCACGAAGATGCATGGCCTTTTATGGATCCGGTTGATGAAAAATTTGCCCCAAATTATTATGCAGTCATCAGACGACCCATGGATCTACGGAAAATGGAAGAACGTCTGGACAGTGGCTATTATACAGATTTTTCAATGTTTAAAGCAGATTTTAAATTAATTGTCAACAACTGCCGCTTGTTTAATGGGCAAGATAATGGTAAGAATGTGTTTAAATTCCACGGCTTTATAATACACTAGTGAAATCCGCGCAACTTCGTTTGCGTGTATTTATTTATGCACAGTAGCGCCATCTATATCAGACTTTTAATGAAATCCTACGGGAATCGCGTACTTTTCGTAATAAGAAGTAACCTATGTGTTAATCCAAGGTATCAGCTATCTACTTACCAAATATAATAAATATTGGCCCAGCCATTTGAAAAATCCAAACATACACATAACTTTCGCCTTAATAATATTAGTAAGATAGTAAGATTTATTGTACTAAAATTAATAAAAATAGATATAGTTTCTCAAATTATGCTTTTTATAATTACAGAATATACCACCATGGTAGACAATTTGCAAACAGCTTTTGACCGCCTGACTGAAAAGTACATCCATCGGCTGTCGTCGTCTGATGAAGAAATTGCTGTGGAATATCAATTGCCGACTCCATCCCGAAAACACAAGCTAAAAACTAGTGAATCTCCAAATCGCCATAAAAGAAAAAAAAGGAAATCTCTTTCTGAAACAGGTAATTCCGAGATGAGCGACATTCATCCCGATCAACGAGGACCATTTCTGGTAGCCGTGGTTATTATAATTCCCACATGTTTCTGACTACTTTGATTCTTTCTTGATTCGCGTCGCTCCGTTATCATTCATCACACACGTCGTTTACACGTCGACACTCACTCACATATACTTTCATATTTTTCCATGCTTTCGTACATACACACATTCACAGAAACCCTCGCACACACCCTTCTCTCTGCATCACTTGTACACAAAAAGTATATTGTTTTCTTTTTATTATTAAATATGATAATAAATACAAATTTATTCATTAAAATAATTAAGTAGTTTATTTATAGATTGTCATATTGTAACAACATTACTATGGAGATGAGATGTTATTGACAGAGAGTATATGACACGCCTCCGCGGTTATTCCAGCAGAGGCACGCCTGGTGCTGACAGGCTCTGATCTAAGTGGCGAGTCCAGATAGCACCTTGGTCAGTCTGAACCTTGTTGTGCAGTCGTCCGACCCGATGCAAACTCCCATCGGTGTGGTCGGTTAAACACTCTGATTTGCACTCTATCCCCTGGGTCAAAGTGCCTCCGAAAGAGGATCCCAGTATGCCGCCTTCTGGAGGCTGATATTACCATTGGTCGGTATAGCATAGTGTGGAGTTCTGACAGTACGGCTGAACTTGATTTCATATGGTGAAGGCCCGGTTGCTCCAGGTGTTCACCTTAGTCTACATTTGATTACACAGATTTTGTCAGATAGGTCACCTCTCCCTCCCCCTCCTTTTGTTCATCAAGCGAACGAAGCGAACATTATATTTTTCCCGCAAGATCATTTTAAATGATCTCCCTAATGTATGAAAGACAATACTACGGAAAGGTCAAGCTGTACATCTGTTTCTGCTCAACTGAATTTGATGAAACATACCCTATATGTTGCCCATAGCTTTAAAACAAAAAAAAGTTTTTCAGATCATCCAGTAGTTTCAGAAATTAGCGTGTACCAACATACATACAGACGGACAAAACGTTTCGAAATTCCTATTCAATTCTTCATCATTCTAATAAAAGCTAATTCTTCATAGTCCTAAAGTTATTTTTTGTAAATAAATTCAATCTTAAAACTTTATTTACACTTTTATTATATGTAAGTATGGAATATTTCAGCTATTTATGTTAAGCGTCCCGGGTAATATACGTGCAATGCCATTATTCCCGTTCCCGTGGGAATCTCCATGAAAAATTGGAGACTTCTAGCAGTTGCAGTTTCTAAGAATTCGTAATGAGTCAGTGATTTACACGTACAGTCCCATTATTCCCATTCCTGTAGGAATTTCGGGATAAGATTACCCTATTTATTCCAGACTAAATTCTACCCCTGTACCAAATTTCATTACTATCCCTTCAGTAGTCAGTGATTTTCACGTTCCGTCCCATTATTCCTGTTTCCGTGGGAATTTTAAAGAGTACATACACTATATGTTAAGTAGAGCAAACCGCAACGTATTAGTGAACACCGCATTCAAATCGGTTCAGCCGTTTCCGAGATTTGCGTGTACAAACAAACAAACAAACATACAAACGGAAAAATTTTTTTTGGAATTCCTATTCTATTGCTAGTTCTTCATCGCCCTAAATTACTTTTTTGTAAATATATTTAATGTACAGACAAACTTTTTTTACACTTTCATATATAAATATATATATATATGTATATATTATTCTCAAATGTGATCTGTAACGTTTTATTTATGTAATTTCAGGTGAACCAAAGTCAAGTTCATCAGATTTATTACAAGAAAAGCAAGATGATCCGCCTAGTACCGAAGTAAAAAAGAAAACAAAAGAGTCTCACAAAAATAAAGAAGGTAAAACAAAAAAGAAACGTAAAGGACATCACCGCCATGGTAAGCATTCCAAAAATCACAAAAAGGAGTCTCGTAAATCTGGCCACAGTGAATCTACCAAAAGTAAGCATGGGCGCAAACACAATAAAAATAAAGAAAGCAAGAAGTCTAAAAAGAAGAAAAATAAACATCATGAGGCAGATACCAATGAGGTTTTAAAAAGGACAGTCTCTCAGGAATCACTGGAAAGTTCTAATAGAAGTAGAAGTGCTAGCCCACTACCATCAATTCATACGCCATCACCTTCGCCCACAGAGCTTGATCAACCAGAACAATCTGATCAATTGTCGGATCCAGATTTTTTTAAGGATAAGTATGATAAAATAAAGGAAAGGCGACGGAATGCTGCAAAAGATGCATTTGAATCATTATTTGATTATAAGCAAAAAGCTATTGACAAACAAAACTTACATATTCCAGAGAAAGATAAAAATCAAAAGCTAAGAGAGACAATAGAAAAACTAAAAGCTAAAAATGAAAAATATAAAGATGCTTCACTTTTCAACAATTTATTTACTCCAGGCCACAGCAAAGATTCAGATAAAGTATCTGACTCTAATAACGACAAAGACTCTTCAAATAAGAATGACGATACTTCTGATGATGACGTAAGTGACACTCCGAAGAAAAAATCTACAGTGAAAAAGGGTCACAAAAAGAACACAGCAAAGAATGAGTCTGCTTCTGAAGCATTAGAGCAAGCTGTGAAAGATATTAGCAAATGGTTGGACGATGCTCCAAAAGGCTCTGCAGTAAGCTCACCGTGTGATAGCCCTGCTCAAACAATTTCAACAGAAGAACATGATAATAGCCGTTTAGACGATGAATTATCACAAGGAGAAAAATCCGTGACATCCAAAAAAGAATCTCGAAAGAGACCATCTTCTCGGGAACCAAAGGTTGTAAAAAGAAGAGAAATACAAAGGACTATCGATAGATTACAACCAGGCAAAGGCAAAGGGAATTTATTGACGAACTTGAATAATAAAAACGTTGAGAAAATTGAAGAAATTGCGCCACTTGGGCAAGTTAATAAAGTTCGTGAAACTAATAAAGCAGAACAGTCTAGCCCAAAACTAAGTTTGGGGTCTGTACTACCAGCGGTGGAATTTGCTTTAGGAAATCATAACTTTACCAGTACTGAAGACTATAAAAATGATGATTTAAGAAATGATATCGGCAAGGTGCCTAAAAATAATAAAAAGGAAGATAAACCGCCCGAAAAGAAAATGGAAGATATCTCGACACAGTGTACTAAAAAGGATGCTGAAGTCGAAACTGAGCCGCCTATAATTACTAAGCCAAGTCAAGAGAAAGCTACACCAAATCTGAGTGCTTGGTTTAAAGCATTTGGTGCTCCAAAAAATACAAGTTCTACTACAACTACTACTACTGTTAAAAAGAAAATTGATGATTCTGAAACAGATGAGAAAGTGACGGAAAATGTTAACGCTACTAATGATATCAAACCTTCCAGTCCGAAAAATGCTACTAAATATGATTCCCCAACTGGCCCAGATACACCCAATCCTGACGGAGGAGACAGCCCCCTACCCAATGCTAACGCAACTCCAAGACAACGAAGAACAAGTACTGGTAGTTCGGTGTCAGAAAGATCGTCTTTCAGCCAAGACCTTGATTCGCCTAGACATCAAATGTCTCATACGTCACCGTTATTACGATCACCGGCATCTCCAAGAACAGATGAGTTCCAAAAAATTACGTATCCGATTATAAATGGAACAGTCAGGGCCGGATTTTACCAAGATACAACATCTATTAAAAGTAGTCCTGAAAAAAGCTGCAGCCCGCGGGAAGCCCCTCAGTCACCTTATTCCCCCTATTCTCAGCATGTTTATGCATCTAATAATGTGATGGGGTCGTCTACGCCAAATTATTTCGTGGATCATAACAAAAGTCCATTGTCTACATACAGTCATAACCCACCTTATTATGATATTGTATCAAAAGCATCTAATGTCAGTAAAGTTACTCGTGGTCCTGACGATTATGCTAGTTTGGGTACAGAAGCCTATACTCAGAATCAGTACAGTGAGTCTTTCTCTACAATACACACATCATATCCTCAAACACAGACACCACAGTATTCCCAAGCGCATACAGCTCATACATCTCAGCCAGTTACGACAAGTCATACTACTGTTACAACTACGCCACAAGTAGTACCTGATACCAGAACATCTCTATTCCCTGTAAAGAAGCGAACATATAATGAAACAGAACTCCCTTCAACAGTGGCTAAGAAAATCACAGAAACTAAAGAAACAATAGGAGTACCACAGAATAAGAACGAATATCCAAAAATTTCTCAATCTCTTCATTCAATGTCTACATCTTCCACCATCTCCGTTGATGATATTGCGCTGGCATTAAGTGAAAAATCTGAACTGGCTAAGCTAAACAGTTTACGGGAAAAGAGCGCAATCGATTATGTGGATCGACGATCGGTAGACAACAGGGACAATAGCTCGTATGATAACAATGATAATAAGAAAGACATTATTTATGACTCCAACAAACCACTTAGTATTACTAAAAAAGACGACATTGACATGATAAATATGGGATATATGAATCCCGAAATTGATAGGAGAAGTAGTGCAGAGATAGAATATGGCTTGCCTAGAGATATTTCAAAATCAAATATGAACCAACAACAAAAAGGATTTGAAGTAGAAGCAATTGCTATAAATCTTGGACTTAATAACCAACAGTTACATAAATCGATGTCGAAAGTCAACATGAACCCCAATAATATTCCTCCTGCTCATTCTCATGAACGTACAGACATTATAAGTCAAAATTTAGTTCATGCACACCAATATGATGCAATGTCCAGTGGCCAATCCATTAGTAACTTCTCTATTAGTGACATAGAACTGGCTAACAAAAAATTATACTCATGCAATACTACTGCTTCCAGTGGTGTCCTTGACTATGGTAATTGGAAAATGAGCAATCAGATTCGTAAACAAGATCTATTACCTCCTGAATATCCCACTAACTATAGTTCAAATAACGCGGAAAAATTAAAAAATGACATGAATACTTCAAATTCCAATTTACATTACAACAAGAATGTGCAAAATCAACAATACAGTAATTATAATGCTCCATTAAGAACCAATATTCAGAGGACACAAGATTTACAACAGAGCCTTCCAGCAGAATTAAGGATCCCCAATCCAAGGGGAATTCTCAAAAATGATCATATAAATATAGCTACATCCATCAGCGATAATGAAATGATTGCAAAAAATATAGATTCCTCTGCAAAATCATTAAAAACTGAAAAACTGGTACAGAGTCATCCTCTGGTGAGTTCTATACCTTACAAACCATCATACAGCTCACACTCTTCACTTCCACTCGAAAGTCTTCGAAATTTGCCTAAAATTCCACAGATGCTGGAGCGTTACACAACTGATGAAAGATATTTATCAAGTTTTGCTGGTGGTTCTACATCATCGCTTTACCATGACAAAACGTTCCAAATGGCTCAGATGTTTAACAAAAGTATGCCTGCCGAAGCCCACACAACAAGTTCGTCTGTCAGTATATACTCTCAATCATCAGCCGCAATTGCAAAGGATACTAATATTCACAAATCTGCTAGCATTTCCGCAATTTCAGCAGACGCTAAAATGAAGAAAAGGAAGAGAATGACAGATACGAAGCAAGCTCAAATAGTTGGCAACCAATCTTATCACCACTCATCGCCATGTAGCACGGATGTCTTATCTTCAGTGAAAAGCAGTATGATGCCAACAAGTGCATTTAACTTTGGAACATCAACTAACATGGCTCTCGGAGGAGGACTGTACGGAGATAATGGCGGTTTCTCTATTGAAGATTATCGGAATAGTAATTTAATGGCAGCAAATTATATGGCAGCAGCCGTCGCACACCAGCAAAGGAACAATGTAGAAGTGAATGCTGAAAAGTTGGTTAAACCCGCGCATCAAAACACTACCCACACGAGCAGTTCGTTCCCTTTTATCGGGCATTCGCAAGTGCGCGCCGGCTATCCTTTCGTGGGCGCAGATCCGTCTTCCCCGCTTTATCAGCAGTATCTGCAGCGCCACCAGGAGGAGCTGTTCCGGCAGACGGGCGCGCAGATCATGAGCTTGTACCCGCCGGGATATCCGGGCGGCCTCGGCGTTAGGCAATCATACGATGCCATTAATCGACCCTCATGGCTTTAGATTGTCAACTTTAGAATTAACTTCACTATGTGAATCATACATAATTATTATTATAATCATAAATGTGACAATTGTTATAGGAAATTGTAATTTATATTGTTTGTAGATTTGAAATAGCAGTTTTGCAAAAATATTTTATCTATATTTCCCCTTTATGTTTATATATATTTTATATTTACAATCATGACAATTTTAATTGAGAAAAATATTTTATTATTATTTTGAAATTAATGCTTTTTAAATGAGGACTTCGTGGCGACATTTATAACAGTATTACCCTCAAATTTGTTCAGCCACTGTTGTTTCATAACGTAATAAATGTGTAGGACCCTGAACCGATTTGACTAAGACATAGTTTAAATGCGTGTTAGTTTGTGAATATTTTACAGATTACTCCGTAGAATAGAAAGGAATAACGTTAATTTCAAAGACAAATGGTTTATCGACGAATTTTAATTATTTTAACTTGGTAAAATAATAATACATTTTCATTTTGCAAAGTGTATAATTTTTATATACCTATATTAAGTTTTATACGCTATAATGTCCATTTAGATGTGGTCGTTTTTGAGGGTGGTCTACCTATGAGCAGTGCCATTCTCAGGCTCATGTAATATGCAATGTCATATTATATAATAGTTTATTATTTTTCCTATGATATGTGCTTTACGTTGCATATTCATAAATATTATCTAAATAAATAAGTTTATTAAATACTCGTGTTTTGTCAAGTTCTCGCTTTGTAATTTGAAAATATTATATACCTGCTTTTGTAAATATTAATTTCATATTGATTTTTGCAAGATGATTTGCTAATCAACCTTTCCGTGTAAGATTACTTACCTCCATTGTAATTCTTTTTTATTATTATTATTGTTGTTGTTTTTTTTTTTTTTTTAAATATCCTACATAATGTCATCGGGTAATTGTAGGAATTTTGACTTGTTACAGTCAGCAGTTCTGACAGCATTGATTAATATAAACTTTAAACGAATAACACGATGTACCACTTGCATTTTAAATTCTTTATAATGTAATTACGCATTCATAGATAAATTAATTTGTAATACGCAAACCATTTTAGTCATCAAGTGGTTTGTTGTTGTTGTTTAAATTGAAGTATTACATGTTTATAACTTTTATTGACAAAGAGCATTGGCTTCCGAAGCAGTATAAATATCACAAATTATTAAAAACCTGTTAAAGGATAGAACTGAATAATCAGGGTAAGGTTCACAATTTCTGTAGATGTTAACTGTACTTTGTAGATGTTAACTGTACTTATGACTATCCGCTGACATTATATTTAAGGTAACATGCCAGTAATCCGAAAGAGCAGCTTAATCTTATATTTAACCATTTGACAAATTACAAGCTAATTGTTAGACCAACCCCCCAGTACTTGTATGTTATAGCTTATCTAGCCAACTTTTACTTGATCCGTTGAACTGCGTATGTAGATTGCATTTAAACATGACCCTATTTCTGGTTGTAATGTAAAAACATAATTTCATATTATAATAAATAGAATAATCGATCAAATGTTATTATTATTAAAATGCTTATAAGCTTAGCTTTAATTATTTACTGGACATTATAATTAGTTGCTTTTAAGGTCACACGAAATCGTAATTGTTATTGAATAATTTTAAATTTTATGTTAAACTACTTAATTTAGATTGTTGTGTAAATACTTCACTATTATAATTTACTATCAATATTTTATTAGTATTTCATTATATTTTAATTTAATTTATAAGTTTTAATTTTATTTGAATATAAAAATTAATAAATTATAATTTTAAGAAATATATTATAAGGAATATTGAAAACAACTCTTCTTGTGTAAAAAAAAAATGAAAATAAAGATTTTCAAAATAACTTCAAATTATTTTCATCCCTCAAATAACAATTTCCCATAAAATCCTTTAAAAAAATGACTGTCCCACGTTATGGCAATCCAATCCGCGTGATAGAAAACTCTCGCTAAATTGTGAACTGTAAGCACTTGCCATGTATAATTCGTTCCTCTCTCCTTTTTATAGAATATGTTACCGGCAATCTTTATAATCCGATATTCTATACAATACCTAGGTAGTGTATATGTTATGGACCAAGTGATTAATTACTATCTAAACTTCATTATTTATCACATTGCGCGCTCATTATTATAATGCTACATGACAATTAGGCAATTTGATAATAAAGTTTAGATTGGTTTAGTTAGACATGTTCTACTTTGGACGTCATAATGTAACAGTGGCTTCGTTAGGATTACTTTGTGACTCCACACGCAGAAATAGAAGCCCCGAGCGGGACTCCGTCGACCTAATGTAATTATATCTAACGGTTTTTACAATTTTACGGTGATGTATGTTATGTGTTTATATGATAATTTAAATTGTTTAACATTTAGTTTATTTTAAGATAAATAACAATGAAACAATAGCTAAAAATGTTTGTATTACTCTGCCCAAAAGGTGATGGACAATGTGTATAATGCCCGGGCAATTTGTGTATTTGAATAATTATTATCATTCAAATAATCAAATTGCACTCTCATATTTTTTATAATGACCGGGCATTATACATAATGCCCAATTTATCACTTGGTCCATAACTACAACACTGTAGGTGTATGTACCACAGATATTATAATATTAGCTAGGTCATACCTGGGTCATACATTCGAAGTTACATTAATTCCCAACAAGCTGAAAATCGGTAAAATCGTTCAAAATATTATTATGAATAAAATCTGAAAGTTCCCCATCTTTCCCATGTATGGATTTTTTAAAATAAATTTTTTGCAAAACTAAGTTTTATCATAAAAATACCTGATATGTGAAATAATTCGGGTTAACACGGTTCCCCTTGCTTCCTACCTCAAAAACTGCAAAAAGTCCCATATAACATTTCACCCCTTTTAAGGGGTTGGGGGCAAATTTCCAAAAAAAAATTATGCTCTATTTTTTTGTTACAGTTACAAATAGTCCGCATACCAATTTTTAGCTTTCTACCTCGAAAATTGCGGAATGCTCCATACAAACTTCCACCCCCCATTTTAGGGAGGGGGGGTGTCAAAAAGTAGCCTATGTCACTCCATCCCTTAAAAATCAAGTCAATTCGTCGATCCGTTTTGCCGTGAAAGACGGACAAACAAACAGACACACACTTTCCCATTTAAAATATTAGTAACTATGGATTTTATACTTTGCCTAGTAGTAGTCCCCTACTACTAGGCAAAGTATAAAATCCATAGTTACTAATATAATTCGAAACTCGAGTAATTTACTCGAGTAATTGCAAAAATTTTTGCAAATTACTCGGGCGCGTCAGACTTAGGGGATATCTGGTACCCTATATCAACACCATGTTTTTAACTCTTCAACTAGGGGGGTTCTCATAGGGCAGGTAGCCTAGTAGTAGTATGTCAGAATAGTAAAAAAATCGAAAACTTAAAATACTCAAGTGCGTTAGATTAAGGGCTCATACACACTATACACGATGCGACGTACCTTTATGTATATGAGCCCTAAAGCCTGTACACGGGTAGAGTATACGGTAGAATCAACTAGCATACTACTCTACCATTCCAAGTTCTCTACCAGTTTTAGTAGAGTAATTGTCTACACGTAAATTTACATTTTGTTAGCAGACTAACGCCTGAATAGGACGCCATGAACGTCACTCGAAGAAAATGTAAGGAACGCACTAATAAACTTAACTTGTTACTCTATTAACCGTTTACATGGCTGGGTGTACGGTAGAGTAGAGTAGACACCGGGGTGGCGGAAGGAAAGTGGTAGAGTAGCTTGCCCCTGGTGCTAGATGCTCTACTCTACTAAATTTTAGTACTCTACCTATGCGGTCTACATTAGTATAGTTAGTGGAATAGTACTCTACCATATACTCTACCTGTGTACAGTAGACTTAAAAGAGGAATCTTAAGTGGATGCCGCATCCTCTTGGGCTCCCCTACGATAGATATTCTATACAATAAAGAATGTTCAGCCATATGCGTTATTATTCTTACAGAATTGTTTAGTTTTATACTTATTATGTAGAAAATGTCATAAATAGTTCCTTACTTATAAATATAACCACAATCATTGACAGAGACAAACTAGTAAAAACAGATGGAACATAAAAAGACTGTACATGATTGAAAGCTACAAATGGATACCTACCTCATCCTTACTAATAATATTATAAAATGTGATAGTATCTCTGTCTAACTAACCTCTTCATGCTAAAACCGCTGAACTGATTGGTATGAAATTTGGTACCTTTCAGGAAAGTTTCAGACCCCAGAGAAGCCAGATTTTAATTTTTATCCCAGTAATCACTTTTATCTTGTGGACCGTGGGTTCAAATCCTGCACAAGGCAAACATTTGTGTGCATGAACATGTCCGTTTGCTTTGGGCTGGGTAATAAGAATTTATTTTAAAAAAAAGAGTAGGTATGTATATTTATCAGCATCCAGCAGCAGGAGCACTACACTCGAATATGATTAAGTATTATAAAAACTTACTTAAGTGTAAAGGGAACATTTAATTTGAAGGAACTTTGGGAAAGGATATTTTAATTTAACACAAAATGAAAGCGAAATATTAAGGAAAATGTTGCTTTATTAGACTGATTGAGATGATGTAATTGTATAAATGACAGATGTAATTGTATAAATATTAAGCATACTTATAAAATGTGTTATGAGATAAGAAATAAGCAGTAAGTAATAAGTTATATTTTGTTTACTACTAGTACAGAAGGTAGTAACAAGTCTATAAAAAAAACTTGTCAGCAACATGATGTCGCTTGAAGTAATCCTATGACTAAGCATAAATTAGTAATACTAGTTCTTTTTCACTGTTTGTTCTTTGCGCTGTTTGACCATTTCTCTAATATTGTCTTCACTCTCCTTTAGATTTTTCTCAAGGTACTGTTTATTGTTCTCTAGTTCTTCCTTGCGCGTGGTCATTTGTGAGTCTCTATTTTTGAGATTGCTTTTGACTTCTTCCAAATCCATGAATAAAAACATTCTGCCAACAGATTCGTAAGTTTTAGTTCCAGGTGGTAAAGTACTGATCCCACGCCGAGTTATATCTACATGTTGCAAGTAACGCTTTAGAACGCCTATTTGATTATCTATTACTTGTATCTTTTTCTGTGTCTCCATCATTTTCACTTGCAAATTGACGAAAGCTTTTTTTAATTCTAAATCCAATGGTTTTGCCATTTTGTTCCTACTCAAATAAAGATTTTCACAACAGATGAGCAAATGAGATGAGAATAGCACAAAAGGCTAAGGTTAGTTGTCAAATCTGACAGGCATTACTAAACTAAGTACAGTGCTACAATGATATTTACGAACGTGAGTGATGTTTGTAGGAGGGCGTTATGCCGGGTTCACACGAGGCGATTTAAATTGACCAACTTTTATCACTGTTAGCTGCAGACGTATAATTTGAAATCAACTTGAACGTGACAGGTTCAGACGAGTCGAATCGCTTTCAACAAGAGACTTGAATCAACAAAAGTTGAAAGGGCGGTAACTTTTATAGAATCGATTGTTGTTGCCTCAAATTGATTGAAAGTCTGTTCACACGGTTCAAATCGCATGCGATTTAGCAGTTGATCAACTAAAATCGCCTCGTATGAACCCGGCATTACTGTGGCATATTTTGATACATTTTAGCAAAGGCGAACTGGTGAAAAGTGATATGTCACTTTTCGACAGTTCGCCGAAATTGGAACTACAACTCCCGTTCATATTCCAATATCGTCGGAGTTGTAGTTCCAATTTCGGCCACGTTCATAAATATCATTGTAGCACTGTGTCTGTACCTCATTCACTAGTACGGTCATGTCATAGAGTAAATTTATGCATCAAAAGTACCAACCTAAACAAAATATCCGGAAGCTTCAATAAAGTCGACAAATCGATCATATTTCTCCACGTACTACGAAAGATGTTTTAGGGGTGTCATTTTGAGGTGGTTCCGAACTCATATAAATTAAAACTCAACATGTTTTTATAATTATTTCAGATAATGATCAAAGTAGAGTTTAGGTTTAGAATTATTATTAATTAAACTACGACAGAGAATAAAATCAACGTTTATCTGTTTTTGTAAAAAATTGGTGCTTCAATTTTATTAATCTTGCAAAAACAAAATAATGGATCTCAAGATGCATTTTAATTACAGTCGCTATTTTATTTGTTTAGAATGTCAAAATTAGATTTACAAAATCGAAAAACTAATTTCAAATTGAGGTCAATACGGCATAATCGAGTTTAGTGGTTTGTAACTGCGTTGCATATGTTGGCAACTCGTCATTATGAATCTATGGTACAAATTAAAATATTTTTTCTCTTTCATGTTTCTATTGACTGACTCTTTCTTGAGTGTCTTGAATGTGACATGGCGTCCATCAAGATATATCACGGCCTCCTGTAAAACTGTTTTCATGACTGTGGCTTCATTTTGCATTTTATTACTGAGGCCGCAATAAACAGTATATTTGCATTGATGGTAATGCATGCAAGGAAACCTCAGCGAATAAGCGATGGGTACGATATAGCTTGAACTGCTTCGGCTGTGCACTCTACCTACCTAGATGGCGGTCGCCGATAGAGTTTTGTTGTAATTCGCGTGAAGATATTAAAAGTCTTTATTTGATTTCAGGTACTTTGAGAAGCACCAAGCCCATCCGTATCAGGTAAGCCAGCATTATCGAGTTTGCGGTAAGAATTTTTTTGTTGTATATTTTGATGAATGTGGCTTAATTGGATTTGGATTATGTAGGTACTTGCTTCTCTACGTAATCCAGACGGTTCTTTTCCTGTTTTTGTTACCATTGTTTCTATGATGTACACAGCTTTCCTCGTATTTATGGTATTAATTCGACAGCAATATATTAGCTAATCCTAATACTATGTATAATGTCTAAATTGTAAACCATTTTGTGTAATACAGTTATACTTGAAGAATACAATCACTAAAATATAGGCAGTATTGTAATCTGCAGTTAGTCTTTGGCGCATTAATGGTTATCTATAACCTAAAAGTTAAGTGATGGTACAAGTTGTGAATTCCTTTTGATTAAAGTTTAATTATGCACTGAATGTATTCATGTATTTTTTCATATGCCTGTTAGCTTTTAATATTGTTGTTTTAATTTTGTTTGTAAACAGTACACAGATAAGCCTATGAAGCTACCATATTTGTTTGTCTATAATGAGATGTTGTTTTTAATCCTTTTATAATTTATATATCTACAAACCTATTTTTTTAACGAAATTTCCTCAGAAGTACAATTCGAAAAGGGCTAGTGAGTATGTGTCAGACACCCGGTACACACCACTGCGCTCCCCCAACGGCAATGTGTCCATGCATGGGCATGGCACTCACACGAGCCACTCCAGCCACGGGCACCACCACTATGGCCATGTGGCCGATGAGAGAGGATACACAACATCTAGAAGTTCTTACATACAAAAGGAGAGAGATAGAGACTACAAATCCTCTAGAAATAAGTACACAGGTAACACATATTTCTTTAATATTAAGGCCACATGTTGTCATGTCACTACTTGCCCATAAGTCATCAAAATCATGGTCAAAACAGTTCAAAAACCTGATATTCTATGTGTAGGATATGTTATAAACAAAAAGCAAAGTGAAGCACACCCTATAGAATTTTAAAATAATTTAGGTGGCTAATAGCACCAATGTATTAGAGCTAAGCTAGCAAGCAAATTCTAAATTAGACATGCTTAGAAAGTCTTTATTTTAGTTTTAAGTTTTTATTTTATAGCTAGATGTTAAATTGGCAAAGAAGAGTTGTGCATATTATAACAAACATTGCATTTGTTTACTAATACATTTATTACCATTTAGTGCAAAGCAGATGAACCATCTTTGCTAACATTGGTAGTTTAATTTGCAAATAGATAAGTGCACTATATATTTTTCTATGACATAAGAATTTATAACATTGTTAAATGTATGGTCTTTATCATATAAATTCAAACTTTAATTATAACAAGTACATAACATTAAATTTGAATTTTTCTTGTATGATTCTTAAAAATACATGTTTAAATTATTTTCATTTGTATATTTACACATTTTAATATATGGTAACAATTTAAATAGAAAATAATATTATAAAAGAAAAAAGTAGACGCATATTGCGAATTTTTTTATGATGAGCAAACTTGCGAATGCCTTTGCTATATGTTAATAGATATGTTAAGGGTGATGATGCTAAAATGTTTTTAATAATTACAGATAGTGTCAGGTCACCAAAGGAGAAACGTAGTAAAGATAGTGAAAGAGAGAGAAGCAATCATGAGCGAAGTGATTCAGAGAAGAAAAATAGGACTAGTTCCATGAACATTAGTGTTAGTAGAAGTAATAAATATGATAAAAGAAGTGCACCCTCAGCGAGCGTGCCTTCTGGCAGTGAATGGTCAGAACATATTAGTTCATCAGGGAAAAGATACTATTATAACTGTATCAGTGAAGTGTCACAGTGGGAAAAGCCTAGGGAGTGGGACTCACGGAGGACATCATCCAAAGATTCTACATATTCAACGAGAAGCAGTAAGTTATTATTTTTTATTATCATATTTGTATTTTCTATTTAATTATATATCTTATTATCAACTAGGGATAATATTTCATTGTTATCTAGTATTATTCAGGCCTATGTCCAGCAGCAGCCTTCTTTTGGCAGAGTCGATTCTTTTTCAGACACTTAACTAGTCAAACCAAGTAATTATGGTGTGTTGTATATACTTGAGCCAAGATGAAGAAATAATTTATGTAAACAAATCTGTTTAGTCAAAGAATTTGGATGACATTTTATCGTAAAAACCTTAATAATGTTATAATTACTAATCAGTACATTGTAATATTGTAATAAAATAATATCTTGGATATTATTAAACAACTTTTTTTGAAGAATTCTTATTAAAAACAATTTTTACCCTCATTGAACTAGTATAAATAAAAGGCATTTGCAGGGAAAGCCATTGAAAGGTATTATACAAGAGTATAATCGGGAGTTTATTTATTAATATTTCATACAACATATACCACTAAAATGTGGTATATGTTGAGGATAAGACTGCTCCAACTATTTTAAAACTCCTTATTGTCCATAAGTTTTTTCAGATTCATGTTAAGAAATTTTTCAGCAATATCGTCTAATTAAACCATTTTATTGAAAAACTATTTTTTTATATAATTCTTTACAAAACTCTTGACTCAATGAGTGTAAACTTAGGTTTTATTAAGAATTATTCAAAAATAATTTTTCACTGTCTTTACAATTTTAATTAAGAATCTTTAATAAGAACTAAGATATATAATGTTATTACAATGTACTCATTAGTAATTAATTACTACCTGTCCTTAAAAGTACAAGTTTGACTAGAATTTGTGGGACATAGTTGTTTCATATGTAATTATACAGTGTGATTCCCCATAAAGTGCACAATTGCACATATCGCGTGGGGTCAAAGTAGACCTTAATTGTTCGACGAAAAAAAAAAAAATCCCCCCCTCTTTTATTATTTTTTAGAGGCATATAATGAACTGTGTCTGTAGACCTAATAGTTTCGAGATTAAGCCATATACAGATTATCGTTTTTTTCGAATTTCACATTTTTTTGCAAAAATTTTTAGACAATATTTATTATAGATATAGACAAGACAATGATCTTCATCCATGCATTTAGTGGTTGTGACTTGACATTACAGAGTATTTTGTATTATATTGAATCTCGACATCCTGCTTCTTTGGATGATAGACTATTGAAATGAAATGAAATAAAATCAAATGAAATCGTTTATTTCAGAAATTAGACCTTCACAGGCACTTTTTCATTGGAATTAGACATTAAATTCGCAAAGCGTGATGTAATTCTGCATTTTTGGTACACATACGACATACCAAATTTAAATTCAGACTACCCTAACATACCCATGTTAGGGTAGTCTGAATTCAGATTTGCAACTTCGAAAAACTTGTGGAAACTGAAAAATGTTTTTCTTTTTTAAAATCCCATCATAAAAATACAGGTCTTCAATAGTATAATTAGGGTCAAAATTCATTCAGAACGACAGAATTGCAAAAAGTTGCAAAGATAAAATAAAAAAAATACTTGAAACTATGCAACGATGTCTTCGACATATATAAACTGTATTAAATTACCTACAATTTGAGCACAATTGCAACTCTATTGACTTCATTGGTGTCAAGCTATGACACTTTCAATACGGCCAATTTCAATAATGAATTGAAATTTTCTGGTTTTGCTCACTTCTTTCGCAAATATTGGCAAAACCACTAGCCCTATGAAGAAAGATTATAAATAAATAAATTGTTAAAGATAGCATTCTGATTCTAGAGACCGCTACACGGGATTTTCGCGACTGAAACCGCTAGCGTCCACTCGTTTTCAATAGCTCACGATTGACATCTGACTGAATGTAACCTACGATAGCTCATTTGGAATTGGGAGTTTTGCTTCTTTCTTTTCTGAAATGTATTAACGTAGTAACGTAATACAAAGTAGGATGTTTCATTAATTTTAATGAATTTTTTTGGTGAATGGTGATAGTCTATTGCTTATACATTCTAACCTACTTAGTTTTAAATATTTTTCTCTTATCCTTCGTGCAGTATGAAAAGAAACTTAGTGATTGCTCTAATGGTACTTGTACAAAACAGAATGTTTAATGATTAGGGTCTGAATAGTCAGCCAGCTGTTCCAGCTGTTCTTATCGTTTACGTAATTGGATTGGATAATAAGACTTGGATTTTATAATAAGCCTTTTTACTGAGGGAATACTTAATATACGACTTGAACATTTTATCAGGTAATATAAGAATGGACATCAGGCAGAATATTATAAAAATGAGTACAATTACTAGTGTTAGTAAGCTGGTGTTTAGGCATTCTTAATTTGTTTCTAAGGTTAACATTGGTGCAATCGCTAACCTTAACAAGTAAACTTATTTTTTTATGAACATAGATAACATTTACATAAATATATTGAGAAGCAACAGTGAGAACATCATCTTTAAAAACTCCCGTAATGATTCTCTGGAACCCATATTATAAATTGAGTGGATAGCCTTTTTTGTAAAACAAATATTGACTCAATATCAGCGCTTTACCCACACACCAATATGCCATACGACAATAACCTATGAAAGTAAATAAAATAAACTAGATGTGCTGTCGGTACATCCGTCAATTTCCTTATCTACATTTTATTTTTGCTGTATATACATTTTATTTAATTATGAATTGGTGTCTCGTCAACTTGTGACTTTGCTTTTGTTTTTTATTCGCTCAACTTACAGATATACAAGGATGTATAAGAACGTGAGTGACGTTTGTAGGAGGGCTTATTGTGGCATATTTTTATACATTTTGTGAAAGGCGAACTGTCAAAAAGTGACATACAATATAAACGGGAGTTGTAGTTCCAATTTCGGCCACGTTCATAAAGACCTTTGTAGCACTATTATTTTATTTACGCTTTCAAACAAAAGCGTGATGGTGTGCAGGGCTGAGACCTACTAGGTCGTCATTACTATCTAGAATAATTTGTAGCCTTATAAATCCATCGTTGCTCAGATGTCCCGGTAGCCTCGGCATCGATATCCAATGTTTTTCTTCTGGCGCAATGCTAAGGCGAAAATTTGTTCTTCTGGCGCAACGCTGACATTGCAACGCAAATAATCCCTCCAGCGACAGATAGTGGTTGGATTAAGAAAGATGACCAACTATCACCAGTGACAATGCTGAAGGCTCCTATATCATTAAAAGCTCTGAATTAATTTCCTGTATGGATGTAGGCCTTCACGTTGTCGCTGTTTGCCACCATGGTGAAGAGTGTTTTAATGAACACAATTATAAAGAAATTAATGATGACTGAAATTATCAATATTTGTCAGATTATCGAAAGATTTTTTTGAGGATACAATGATAGATACAATGATATGACAAATTATTTTCTTTAAATGGTGTTGTGTAAGCCCGTTCGTACACAAGGCGACGCAAGTCGGCGATTTTAGCATCCAACGACGCGAGTGTACGTACGAACCTCAATGGACGGCGGTAGCACAGGCGGTAGTCGCTTGGATACTAAAATCGCCGAGTATCGGAGACTTGCGTCGCCTTGTGTACGAACGGGCTTATTCGTCCAAGAATATGTATATTCATTTATTTATATTATTTAAATTTCTTAAATGTATATAATTAAACATATTTTTAATGGGTGCAGAAACGCGTTTATTTTGTCGCAGAGTGATTGTTGTAAAATCAGACATATTATATGTATATTATGTTACATAGGTATTCAAATTGATGTACTTCTCTTATTTTTTTATATATCTCGTTAATCATGTTTGCACATTATATACAGGATATTCAGAGTCACTTGGTAAAAATCCGTTGAATCGTTTTCAATCTACAGCAGTTTAAAGTCAACTCAGAAATGTGATATTTTTGGATGTTTTCTTATAATTTGTTAGACCAAATCGTGAAAATGTTATAGTGTATTATATATTTGTAATCTACTCACAAAGCCCTTTCATTTGATACACATGATATATTTAGAAGAAATATTACAAATTATTATTTTTATTTATTATTTAAAAAAAAAAACGACTTTATGACATCACAGTGTCACAGTTATTACCCCCACCATTTTCGCGTTTGTCATCTCATATATTTGTGTTCAGGACATAATACTGAATGCATTGATACCAAATATACCCATATCCGAGATGACTTGAACGGTAAGTAACCTAAAATCTCATTTGCCGGCCTAATATCTTTAAAATACATTATTCTTATTTGTTTCTTCATCGTTCGTATTCACTTGAATTGTGAGGTTAAAGTCTAACATGTTTTCAATACTTTTTTTAAAAGCCATTTATATCCCACGGCTGGGCATGGCTTCTCTTTTTCTCCAACAATCCCTTTCTGCTGTTTCTTCTTCCCAGTTGCTATCGAATTCCTTCAGTTCGTCTGTTCGTTTTCAATTCTATCTTCATTTATTATTGCAGACCTTATAAATTAGGATATCGTTCTGGCTTCATTGCGTTATTTATCAAAAAAAAATTTGTGGAAAATGGATCATCATCATCTAAGCCACAAGAAGTCCACTTCTGGACATAGGCCTCCCCCAAACACCTCCAATACGACCTGCTGACAGCGGCCTGCATCCAGCGGTTTCCTGCGACTTTCCTTAGGTCGTCTGACCACCTTGTAAGCGGGTTCTAGGACCGTATCACGACCTTTTATAACTATGCTTAAACGATTGTGTAAACGAGACTCCGCCTTACATATATTGCGCTGTATTCCTTACTCAGCAGTTCTTGTTTTGTTTTAAACGGTCATGGAACGACCCCTGTAGTAAACTAACATAAGTTGGAACCCTTATAATTTCGCCATGTCTGTCTGTTTCCGGCCGTCTAGCGCCGAGACACTACTAGAACGCTGTTGTAATTTAGCATGTATATATGTAATAAATCGTCAGCTCTTTATGTGTAAGGGGAAACACCATCAAATAAATTATATTTTTTAAAGATTTTTTTCTACCGCTTTCTTAGCGTTGTTAATACATATACCTATTATGCGTAAACCTTGGGGTTATTTTTTTTTCTATGGATCCCTAGAAAGCACTAAACTGACAAAATACAATTTAATCTATACTTATATTATATTATGCATAAAGAAAGATAAAGCTGAAGAGTTTGTATGAACGCGCTAACTACTGGTTCGAATTGAAAAAAATATTTTTGTTTTGACTATTCCATTTGTCGAGGAAGGCTTTAAGCTATATAACATTACGTTGCGACCAATAAGAGCAAAGCATCAGTGAAAAATGTTGCAAAAACGGGGAAAATTATTCATATCACGATAGTGTTTTCGAAAACCACGCGAACGAAGTCGCGAGCACAGCTAGTCATATATAAAATATGACGAATCGAAAAAATTTACTTAATTGACTTTCACTTTATCGAAATAGTACATTGATATTTGGTACTTTTATAGACAACCATTTTTTATTGTTTCCCAAACTTGTCAATTTTACTAAGTGGTCGAAAACGAGTGCTTTTTTTTCTTCTATTTGCTACCTAATAAAACTAGACTAACATTTTGTTCATTAATAGCCATTGAAGGTCGACCATCTTGAATCTCACCATGTAATTCATATACCACTGATATGGTTTAATGATTGTGATGCATTCATCAAACTAGTGCCAGTTTTATAATACTATGAAAACGTCAGCTAAAATACGCAGTGAAATCGTCAAAATTTCGAGTTATATTTTGAAACTAATACAAATAATTCAAAATCTTAAACGACAAAAAGATTTAAAATATATCTATATCTCCATGTCCAGACATATATTTTGAAATCAAAATATTAACGAAAATCTGTGCTTATACTGTTAACTGTGATATTTTTTTTTATCGAAAAAATTATAAGGAATCCTGTTTTTAAAACGACAGAAACATGGATAAATAATAGTAATAGTACATTGTCCACTAAGGGAAGAAAGTGACCGTTTTCCGACGAGGGAGTCGTTTAAGCCTGTGGGCTGACTATAATAAGCGCAGTTACAACGACTCCGCATCTTTAGGCCAGTCACCGTAGACACAAAAATCGTGTTAGGTCGCATTTAATTGCAAGGTTCTAATTTTTTGGCATGTTGTTAGGATAGATACCAATAGTGTACAAACAAGTTTGCAACCCTGAAAGACCTGTGCTAACTTTGTGGTTTTTAGAAAAACCTTCACTTTTTTCAGTTTTTTGCTTATAACTTCTGAAAAATGCATCCTACGGAAAAGTTATCTAAGACATTTTTAAAGAAGACAAAACATTGAGTGCATTCCCAGCTCTGTATGTCAAATACGTCTCGAGAAACAACACTTCAAAATGAGCCAATTTTTCAAAAAAGTTAAAAAGTTTTTAGTTAGTTTCGTTTCGTTTTTAGAGTAGCCTTTCGAACAGAATATCGTCTAAAATACTCATTCTACGAGGGAAGTCATAAAAGTAAAGTGTAAAGTAGTTATTTAGCTTTAATTTAAGCATAAGCATAACGCGCTGTAAGACCAATAGTTCTCTTGTAATCAGGTAAAAAGTAATAATCAGGAAATTGATTCCAAAAGGGTTTTCTTTACAGAACCCTCAGGTTGTAGAATGAACTCCCTGTAAATGCTTTCCCTGTCGATTACAGCATGGCGTACTTCAAATAGGGTGTGAACAGGTTCTTATAGGGATGGCAACGCGTTAGGGTCCGTCCACACAGACCGGTTCGGAGAGGAGAGCCGTTTTTTGTATTTGTAGTAAGGTTTATTTTTGAATGTGCACTGCTTTTGTCATTAAGAATGCTTGAACGCGCTTGGTGTGAAATAAGAAGAGGAGCTGACCGGTTCCGATCGCAGCCGTTCGGCTACGATTGCATGCTCGCATGCATGCAGAACGCTTCCAGCCGGTCTATGTGAAATAGTTGACGGCTCCGCTCTGACCGCACGGACCCTAAGGGTTCGTTCAAACAGACCGGCATTGCAAAACTACTTGCCCTATGAAGAAAGGTCACTGAAGATTCTGTAGTACATTTATTTAGCTTTTATTTGAGCCCAATAAAAAGTTTTTGAGTCTTATAGTTCACTTACGACGATTGACTAAGAACAGTTCTTAGTCAATCCTATAACCCACTTGTCCATCTTTTCGTTTTTTTGAGATTGTGTGTGAACCGCTAGTCTCACAATCTTGGTTATGGGGTCTAATAAAAGTTAGTTTAATTTCTACAAAGTATTTCTAGTAACTTTTCTTCGCAGGTTTGGTTTTTCCAATATTTCGCGAAATAAGTTCGTAAAACTTAAAAAATTTAATGTTGGGGAAAATTAGGTCGCCTTCGAAGAGCCATAGCTTGGCTCCTATGGCGTCAATAGAGCTGCGATTGGGCTTAAATTGTAGGTAATTTAATACAGTTTATAGATTTGCAAAAAATGCATAGTTTAGTCCTTGATAGCAAACATTCCTAAAATTTCGCAGATTTTCAGAGACTGCTGCCTGTTTTTATTTTTATGGCATTTTTTCTGCAATGGAGTAACTTAGAGCAATTATTTTAATTATTTTTCCTTTTTTGGATAGCAGACAGTTGTAGATCTTACTCAAATGAAGCATTTACGAAATTAACTAGGCGTTTTTAAATATTTTAATTGGAAGTTTTGTTGAAAATTTGACAAAATCAAAATTTGATTTCATTTATTTCCGTATGGGTAAAGAATATCACGATTTTTTTACTGTGCATTATAGACCAATATCGTGACTCTAAATATGTCAAAAAAATTATAATTCCAATGAATAGGTTTTTTAAAATTAATTTTTGAATGAATGATAGAGATACCTCTATCATTCATTATTCAAAAATATTTTTTATTTTAAAATTTCTTGAAAATGGTTGACTTTTGCATTACACTATTTGGGTCAATATTGTTGTAAATGACCTCTTTTATCATTCCATATGAGAGTCCAGTGTAATTTCTAATAACCATTGAGTCTTTTGCCTCTTTAACTCATTCTACTTTCTTTCTGTTTTTTGAGATTGTAAGTGAACTATAAGTCCCACAGACTTTTTTTTGGGCCCAAATAAAAGCTAAATAAATGTACTACAGAATATTCTGTGACCTTTCTTCAAAAGGCAAGTAGATTTGCAAATATTTTGAGAAATACGTAAGTAAAACCTAAAATTGCAGTTTTCGAGAAAAATGGGTTACCTTAAAAGTTCTATAGCTTTTCTATAGCTTGGCTCCTATGAGATCAATAGAGCTGCGATTGAGTTTAAATTGTCGTTAATTTTCTTCTTTAAAATGTCATAGATGACTTTTCCTTAGAATGCATTTTTTAGAAGTTATAAGCAAAAAAACTGAAAAAAGTCTGTAAATTTCAAGGTTTTTCGAACACCACAAAGTCACAACACAGGTCTTTCGGGGTTGCAAATTGGTTGTACACTATTGGTATCTATCCTAACAACATGCCAAAAAATCAGAACCTTGCAATTATTTGCGACCTAAAATGTTTAGATGACTGGCCTACTTGTACAATAACGCTTTCAGAGTGATTTTGGGGTTGCCCCGCTTCTGCAGTGCCTTTAATGTGTTTGCGGAGGCGCACACTGCCTATTTTCACTCTACTATGTGTAAGAGGAGCGCGTCGCCGAGCGCGAGCCAGCTCGAATATCACTTTGAAAATGATAGGCGACAGGTGGGACTGCCCTTTCATCCGGCACTGCAGCACTGCTGCAATGGACATGTTGTAGTGGTTGTTCCCACAAGACATGTTTTATTTTTTGATGAATTGTAGCTTAATGAACTTATTTATTTATTTATTATTATTAATTTAATTGTGTGATTTAATTTGATAATTTTATTGTAAATTATGTGTTAAACTATGGATCTGAAATATGTTATCTAAAATACCTAATTGAATTTGAATTTGTTGTTATTGTATCCGTTGTCTGGTTCCCATTTCACAAGTAGGTTTGAGAGCCTTATCGTCAGAAAAATGCTTTGCAGCAGCCCAACCGCCGGGGAATATGCTGTGGTACTTACCACAACGAAACTGACGGGATGCCACTCGCCCCTTAAGTGACGAGGCCACGAGAACTATGATACATCCGCGACCCCGCCAGGGCCATCCGGCCAAAGATACTGGCCGGACCCGCTCACCCCGGAACGCTCCGTTGGCAGTACACCGCATCCAGGTGCACTGCCGACACCGAGGACCATTGCCCCCTCAAGATGACGGGCCTTCCCCGACTCGCCGTCTCGGCTGGGCAAGGGTCCTCCATTTCTGCGACCGCTGGGCTCTGCCAGCCGCCGGCCCCTCTCCTTAAATTTTTTAACGAGGTTTTCTCCCTCCACCGCGTCTCCTGCGCCACTCCAAGCGCCACAACGTCCACTACGTACTTAGTGGACTCTGTGACACTTTGCGCCACCGCCACCGCGCACTCACTCTTCCAGGATGGCCTGATTCGCACATGTGACCCAACCCTTGACGCCCCCCGCAGTGTCTGGGTTGGCGAGACCTAGTGTCTGCAGGACCTCCGCGTTCCACCATACGGAGGTCGCCCCCGGTATCAACGGGTAAGGTAATCCCGGACACCAGTCGTGGCGAAGACGCTTTTGTTTTGGGTAGGGTCAGCGAGCGAATGAGTCCACCACCGCTCATCATAGAGCCGGCCGAGCCAAGTCCGGCCGGCTCCACCTCTTGTTTTTAACGAGGTTGTCTCCTCGACCGCTCCACCCCCAGCCGGGGGCCCGTCGGGAATTTGGCCGTTGGCAAAGCACTGTTACAAGGAATTACTCGCCGTCGTTACCAAGGTGGACCGCATGGAGGTATCCCAACTCCCCCACTCCAGGTTTAAGAGCCTAGCTTAACTTTGGACCAGATATGAGTACTATTTATTATTATAACATATATTTATAATTAAATAAATCTTTTTTTAAATCAGATCGTGATAAGAGGTCGAGCTCTCGGTCGGGCAGACGGGAGTCCGTTAAGTCTAGTAAAAGAACTAATAGCGCAACAGACAGGTACTGGAATAATTGCAGTAGAGAAAATGAATCACATGATCGGACAAGACCAAAACGTTCATCCTCGGCACACGAAGGAAAAGGTACATCTATATTATTAATTATAATAAATATACGTATCATTAATGACAATTTCAATAAGTTTATAAATATTTAATGTGTGTTAGTCTGTAAGGTATTTATAATATGAGTAATCTTTTACCTGTTGCTTGAAATAAAGATATTATTATTAATGTAGGTACAGCATTTCATACATAATATCATTAATATCGGTTACCAAAGGATCCCTTATTTTTGGAATTCCTACATGGCCTTTGTCATAAAGATACAGACCAGCCTATTTAATAAACTTGACAAGGACATGCGAGGCTACTGGAGACAGCCACCATTCGTATTCTATAATTTTCATTTCATACGACAACTAGATTTGTCAAAAACTGACATTATTACGGTTGTCACGTCTACTAGATGGCTGTGTCGTTATTGATTTCACTAATACGCAAACTATTTATTGGGATTGAAAGTATTTACTCACACGTGTATATTTACACACAATATGATATTCCCGCTGCTCTAGGCCAAATATGTGCCAGCCCTCCTGAAGATCTGCAAAATGTCTTGAGTGCATGAATTTTATACTTTCCCAGTGCAAAATTTTATAATTAATTAATTACTATTATACATATATATATAATTGTGTAATCAAAAGATATTTTCAACATTATATCATAAAAACAGTATCTAGTTAATTTCAAACCAATGTCTTTCAATTACAGATGGGCAGTCACTACAAGATATGGATATATCTCCAGATCGAAGTACGCCGCTCTCAGAGAATTCGTACGGTGCGAGGGAAGCTAATTCAACGGTGCGGAATAATGCAGAAGGCAATGCAGTTCCACCAGTCGTTATACTCGATAATTCGCATCAAACTGTAAGTTCTAAAATTTACTTAAGTAATTATTTTTACTAATCCATGGATTGTAATTGGAAATTTATAAAAAATAAATACTATCTCGTTCGAAATAGTCTCCGCAAACACTTAAAAATTTACAGCTGTATATTTTAAATGTAGTGTAAATTCCCAGTCGTGGGACATTTAATTTTAAACGTTTTTTTTAAATATATTTATCTACTTCTGTATGTGTTAATTCTAGCGACACAGTTATTAAAGAGTGGATCTATTAATTATTTGTTATTTAGCAATTTAGTTATGAAGACGAATGTGTGAAAAACGAACGAAGTGTTTTACCACTAGGCATGTCCCATGACTATATTAGATGCCAACGCTCCTAGCCCGCGAAGTCATGAAACAATGAAGCGCTAACGCTGCGTGCGCTTGCCAGGAGCGTTGGCGTCCATCCAGTATTGACATTTATCGTACATAAAATTAATTTTATTAAATGTTGTATCAGAGTGGTTCGCTATTGGCGGCTGCGTTACCACGCATTGTGGCGCCGCCGCCGACGGTGACGCTGGCGGCGAACAACGGGGGCGCGTCGCCGGCGTTAGAGCATGGCGTCGTTGTTGTTGGAGTTTGCGCGGGAAGCGCCGGTAGCGGCGACGGCACGCCCCACCGCGACGCTGGCCCACCTACGCCTACGCACTCGGAGAATACGGACCCACATGCACCCCCGCTTCACCTAGATCACGCACTGCCCAGGAAAAGTATGAAATCGTTCTTGAATAAGTTTTTCCTTTTTTTTTTATTTTATCTTTTATCTACCGTCACACCACACTGCAAAGCTTCCTGTCGTTCCCTCCCTCATTTCCAATGCTTATTCAAAATTTTCCCAAATTTTTGTGTCCAACGTTTTTTAGGTTACCTTAAACCTAGTAACTGACATAGACACTGCTATTTTATTGGCTAAAATTAATTGTACTGCTTCCTATCCTATGTTATGTTTTTATCTGCACTTGATTAGAACAACTCTTCGGAAAATTATTATATTCTTAAGCTTCAGCCAATGGCTATTATTCTTAAATATGTGATTATTCTCTATATTATGACTATTCCAGTGGAATGCCTGGGCAGCTATTCCTCGGTGGTGGGTAGCACACTGCAACATGCGCCGCCAATGCTGACGCCTTCTTTGATAAACTACGTGCGTACCGACCTCTCGGCGCACGTCACAGGCTGGCCAGCTGACATACTCGAGAAACAGGTAAATATTACACATTAATTAGGATACTAGAACATCAAAAAAATACATTAAACAACATAATATAGTCACAACTTTAAGATAGTTTTTGTACAACCCGTTAATGACAGAATTATGCTTACTACTAGCGAAACTTGCCCTACTTTGTTTGTGTATTCTTTCCCGTGGGAATTTCGAAAATTCCTTAAAGAATGCTTACTTCATACAAAGATAGAATACACTTCACGTTTTAGATGTCTACGATCAACGGTTTCGGCTTTGAGTTAATTCCTCAGTCAGTCAAAAGGACGAAGCATTATAATATTGTATAGATAGATAATAAACAACAGAAAAACACAAATAAAATAGAAGTTACTGTTGTTCGTACATAACTTTGTCTTCTACTCGGTGCAACTTTTCGTTTACTTTTTCGAATCTATAAACAGTTTTGTTTTTATTGTTTTTAGGCCAATAAATATACAGAGGAGGCGTATCAGTTAGGTTGCTTGCAGTGCACGCGAGTATCTGCCGAGCTTAAGTGTTCGCGTTCCCTTGTTCGTCACACAGAAATACAGGCCACGTTACAGGAACAAAAGTAAGTTTTTTCTAATCACCATGGTCTAGCTAGGAGATATTTTTATTAACATTTCTGAACTGCCCGTGAATACTCGCAACTGCAATACATTATGAACGAGTTTATAATTATGTGTAGCGGCTATTCATGGGCGGCGGTGATCACTCACCATTAGCACACCATTCCAAGGCTCGTTTGCAGTCGTATAAAAAATATGGTGCAGAGGTAATTATAAATATTGTGCCCTCTGCGCGAGTTGCAATGCTAACGGGGTCTATATATTGTTTGTTTTTGTCACTTAGTTTTAAGTAAATTACTGTAAAAAAAAACTATAGTGGAATAAAGATATTGAGTAAAATGGATGTCGTATTTCAGGATAATGTACCTGCGGCAACAGATCTCTCGGCTGGAGGAGCTCAAGTCACAGAACGCGTTTATGTCGGAAGACTAGGATTCGTGGTGGGGCGTGGCGGCGCTGCCCGCGCCCACCCCCACCGCTGTCCCCACCATCGTCCCCCCCGTGGCCGCGCGCCGCCCTCCGCCCGCGAGCCCCGCCAGCCCCGACCCGGTCGACTGGCCCGTGTTGCTGCCCCCGCCGCCACGCCGCCGATATCCAGACCTACGAAGGGCACTATCATCCATCAATGCTAAACATTCATTCCGTTCTTTTTCTATGTATTAGATCGAATGATTAGGGGCCATCCATAAATTATATCACATTTGTTTTTTACTTTTAAATAAGTTTTATCACATTTATGGAATTAGCATTCAAGCGAACAGGCAAGCTTTACTCCCTCTCCCCCTATTAAAGTGTAACGTAATTTATGAATAGCCCCTTAATTGTTGTGTTGTGTGATTTGATGTTAAAATTTAAGATTCATTCTTGTGAAAATCGCCACGATTGGTCAATTTGAATTGCATGCATTGTACAGGGTAGTCCAAAAATACGTTACCAATATTTAAACTTACAACCCAGGATGAAATGCTCTTGTTTTTATCGTGATCTAGTATAATATTAGAATATAGATATAATAAATGTAACAATATTTCTAGCTCTTAAATTTTACCTCTAAGAGCCTCACGACACAAATTAAGGCTACATTAAACATTATTCCTACTTTCCATTGCGCTTTGCGTTAATCGATCAATTTGTCACGTTTTTGTTACGTAGGCAATCAAAGCATCCTGTAGATATTCATATAACTGTAGTTACGATGTAGTGGTGTAGAAACTGCAAAAAAGAAAATTCTACTTGGGTTCAACGCGTTTGCAGCGACCCAGTGATTCGCAAAACACCAACATCCCAAAATAACAATGGAAAATTTGTGAAATATTTGTCGAAAAATGCATTACGATTTAACGTAGAAGTATGCGTATCGATCTAGCGGGGCCCCTCGAGCTAGACTAAAAAAACTAGTGGCAATGCTTAGTTCGTTTTGTAGCTCATGAATTTATTGACAAGGGCCGAAGTACGTCAACCAGATCCAATAATACATATGCTTAAAGATCCAATTTTTCTTTCTTAAAAATTTAAATAAAACTTAATATTATTGTTAGTTTTATAATAATAGATAAATTGGTCAAAATGTTGTAATATATTTTTTTTTTATAGAATGTCATGTTTTTATGCAAAATATAAGAAATATAAAAGGAGTACTAATAATTTAGAGAATATTGCCTAAAGAGTCCCTATTAGTGATGCTAGCCGCCAACAATTACCCTGCTGGACAGACAATTGTTTTTTTTTAGTCTAGTACGAGGGACCCCGCGAGATCGAAACATCATAGTAGCACAATCGCGACTGAGCAACACGTCGCTTGAGAACGGTAAAAAGGTGCGAATCTAAGCACAGCAGCGGGGTCACTCTCACCTGACCCCGCTGCTGTGCACACGTTATAAATCGAGCAAAGCAATAACAAAACGGTGTACGGACGCCATGATGAATATAAACTATTCTAACGACATAATAAGACAAATATTGGTTACATTAAAAATGGGATGCAGGGGAGCATCTCTGAAGCGGTTACAACGAAACTAATGCCTTTTTTTGTCGTTGATATTTAAAATGTGTTAATAGAAATGGCCACAACTATTGACTACACCGCAGCGAAGTGGTGAAGCCCCATTTCTAACCAGACTAGCTGGCCATCAAGCTATAGAATCGCGTAAGTAATGTTAGGATGTATTTTCTAGTCATCCTGGTGTATTCCTACGTCGTATGTAATAACGGATTGTTAGAGCTGTACAGTTGTTTTGTACATAATTTATATATTTTTGCCAATGTATATTTGGGCTACCATGTATTATATAAATTTCCAATTATTTCAATTTTCAAATTAAATAACGTTTATATAATGGAGTTATCGTTTATGGTAGGTAGGTTAGGTCGACATGGCGCGACAATATTGTAACGATGAAAAGCGAACAGCACATACGCCGTCTCAATTTTTCATTGTGTTAAGGATGTATTTGATTTAAACATTCTGGCTTTCAATTCTGAAGGCACGAAAAAACTAGCTTGGACAAAATTGAAAGCAGAAACCAAAAGGTTAAACGTCTGTAAGTATAATTTTCCAAAAGCGTATTATTATAATTGAATTCAACGCGAGCGTCTTCTGGAAAGGTGACGACACGTTAACCTAGTATTTTCCATTCAGTCATATTATTTGACATTATTCGTCGGTCAGTTGTAAGGGTACATTTTGTAATGATTTATTGTAAAGATTAAATTATTAAAATAATAATTTTGTAGACAATTGTTTTCCTATAGTTTTTTGTATTAGCCATTGCATTATTAGATTACCTTTTATTAAATCGCTTACAACATATCGGCATTTCCACTTCAGTCGTTCCTGTTTGTCGATATTTTCTATCAACCAATTTGTTAGACGGTAGTCATTACCTACCTACGTCATAATCAATAATGCCGAGTTGGAACAGGTTATCGTTGATCAGTTCAGTTTAATTAGCGATTGGCAGGGTTAACTAATGGGCACCGGATTCTTGGACCATACAGCATTCGTATTTCGTCTGTTTCGTAATCTGTCCTATTAGTTTGGGATCTTCCATTTGCAGTTCCTCCTAAAAAAATATGAGCAAAATACCATACAAAACTTATTGTTCGATATTTCTGGTTTAAGATATTTATTTGTCAAAAGAACTTACATAAATTCACTTGCATGAGAAATTAATTGCTACATAAGTTTAGTGTTGATTCATTCAGTGTACCGAACTTTTGTCACTTATAAAGAACACTGCCTGTTAAATGAACGCATAATATTTGCTCATTTGTGCGCGAAAAGCTAATAAAAACTATTTTTAGACTACCCTTTTTAGACTTCAAGTCATAGCTCTAATGTACTTTTATGCTCTTGAATAAATAAAACTAGCAGACACCCGGGTGACTCCGTCGTTTCTATAGAAAAAATATAGCCAAGTGAATTTCTATATTATAAGCAAGGTCAATGAAAATCCTATCAGGCTGTTCACTGAAAATGTGAAGATCTAATTGCAAATAGGACTAAAATACGAATAGGACGAGGTGCGAACTTAACCCGTTTGACGATGAACCTCTTGTTTTTGTTCAGAGATTTCAGCGACACTTGTGTGGCAATTGCGTTACAAGACTATAAATAAGCAAATGTGCGGGTTAAAGGTCTAACCGGTTAATCTTTTAACCCCATCGGTGTAGTTCTAATTATCTTATTACAAGTGTCATATTGACCAATCATTATATTTCATTGATCGATAAATGAAAACAAACATAATGTGTGTTGTTGTCAGTTCTATAGTTTATAGTTGTTTATCTGAACAGCAGTCTGTCGTTTTCTGCGACCTGCGGCCAAGGGATCAAGCAACTTATTGATACTCACTTTATGTAAAAAGAAGTTGAATCACAATACAAGCAAATTTTGATTTAGGGCTTTACTACACTATCCTTTCATTAATTATTAATTTATAATAATGTTGTATGTAGGATGTATGTACTATATTATTTTGAATTACTGAAAAAGCTCGCAGTTATGTGGAAGGATGTCCAGTTAAGCCCGAATATCAAATTCCGGTTAAATTCATTTCTAAACTTATGGCTAATATAATAAAATAGAGCTAACACCAATTAAGTAAATGTAAATTAACAGATGTAAGTACTGTGATATTCATTCACTTTCACACGTAATAATAGTAAAATAATGTTTATGTAGATCTGTGTGGAGAACTTATATGTAAAGCTGTTCATATTTCACGTAATTTATATTGTTTAGGGCCCAATGAAACAGGTCTCCAATTGAATAATTTTAAAATAAGACTAGTGTCGTTCGCGGACGCGCCGCGCTCTAGCAATAGTACGACTAGCATTAGCCCGGGACCTGTACCGCCCGCCGTAATTTAGTGTAGCGAATGAGCGACTGCATGTCGCCTCCACACAGGACTCGCCTAGTATAATATTTACTTTCATTGTTCTTCATAACAATCATAAGATTATTTTGTCATTGTTTAAAATACGAAGTTTTAAACCAGTTTCAATAAATAAATCAACTTTAAACAAATCTAATCTTGTCTCACTTGACATCAACCTGAATGCGAATATAACAAATTTTGGTTAAAAAAATAATATATATATTACAAATTCAATTAGTTGACACTAGAAAGACCGCAGCAGCACCACATGAGTAAATAAACTTCCGCGGTTTATTTTTACTCATGTGGCAGCACCGTCAAATTAACGCAGTAACTACTAAAAGTTCAGAACAAAATCGTGTACTTTTAAAGTATTTGTTTACTTTATGCTTTATACATGTAGCAATCCCGTTACACCTGTTCCCGTGGGAATTTCGAATATGCATGTCATACTTTCACCATTAAAGACAAAATTTCAGCACCCAAACAGTAAGGTTTGGGTGCCAGCTGGCTCACCGTCATTCTCGTTCCAGTAGGAATTTTGAAAAATCCCATCCTGAGCGTTACCTGTGTTGTAAAGTGAACCTTTGTGCAGAATATCAGATTTCTAGGTCTATGATTTGCGCTAGGCACAGATTTCACACTCAAAGTCCTGTCATTCCCGTTCCCATGGGAATTTCGGAAAATGATATACCCAGTGTCACTCTCAGAACTGCGACAAATTAAATGACATCTCATGTGTTGAAATCTCTGTTAAATGGTTTAGGCTGCTGAGCCAAACAATTATACCTACGTACATACCCTCGAAAAACCCTCCTTCGGGTGCAGTCGGGTAAAAAGTATTAATTTGCACTAATTGTATAACTGATTAAAATAAATAAGAAATAGCAAACAAAATTGGTGTTTTACTGTATTAAATTCTAACAAAAACTACATATGAATGTCAACGGACATCCTACCGTCAAAATGACGGCGTTGGTCTTTTATGGTAGGTGGCAAATCCGGTCTTTCTAGTGTTAAGAACCTAATTCAATGAAATTATGAAATGAAGTTTATTCATTACTTAATGAATGTTTTAATTTGTTTAAATCAATCTCTTTTATCCAACTACTTAAGTGACGAAATGCGTTTATGACGTTGGGCGTCGAATTCGCGCTATCAGAAAAAATATAGATGGGTACTTTGTTGTGGAGTGGGTGAATTTTCTATGTTAAGTTTCATATTGACGCATCGATGCACTTCGACTCTGTGCTAGTATAAACTTACTCATTCTGAAATTATTATATTGCGAAATATTACAATTGTAAGGCATTTGTCACACCCACACCACCGGCGAGTAGCGAGGAAATATGTTGCAATATAATGTAAGCTAAAATGAATTAGCGAGCAGAGCAGCGCCATGGCAGTCGAATTAGGTACGACAGTTGTTACTCGGGTTAAGCATTCTTGGCCACCGATGGGCGACACTCGTACGTACTCTCGATTTATAAATCCTGATGAATTTAACGTTAAATAATTAGTGACAAATAACAAGGGTTTACTATCGAAGTCCCTTATCACGCGTTAGTTGGTGTTGAAGAGACGTTACTCGGCATATGTGCAATAATTTACAAAACAAACTAGCTATATATGTTAAACAATTGATATTATATTATTAATAAAATGTAGATAAAAGCACTATAATATAAATACCATATAAATACTAAAAAGTTAATAACAACAATGGATACAACCAGAGCAGATGGCTCCGAATAGGTTTTTAAGTATCTAACATAATTAGAATTATTAACACAAGATAAACATTTCAGAAATAACCCACTATACGGCTAGTCGCGTACGACCAAACATGACGATAAAATGTCGCAAGCCAGCGTCGTGGTGCACTTTTGCGACCGCATCAATGAGTTTAATGGTACAGTACTTATCCTTGTTTCATAGAGTAAAAAGAATTATATGCCGCTTACTGGAAAATACGTCTACCTACGCCTTTCCATCTTACAATTCAGTCTGTGGTCTGTGTGAGGAGCGCTGTAGCGCGGATGATCCAGAACCTTGATGGCTCTGAAGCAGGAAGCAGAACAGGCAGAACGAAGTTTGTGCTGTGCCCGGTTGTCGAAAGTGTGCCTGCGCGCTCTGAAGTCTTGTAAAGAGGCGCCTCGTATCGCGGATCCGGCTTCGGCAACTCTAGCACGGGCTGGAACCACACCACTGGCAGCGGGGGATTCATTTGACCTATAAAAGAAAGCTAATTTTAATGTCTTTCAATGCTACATACGATACGATGCATCTTTTTCCCTATAAACGTGCATTATGCACATTCATAATGAGAAGAGCCAATATTTATAATTTATATGATGATTATTCAGTAGATATATTGTATTTGTTGTCGCCAAACCAATTTTCACGAAAATTCTATCTATGATTGAGATGCAATTTGTAAAAACCCGCAAAAAATTTGTATTATGAATTTCCCGCGCGGACCGAAACGTACCACCTTAAAAAAAGTTTCCCCTTTATGCGCACTGCGTAAATATTCCGCGCATGCGGTGCGAATTTTTTCCACGCGAATGTTTTTTATGGTTCCGTAGTAAAAACTACAAGGAACCCTTATAGTTTCGCCATGTCCGTCTGTCTGTCCGCGGTCTAGCGCCTAGACGACTAACACAAGTTTCGAACTTACTTTGGGACTAGCTCAATCTGTGTAAATTGTTCCTATATATGTATTTATTTATTATTCTTACTAATATTATAAATGAGAAAGTGAGTTTGTTTGTTTGTTATTCCTTCACGGCTTGACTAAGCAGCCGATCATTATGAAAATTTTCATTAGGGGTACAGAGCCCAACATAGGCTACTTTTATCCCGTGAAAGTATGTCGTTCCAATGGGAAAATAATTCTTCTGCTATAGAGGGCGCTGTATCGGCCAACAGATGGCGGCACGAGTCGCGCTACGGGTAGTTTTGTTGTCAAACGAGATCTATGTCATAAAATTAACGCGAGCGAAGCCGCGGGAAAATGCTAGTTATTATTTATACGACAGAAGTTCAACGTCTGAATTCAAAATTTCCGCGCTTATATATTATTATCAAACCTACACGATACGAGACTAAAAATGTACCTACGTCAACTTCATAATAATATAAATAAATAAATAAATAAATAAATATAAAGGGACAATTCATACAGATTGAGCTAGCCCCAAAGTAAGTTCGAAACTTGTGTTATGGGATACTAACTCAACGATATTATATTTTATAACAAATACATATATAGATAAACATCCAAGACCCGAGGGCAATCAGAAAAAGTTCGTTTTTCATCATGACCCGACCGGGGATCGAACCCGGGACCTCCTGGGTGGCGGTCTGGCGTGGTAACCATTACGCCACGGAGGTCGTCATAATAAAATATATAAAATTTCAGGTTTGGTTCATATTGATAGCGTGAAAAAAAACATTGAAAAAAGATAAATTATCTTAAAATCGACTTACATAATTGAAATAAGCTTTACTGAAACTATAAAACAGCAAACATATCGCTTAACGTAATTTGTTCTAGGGCCAGGGTCCGTACATTGCCGCTCCTCCTTTGAAATGTAATCAAATTTACTTTGACCGAGTTACTTTGAACTAAAATAGTACACAGGCCTCGGTTGAATCAACGACCGGCAGGGCACACGTTATGCTCTACGAATACAGGAAATTGAAGAGCATCCTCCTGATTCTTAAAGCCAGTCATTTAACCAGTACACTAGAATTTTTAAATTTGGACGAAAATAGCGAGTACTTTTAATGTGAATAATAAATGTAATAACTTCTATAGACGAACATTAATTTATAACTAACTAGAGAAACCCGCGCAACTTCGTGTGCGTTTATCCTTTGCCGTGGGAATTTAAAAAATCCTTTCACATCATACACCACACATTTCAGAACACACCCAAAAAATTGTCATTTAAGTATAGATATTTTTTTTTCTATTTTTATACTTCTCATTACAATCTTTGGAGTGGGCGTAAGAAATAGGCTAGCCCGACCGGTGAAGAGCCACCTTTTTACAGAATATTGACGTGAAGCAGCAATGCGTTTCGTTCGGGGAGTGAAATATCCGAAATTCTTGTTTGTCACCTTTGTGGTATAAAAAAAGTCTAACTCATTCCTTATACTATTTCTCGCTATATCATGTTTTTTCCTGTTATAGGTCGGCAATGGGTTAGGGACCTTAGAATCTATGTGCTCCATAGTCGACGGTAATCACCTAATATCAAATGATCCATATTCCTGAGCATATTTTCCAACCACTCGTAAAAAAAATGTATGAGTATATCGGTAATTCAATACCTACAACCTACAACCTCATAGCCTACAACAACACTACGAAATAACAGAGCGAGTCGACGTAATGAGATTTCCTATAAGTGAGAAAGAGACAATATCAATATGTATGACATTTAACCATTGACCAATTTAACTTGAACCCTGACAAATATTATAAAATTTAATTATTTAGGTACTATTTATTATCGATGAATATGATTCAGTCCGTTTTATACATAGTTAGAATTTTAGCTGTTTTTCCGATATCACAAACAGAATAAATAGACGACATTATGATTAAATATTCGCAATTTATAATTACATGACAGATGATACACTTCACTTCACGGATGTGTCAAAATGAAATGTAATTGAAATCAAAAGGACTAAGGAGTATGGTATTGATATCAACTCAAAGAAAATTACCCACAAAATACATTTTTTTCAAGAATTTCAATAAAATAAGAATCACATCTTCCATCAATTCTCTTAAACAATTTTTATGCAAAATTTGAAGTAGATTGGACCAAGGAATCAAGTTGTCCCATAGTAACTTTACCCCCCTTTTTTACCCCCTTAGAGTTCGAATTTCGAAAAATCCTTTCTTATCGGACGCCTACGTCTTATAATAGTTCCACCTGCCAAGTTTCAGATTTTTACGATGAGCGGTTTAGGCTGTGCGTTGATTCTCAGTCAGTCAGTCAGTCAGTCAGGACAAAGCATTTTATATATATAGATTTACAAAAGAAAAAATCAAAATGGTGCTACTTTAACCCACCAATAATGTACCAATACTCCGGTCAATTTAAACATTTGAAGTTACATTAACTCCCAACAAGCTTAAAATCGGTAAAATCGTTCAGAATATAATTTGAAAGTTCCCCATTTTTCCTCCGTATGGAAAAAAAGATATTCAAGGCCAAAGGTGGAAACTGGGTTTTTTTTCATTGGGAAGTGGTCTATGAACCAATAGCAATGTGGGTATGTAATTTTTCATAGGGTACCTCTCCTAGACACTCATGCGGAGAGCCATCAAAATCTGTCCCGACAGTTCCGAGATAAATGGCAGTTTATTAATATTTTTTCTGCTATGATTTTTTCACATTCCAGTGTATCAATAGCAATGTGGGTATGCAATTTATGACGGTATACCTCCACTAGACACTCATGGTAAGTGTCATCTATATCTGTCTAGGCAGTTCCGAGATAAACGGCAGGTTATGAATATACTTACGGTTTTTTTCGCAGTGACTATATCAATAGCGATGTGGGTATGCAATTTATGACGGTATACCTCCACTAGAACTCATGGTAAATGGCATCAAAATCTGTCCCGGCAGTTCCGAGACAAGTGGCAGTTTATGAATAACCTTACTGCTACGGTTTTTTTCACATTGAGAGTATCAATAGCGATACGAGTGTAGAGTTTGAAATAAACATGAAGTAAACAAATCGTTTTAAAGCACAAACATTTTATAATCACAGTTACGTTGAATTAGTTTGTCATACTAATATGACTGGGATACCTCTCCTAGACACTCATGGGGAGGGGCCTAAAAATCTGACACGGCAGTTCCGAGATAAATGGCAGTTTATTAATATCCTTACTAATACGGTTTTTTCACATTGAGAGTATCAATAGCGATACGAATATAGAATTTATGATGGTATACCTCCACTTGACATTCATGGTAAGTGGCATGAAAATCTGTCCCGGCAGTTTCGAGATAAATGGCAGTTTATGAATAACCTTACTAATACGGGTTTTTTCACATTGAGGGTATGAAAAGCGATACGAGTATAGAATTTATGATGGTATACCTCCACTAGACTAATGGTAAAGGTATTTTTATGATAAAACTTACCGTTTTGCTGAAAATCGCAAAAAACATATTTGTCCTATCTTTGGCCTTGAATAAAGAAATCCATACAGGGGAAAGATGAGAAACTTTCAGATTTTATTTATAATCCTATTTTAAATGATTTTACCGTTTTTTAGCTTGTTGGGAATTAATGTAGCTTCACCCCTATTTTTTTTTGTCTAATTTGACCGGAGTTCAAAGGGGTTTGAATTCATAAGTATAATTTTATCACCAAGTCAAAATTTCTCAATACTTTTACAATCGCCCGATATCTTTTGAAAATATATTAAATGAATGTTGTCATATAATTATGCGTTTAAATATGTGTGATTCAATTAATGATTTTCGAGATTTTAAAGTCTCTTGAGTAACATTTTTCACCCCCTTATCTATCTCTCTCTCAATTATATCAGAAAATATTTATTTAGTCACATTTAATTTTAGTTATACTGTTACAAAATATTATTATAATAATTAAAAATTACATTAGGTACTTCTAAAACTAAACTAAACACATTATTATAAACCTAAATTATAATGAACCTAAAACTAAAAACCTTAAAAAATATAATAAAATAACTAAAATATATTATTAAAAGGAGTCCCTTTAGGCAAGGTTCCGAAGATACTGGCAGCGTTCCACCTTTGAATATCTAGACTAATTCTTTGTCCGAGGTAGCTGCCAGCTCTTCAAAAAAGTGTCCGTTCAACTTGGTTCCCACTTTTCGTGGTGTGCCTGTTCCTGTGACCGACCATCTCGAGCTTCTTGGTATCGACCTCTCGTCCAACCTTAACTTCAGTAGCTATATTGAGACCAGGGCTAAGACTGCTTCCAAAAAACTGGGTATCCTCTCCAAGGTTCAACGATATTTTACCTCGTATCAGTTGCTGAATCGTTATACAGCCCAAGTTCGTTCCTGTATGGAGTATTGCTCTCATTTGTGGGATGGATCTGCCCGTTATCAGCTCGAGGCCTTGGAAGCTATCGACAGGCGTGCCAGGAGACTCATTGGTAAGGACACACTTTCGGCCAGGCTTCAAAGCCTCGAACACCGTCGACTGATAGCTAGTTTGTGTGTTTTCTACAGGCTACACTTCGGGGAGTGTGCTCAGGAATTACATCATTTAGTTCCCCCTGCACCATTTCGAAATCGGACGACACGGCGTGGAAAGGGATTCCATCCGTATGTAGTCGATATTCCCGCCCACCGCACCTGTCGATTTGCCTCCACTTTTATAATGCGAACCGCCAAGGTATGGAACTCCCTCCCCGCGTCAATGTTTCCCGATTCATACAATTTAGGGATTTTCAAGGCAAGAGTGAACAGGCATTTTTTAGAGTTTGCGTGTACCACCCTAGACCTCATCTCTGCTTAACACCAGGCAGGATTGTGGTCAAACGCACTTAAAAGAATTTCAAGATGCAAAGTGCATAATGTGGACTAATTTCAAGGAGACGGTCAGCAGAATTTTGAAATTTAAAAATTGGAGAACCTAAAGGCAATTACTACTTTAATATTTGGAGCCAAAATATAAAATTTTTGTTTTACGTCATATGAATGTATGTAAGTCGCAGTTATTTATAAAAAGTTCGCATTTGCTAAAATTAAGCTCCAAACCAATGACTTCGAATTTATTTTTGTTTAAGAAAAGGTCCGAAAACACAGTTTCCACATCACCTCTTAGGGTTCCGTCCAAATACCAAACATTGAATTTAGAATTTAAATTTTTGATTATCGGATTTATAGCTAAAGCCTAACTAAAAATTGCAGGCTCAAGGGGGTCACCCTGTTGAAAACCTACTTCCGAGGACAGTTCATTAGAACGATATAACAATTTTGTGGGGTCAGCGTAACTGAGAAGAAGATAATTATATATTTCCGGTATATGTTGTTTATTTCCGTCAGCAGGGATACCTATTTACCGAATTGAATGCATTTTTGACATCAATTTTGAGCAACACGAAAAGGCTGTCCGTAAGTTAGGAAAGAACGTAGGGCATGGACGGCTGCCTCACACCCTCCTTTTATACCGAAACCTAACTGTACGGGTTCAAATTCCGAATTTAATTTTGGTAAAATATGTCGAACAGCAATTTTGGAGGCCAGACGTCGTAGTGTTGATCCAACAGCAATTGGTCTCACCCCTCCGTTCTTTTTGGTGAGCGCAATGAGGTTCGCGCCGAAAAGAATGGGAACAATTTCCGGATTGACATTACCGGAATACATAAAGTTGATTAATTTAATGATCGAATTTACAAGTTGCTCGCCTGCGTCACCCACAGAATGCGATGTTAAGTCTTTCAAATGTTGGGGTGAGATTCCATCTAAACCTGCAGCCGAACCTGGTTTAAAAGATAAAATGGCATCCGTAACATCTTTTTTTTGAATTTGAAGGCATCATTGCCCTGCTGTTGGTGGGTCAAGAAAATATGGGTTTACTGGAGCTGGAGGATGTTTTGTCCGTAAGGCCTGAAGGGTGTCAGGGGTATCTGGTGATAGCACGTCGTTGGAGAACAAAAGGCGAGCGGCACCTTTGAGATCTCCGTCACAGATTTTGCTTTCGATGAGTTTGTTGCGATTACGAAGGGAGGGGCATTATGTTTGATCAGAGGTGCAGGAGAAGGCGAGGAGCTTACAGCACAGTTATTCTTAATATTTTGTGTCAAGGATAAATTCGGTTCATCAGTTTTTATTACATGTAGTGTGCTGTATGAAAATAAAAATAGGTTCTGCCAGTCTTGAGTACAATTGACTGACGACCTCCGTGGCGTAATGGTTACCACGCCAGACCGCCACCCAGGAGGTCCCGGGTTCGATCCCCGGTCGGGTCATGATGAAAAACGAACTTTTTCTGATTGGCCTCGGGTCTTGGATGTTTATCTATATATGTATTTGTTATAAAAATATAGTATCGTTGAGTTAGTATCCCATAACACAAGTTTCGAACTTACTTTGGGGCTAGCTCAATCTGTATGAATTGTGTCCCGATTATTACTAATATTTTTTTTTAATTACTTTATGTACAATTTTTGGATTAATTGTGATAAATGTATAGCAACGGCTATTCGAGCTCCTCGAGGGATTCTTTTAACTATTCGTATACTATTTTTCAAATGGCTAAGGGCTAAGATATGTGTGGAAAGGAGTTGGATCGTTATGGTTACATAAGTAGGCGCTCTAGGAATGATGGGATGTAAGTCTAAAGGTGAACTGTTTTGGCTAATACATTTCCTGTGTGTTTTTGTCGTGTGTATGTTGAGGCCTTTCAAAGATTTGAATGACTTGTTGCACTGTGTACATGTATGGGTCGCGTTCGACATGCCATCACAAGATTGGGTCACGGACTGCATTCACAACAATTAACATAACATTCACAAAGAATAATAAATTAGCTAAAACAAATTTAAAAACAATAAAAAAAACTTAAAACATAAATGGTCAAAATATGACGGCTGCTGAACTACTTGTTTTGGTATCACGCATGCGTCGTCACCGGATGGTCTTGCAATTGATTACTCCGTGGAAGAGACCTAGCGACGCATGTCGTCGCTAAGACAACCGATGGCGGCCTTAGCAACCGCGTCCAAATAATAATAATATTAATAGAAATGGCATTGAACACAACACTCCCATTATTCTTTTGATTTAACGATTTTACGCATGGATAATTGAATAAAAGACACGCCAAGATTGTTTACTACACTTGCCAAGTAAAGACAAACAGGGCACAGTTACCCACTTATATCAATTTGCACTATTTTGATTTAATTTTTTTTATATAACCCTTGCACTCTATGTATCAAATTTATAATTTAAAATTTTCTGCCTATTTTATTATCTATACTTTATACTAATATTATAAAGAAGTAAAGTTTGTGTGTTTGTATATTTGTTAAATTGTAAGGGGTAATCTCGGGATCTACTGAACCGATTTTAAAAATTCTTTCACCAATAGAAAGCCACATTATTGCTGAGTGTCATAGGTTATATAAAAAATCGAAAAATAAAAAGGCTTTTACGTGGTAGTCTGTTTTGCAAAGTAAATCGGAGAAAAAAACGGTCGAATGTAAGCGTTTCTTACGAACGCCTGCACTAAGGCTCCTTTCATTCTGCAGCGTGTCGCCGGTCGCGTGCCGCGCTACCGGTCGAGTTCGCATTTCACACTTTCGCGTGTGTACTCGACTGGGCTCTGGACGTGTACAGTCACATACGTTTATCAAGTCCCAAATAGCAGGCCTTTTTTGGACTGCTCTTATTAATTGCTCCGTGTCTATTGCCGCCATAACTGTACTAAAACGGGCGTGCACACGCCCGACAGTGAAAGCTCACAATGCATCACTGGCCCGCGCGCCGACCGGCACACGCCGGGCGCGCGGGCACCGGTCAAGCATTGGGCCGGTCGGGCGTGTCGAAAAACGCAACCGGCCGCACGCGGCACTATAAAAGCCTCTATATGTATACCTTCATACAAATTGCGCGTGCACACGCGACCGGCGACACGCTGCAGAATGAAAGGAGCCTAAAAAAGGATTATTAACATTATGCCCAACGAAGTGGGCACGGGTCAGCTAGTTATTAATATTTTTAAAAACAATTATTAGTAAGGAGTTAATTTATCAGCTGACTGACAGCTGTCATTAATTTTTAGTATAGCAGAAAATATACTATTGGGTAAAGTTTCGCCAGTAGTTTCAGAAAAATAATCAAAATCCTAGAAATAGCATCAATTTGTATGGGAATTTCTATAGAAAAAAAAAATTGTGTGCAGTATAGGGTATTAGAAGTTCAATAAAAAAAACCTGGCAAGTACGTGTCGGGCTATGCATATGCACAATGTAGGGTTCCACATTTGCTGTGCTTTGCTTGCCTTCGGTTGAGTCCAATATCAAATTCTATCACATTTGTAAGTTTTCATCAAAGAAATTTTATTTTATCAGTTTGTCGGCTATTACTCGGTAACTAGTAGAGCCTACCGTTATAATTTTCATTGAAGGTTCAGCATATGGATGATTTTTTCAAATTTCTAAACATAATACTTTCAGAGATAGAGGGGCGGGGGACCACCGTGCAAAACGAAAATTAACACGATAAATGTAAATAATTCCGAAACGGATCATTGTATCGAAAAATGATCTTTTCACGCCCTCAATGTTGATGTCACACAACATGGGGTGGGCGCGAAAAAAAAATTCATTTCCACCTTACATGTAGGCATCCCAAAAACAAATAGATTATTTAACCCGTTAGATGACGTTTTACAGAATCTTCTATCGGAATGGCAGGAAAGGTGGGAGACTTTCGTAAAAGGCCGTCATCTGTATCTGTTCTTTCCCTCTGTGAGAGACAGATTAAAGAAAACCTGGCTAGAGGTCGACCATCAAGTAGCTCAATTTTTAACGGGACACGGAAACTTTAAGGCCAAGTTATTCTATTTTAAGGTTGTACCTTCTCCTTTCTGTGAATGTTCTACCGCGAATACCAGAGTAGAACAAACAGCTCATCACGTTCTGTGGGAGTGTGATCTTTGGCATGACGAACGCAACGCGTAATCATGTTGGATTCTTTACATGTCACATCGGGCGTAGTTTATTATTCTGATCTCGTAGCAAGCAGAGAGAATTATCAGGCATTTAGAAGGTTTTGCAATACATATTATTGGAATCAAAATAGTAAACAACAGCTCATAGCATTAGGTCCCAATAGTAATGTAACAATAGACCGTGGTGCTCGGCAATCGAGCCTCACTTGATTTGCCATCTCTCTAGGGTATAATGCCTTTTGCTTCAAATTGCTGTTTCTCACGTAGTTGTTAAGGAGGGAAGTCCTTTCAATACTTCCTACTCCGACTATCTTCTTTCTGATTAAATTCGTTGCGAGTTCCAAGACAGCTGTAGTTTATTCCCCGGGACGTCAATAAGCTTCATTGCTTATTGTCTATCTGAGGTCGCCGTTGTTGATCCTGGCTACACAGGAGACACAGTGGTGGGAATGTGTGGAGGGCTTGTCCCGATGTAGGCATCCCAAAAAAAATTTTTCAACATTTTGTCCCTGCACTTTGTTAGCATTGTTAATATGTGTATACATACCAAATTACAGGTTTCTAGCATTAAGCGTCTAGGCGCTAGACCGCGGACAAACAGACAGACGGACATGGCGAAACTATAAGGGTTCCTTGTAGTTTACTACGGAACCCTAAAAAGAATCATCCAAACAGGATCACTATAACTTCCCAGGTTAAAACCTAACCGCACTACGCTAATCATATTGATCTTTTTATGTTACATTGTATCATGATATAGTCGTATAGTAAAATAGTAGGTAATTTAACACAGTCTATAGGTAGTCTAGAACACATCGTTCTCAAAAAAAGATAATTAGCCACTGGAGAGCAAATAGTGAAAAAACTCCCGAAATTACGAAGGTTTTCTCGATTTTCTCAATTTCCAAAAGTTTTTCAAAATTGCAAATTTGAAGTGGTACTACCCTAAGAAATCTATTCAAACATAGCAAAAATGCAGAACTACATCACGCTTTGCGTATTTAGCATCTTTTTTTGTTTAATTCTACTGGGCTATATGGCGCCGGGCGCGAGGCGAGAAGTGCGGACGCACCGCGCCTCAAGCCGCGAAATAATATTTTTTATAATATCTAAATTCCGATATTGCTATCGCCAATTCCGGAATTGGAAACGATATTAGATTTCATCGGAATTCCGGAATTGGGCCAGTTCCGGAATTCCGGAGCTCAAGCCCTATTCGGGACAAACCCCATTATACAAGCAGTGGTAGAACACGCATAGAAAGGCGAAGTCTCTCCGCAGACTAGGGGGCTCGATACCGCTTTTTAGCTTGGGAGCGTCGACAATCCTCATATATCACCTACAAATGCCAACAATCCTACAATCACAGCTACAATATAATACACATACATACATATAAGTGCATTGAATGTGAATAAGGTTTCTGTTTTTATGATCGCGAGGAGCGAATGTGACAAACTGAGTGTTTTTTTTTACTTCTTAAAGTTCCGTAATTTCCGTACCTCAAAATAAAAAAAACGCAAAAATTCCAAAAACATCTAATTTAGAGTGTATAGTTTTTTTACTTACTTTTTAGTTACATAACAAAATAATTAATAAAATAATTTTATTGGTTCAAGCATACGTCCCGTCTGATGGTAAGCAGTCACCGTAGCCTATGGACGCTTGCAATATAGGGGGGGGGGGGGGGGGAATAACTGGAATGTATTTAGGTGGGTACTTATATGTTAAAGTTATCCCGTTTTTCGTTAGAACGCGATTTCCCTAGTTAGGAACTAGTTTTCACTTAAATGCCTTTGTAAAAACTACATCTAAGAAAATTCGCTAGTACGCTAGCGGTGAGACCACCGCTTTACGTGCAACATTGAACTGTAGAATGCATAATATCTGAAAATAAGTTTTCGAACTATTCAAATTTCAGATTGCTGGATTCAGAACTAAAAGTTCCATACTCGTAACAAACGAGTAAGGGAACTTTTAGTTCTGATTTAGTCCTAAATTAAATACGAGTCGTATTTATGCATTTAATGTAGAACAAAATTTTATTGAGATTAAAATTAAATACCAGACAGTGCGGTGGGGCGTCGTCGTCGGTAGTGAACCATAGAGAGCAATATTAATGTGATAGCATTTGTGCAGTCGTAAAAGCCATTTGAAGTGTCTGAGCACTAAAACACAGATATTTTGTTCTAAATGTTTATATGTATTCGGTAAACTTTCTACATATTTGTATATGAAAAACGATACAAGAAGTAGTCCGACGCGGTGAACGAAAAAAACATACAAGAGTAACTTAATACAAAATCTTAAGGCGTGTATGCACGACCTTGGTGAACATCCAACACGACACTTTGTTCGCATGTGCGTACCAATAACGAACATCAAACAATTTGTTCGTCAAAAGTCGAACCGGTGTGAAGTTAGCGGCCTAACTTAGCAGCCGCCTATAACCCGACCAAATTGAGAAGTCATTTTTTTCTTCTAAATAAATTGACTCAGAAAACAACTAAAACAGCTACGGATGCCTAGTTTGATACAGCTAGAGTACCAGAGACCAATTAATCTTTTTAACTTATTCGAAAAAACCCCTTAAAACATTATTTTCAACTACGAACTAGACACAGTAATCTTACAGCTGCTTGCATGAATTAGCACTCGCCTGAAAGGTAATTAAATAGGCTTTTAGGAAAAGTATAGACATTTCAGTTTGATAAAGCTAGAGTACCAGAGATCTATTAATCTTTACCACTTATTCGAAAAAACCCTAAAACGTAATTTTCAACTACGATCTAGACACAGTAATCTTTCAGCTGCTTGCATGAATTAGAACTCGCCTGAAAGGTAATGGGCTTTCAGGAAAAGTATAGACATTTCAGCTTAATAATGCTAAAGTACCAGAAATCTATTAATTTTTACCACTTATCCGAAAAACCCTAAAACGTAATTTTCAACTACGAACTAGACACAGTAATCTTTCAGCTGCTTGCATGAACTCGCCTGAAAGGTAAATAAATAGGCTTTCAGAAAAAGTATAGACATTTCAGTTTTATAAAGCTAGAGTACCAGAGATTAATCTTTACCACTTATTCGAAAAGACCCTAAACCGTAATTTTCAACTACGAACTAGACACAGTAATCTTTCAGCTGCTTGCATGAATAAGCACTCGCCTGAAAGGTAAATAAATCGGCTTTCAGGAAAAGTATAGACATTTTAGTTTGATAAAGCTAGAGTACCAGAGATCTATTAATCTTTACCACTTAGTCGAAAAAACCCTAAAACGTAATTTTCAACTACGAACTAGACACAGTAATCTTTCAGCTGCTTGCATGAATTAGCACTCGCTTGAAAGGTAATTTAATACGGTTTCAGAAAAAGTATAGATATTTCAGTTTAATAATGCTAGAGTACCAGAAATCTATTATTCTTTACCAGTAGAAAATTACGTTTTAGGGTTTTTTCGAATAAGTGGTAAAGATTAATAGATTTCTGGTACTCCAGCATTATCAAACTGAAATGTCTATACTTTTCCTGAAAGCCTATTTACTTACCTTTCAGGCTAGTGCTAATTCATGCAAGCATCTGAAATATTACTGTGTCTAGTTCGTAGTTGAAAATTACGTTTTAGTTAATTGATCTCTGGTACTCTAGCTTTATAAAACTAAAATGTCTATACTTTTCCTGAAAGCCCATTTAATTACCTTTCAGGCGAGTGCTAACTCATGCAAGCATCTGAAAGATTACTGTGTCTAGATCGTAGTTGAAAATTACGTTCTATAGTTTTTTCAAATAAGTAGTAAAGATTAATTGATCTCTGGTACTCTAGCATTATCAAACTGAAATGTCTATAATTTTCCTAAAAGCCTATTTAATGACCTTTCAGGCGAGTGCTAATTCGTGCAAGCAGCTGAAAGATTACTGTGTCTAGTTCGTAGTTGAAAATTACGTTTAAGGATTTTTTCGAATAAGCAGTAAAGATTAATTGATCTCTGGTACTCTAGCATTACCAAACTGAAATGTCTATACTTTTCCTGAAAGCCTATTTAATTACCATTCAAGCGAGTTCTAATTGATGCAAGCAGCTAAAAGATTACTGTGTCTAGATCGTAATAGAAAATTACGTTTTAGGGTTTTTCGAATAAGTGGTAAAGAATAATTGATCTCTGGTACTCTAGGTTTATTAAACTAAAATGTCTATACTTTTCCTGAAAGTCTATTTAATTACCTTTCAGGCGCATGCTAATTCATGCAAGCAGCCAAAAGATTACTGTGTCTAGATCGTAATTGAAAATTACGTTTTAGGGTTTTTAGAATAAGTGGTAAAGAATAATTGATCTCTGGTACTCTAGGTATATTAAACTGAAATGTCTATACTTTTCCTGAAAGCCTATTTAATTACCTTTCAGGCGAGTGCTAATTCATGCAAGCAGCTGAAAGATTACTGTGTCTAGTTCGTAGTTGAAAATTACGTTTTAGGGTTTTTTCGAATAAGTAGTAAAGATTAATTGATCTCTGGTACTCTAGAAATATCAAACTGAAATGTCTATACTTTTCCTGAAAGCCTGTTTAATTACCTTTCAAGCGAGTTCTAATTGATGCAAGCAGCTGAAAGATTACTGTGTCTAGATCGTAATTGAAAATTACGTTTTAGATTTTTAGAATAAGTGGTAAAGAATAATTGATCTCTGGTACTCTAGGTTTATCAAACAGAAATGTTTATACTTTTCCTGAAAGCCTATTTATATTACCTTTCAGGCGAGTGCTAATTCATGCAAGCAGCTGAAAGATTACTGTGTCTAGTTCGTAGTTGAAAATTACGTTTTAGTGTTTTTTCGAATAAGTGGGAAAGATTAATAGATTTCTGGTACTCTAGCATTATCAAACTGAAATGTCTATACTTTCCTGAAAGTCTATTTAATTACCTTTCAGGCGAGTTCTAATTGATGCAAGCAGCTGAAAGATTACTGTGTCTAGTCCGTAGTAGAAAATTACGTTTTAGGGTTTTTTCGAATAAGTGGTAAAGATTAATTGATCTCTGGTACTCTTACTTTATAAAACTGAAATGCGTATAGTTTTCCTGAAACCCTATTTAATTACCCTTCAAGCGAGTGCTAATTGATGCAAGCAGCTGAAAGATTACTGTGTCTAGATCGTAGTTGAAAATAACGTTCTAGGGTTTTTTCAAATAAGTAGTAAAGATTAATTGATCTCTGGTACTCTAGCTTTATCACACTGAAATGACTATAGTTTACCTGAAAGCTTGTTTAATTACCTTTCAGGCGAGTGCTTATTCATGCAAGCAGCTGAAAGATTACTGTGTCAAGTTCGTAGTTGAAAAAAACGTTTTAGGGTTTTTTTTAAATAAGTTTATTTTATTTATTTATTTTTTTTATTTATTTTTTATTTATTTATTTATATAGTATTTAATAAGTGGTAAAGATTAATTGATTTCTGGTACTCTAGCATTATCAAACTGAAATGTCTATACTTTTCCTAAAAGCCTATTTAATGACCTTTCAGGCGAGTGCTAATTCATGCAAGCAGCTGAAAGATTACTGTGTCTAGTTCGTAGTTGAAAATTACGTTTTAGGGTTTTTTCGAAAGTAAAGATAATCTCTGGTACTCTAGGTTTATTAAACTGAAATGTCTATACTTTTCTTGAAAGCCTATTTAATTACTTTTCAGGCGAGTACTAATTCATGCAAGCAGCTGTAATATTACTGTGTCTAGTTCGTAGTTGAAAATTACTTTTTAGGGTTTTTCTGAATAAATGATAAAGATTAATTAATTGATCGCTGGTACTCTAGCTGTATCAAACTAGGCGTCTGCAGCTGTTTTAGCGGTTTTCTGAGTAAATTTGTTTAAAAGAAAAAAATGACTTCTCAATTTGGTCGGGTTATTGGCGGCTGCTAAGTTTGGCCGCTAACTTCACACCGGTATCTAATTTGACAACGAATATTTAAAAATTAATAAATAAGGGAATTATGTAAAAACATGTTCTCGTCGATATTTGAACACTGTGCTTGTGATTTCTCTGGAGCAGAATAAAAGGCTACGCGCCATAGGCCGCCATGGCGACGTCACCGGCGCGCGGCGCAATTCTGGCTGACTTCTGGCAACCGAAGGTCGCCATGTCGAGTAGCCATGGCGTCTCGACAGTCAGTTCGTTTACGTCAAATACAAAAAAAAAATTGTGCGAGCGTCCAAAATGGCGGCTGACTGGCGACTGAGTGAGGGAGGTGCAGTTTACACGTACCTATTCAATATAGTGGCAACGTCGCCAGGCCGCCAGAGTAGCCAGATGCCACGTAGAAAACTGTCGCTTGTGGCGACGCTTCCAAATTGGTCCATCCAATTGAGTTAGGTAACATACATTTCAATATAAATTGCTTGGATACGTAGCCGGCGACGTCGCCATGGCGTCTTAATGAGGCAGAGCTCAGGCAAAGCTCAGCCAAACAACGTCGTTAAGAAGTTGTCGAAATTGGCAGCTTTATCGAGTAAAATATTACACAAAACATCACTTAAAAAGTTTTTTAGCATCTAAATCCGTAATATCGTCTATAATATAACAACAAATGAATAGAACTTCTTTTTTTATTATTAGCGCGACAAATTTTCCATAGGCCAGCTTCAATGTTTTTTTTATATGGCTAAGGTGGCAAACATGCATACGGCCCGCCTGATGGTAAGCAGTCACCGTAGCCTATGAACGGTGGCAATACGGGGGGTATCACTCGCGCGTTACCCACCCTGTAAAAATTGGAGCTCTGGAGACCTTACATACCGTAGGAACACAACATGACCGAGACCAATGCTATTTGGATACGATCTTCTGTAAGGTGGAGGTCCTTCGATAGACGGGCTGCTCCGATTTGAGCGGATTATCCGCTGTGCCCTACCTCTCTTATCTATATCTATATATATAAAATGCTTTGTCCTGACTGACTGACTGACTGACTGACTGACTGACTGACTGACTGAGAATCAACGCACAGCCTAAACCGCTCATCGTAAAAATCTGAAACTTGGAGGGTGGATTGTTTGTATGACGTAGGCGTCCGATAAGAAAGGATTTTTCGAAATTCTAACTCTAAGGGGGTAAAAAAGGGGTGCAAAGTTACTATGGGACAACTTGATTCCTTGGTCCAATCTACTTCAAATTTTGCATAAAAATTGTTTAAGAGAATTGATGGAAGACGTGATTCTTATTTTATTGAAATTCTTGAAAAATATGTATTTTGTGGGTAATTTTCTTCGATTTGATATCAATACTCATACTCCTTAGTGCTTTTGATTTCAATTACATTTCATTTTGACACATTCGTGAAATGAAGATGTCATCTGTCATGTAATATTTTTGAAATTGTGAATATTCAAACAAAATGATTTCATAATGTCGTCGTAGGTCATCGTACTATTTATTCTGTTTGTGATCTCGGAAAAACAGCTAAAATTCTAACTATGTATAAAGCGGACTGAATCATATTCATCGATAATAAACAGTAAGTAATTAAATATTAAATTTTGTAATATTTGACAGGGGTCAAGTTAAATTGGTCAATGGTTAATTGGCATATTGATATTGTCTCTTTCTTACTTATAGCATAGGAAATATCATTACGTCGACTCGCTCTATTATTTCGTAGTGTTGTTGTAGGCTGAGGTTTACACCCATATACTTATACATTTTTTTTACGGAAGTGGTTGGAAAACAAGCTCAGGAATATGGATCATTTGATATTAGGTGATTATCGTCGACTATGGAACACATAGATTCTAGGGTCCCTGACCTGTTGCCGACCTATAATAGGAAAAGACAGGATATATAGCGAGAAATAGTATAAGGAAGGAGATAGATATTTTTTTTATACCACAAAGGTGGCAAACAAGAATTTCGGATATTTCACTCTCCGAACGAAACGCATTGCTGCTTCACGTCAATATTCTGTAAAAGGGTGGTACTTCACCGGTCGGGATAGCCTATTTCATAAACGCCCACTCCAAAGATTGTAATGAGAAGTATTTAAATAGAAAAATAATCATGTATACATATGAAAATGTTTGTTCTTGACCGTAGAGACCTGAAATTTGGGTGTGTGATGTAGGCAACCGATAAGAAAGTATTTTTTAAAATTCCCACGGGAAAGCGGGATAAACGCAAACGAAGTTGCGCGGGTTTCTCTAGTAATATAATAAAAGTGTAAAAAAAGTTTGTCTGTACATTGAATATATTTCCAAAAAAATTGTTTAGGGCGATTAAGAATAAGCAATAGAACAAGAATTTCGTAAAATTTTGTCCGTCTGTTTGTATGTTTGGATGTTTGTATGTTTGTATGTATGTTTGTACACGCTAATCTCAGAAACGGCTGAACCGATTTGGATGCGGTTTTCACTAATATGTGGCGATTTGCTAAACTTAACATTTAGTGTATGTTTCTTTTCAAAATTCCCACGGGAATCCGAGATATACGCAAACGAAGTTGCGAGGGTATATCAACGCACAGCCCAAACCGCTGGGTCTAGAGATTCCAAATTTGGCATGTAGGTTACTTACGACGTCTAGGGATATACAAAGAAAGGATTTTTCAAAATTCCCACGGGAAAGCGAGATATACGCAAACGAAGTTGCAAGAGGACGCACAGACCAAACCGTTGGGTCTAGAGATGCCAAATTTGGCATGTAGGGTCCTTATATGGTCCGGACCGACCGGACCGGACCGGACCGGACCGGAACGGACCGGACCGGTTTTTTTTTGTCCGTCTGTTTGTATGTTTATATGTTTGTATGTATGTTTGCATTTACACACAGATTAGCGTTAATCTCAGAAACGGCTGAACCGATTTGGATGCGGTTTTCACTAATATGTGGCAATTTGCTCAACTTAACATTTAGTGTATGTTTCTTTTCAAAATTCCCACGGGAATCCGAGATATACGCAAACGAAATTGCGAGGGTATATCAACGCACAGCCCAAACCGCTGGGTCTAGAGATTCCAAATTTGGCATGTAGGTTCCTTACGACGTCTTGGGATGTACTAAGAAAGGATTTTTCAAAATTCCCACGGGAAAGCGAGATATACGCAAACGAGGTTGCGAGAGGACGCACAGCCCAAACCGCTGGGTCTAGAGATGCCAAATTTGTCATGTAGGGTCCATATAAGGACCGGACCGGACCGGAACGGATCAGACCTGATCGGTCCGGAAGGAACCGCACCGTACCGGACCGTGCCGGATCGGACCGGTTTTTTTTTCTGAAAAAAAAATATATGTTAATTGGTATGTAGGTACCTTATCAGGACCGGACCGACCGGACCGGAGCAGACCGACTGGACCTGATCGGACCGGACTATATATATATATAAAATTCAAAGTCCTGACTGATTTAACTATACATATATCAACGCACAGCCCAAACCGGTGGGTCTAGAGATTCCAAATTTGGACTGTAGGTTCCTTATGACGGCGACGTCTAGGGATGTACTAAGAAAGGATTTTTCAAAATCCCACGGGAAAGCGAGATATACGCAAACGAGGTTGCGAGAGGACGCACAGCCCAAACCGCTGGGTCTAGAGATGCCAAATTTGTCATGTAGGGTCCATATAAGGACCGGACCGGACCGGAACGGATCAGACCTGATCGGTCCGGAAGGAACCGCACCGTACCGGGCCGTGCCGGACCGGACCGGTTTTTTTTTCTGTAGAAAAATATGCTAATTGGCACGTAGGTTCCATACAAGGACCGGACCGACCGGACCGGCCCGGACTGACCGGACCGACCGGACCGGATGGAACCGTACCGTACCGGGTCGTGCAGGACCGGAATTGGTTTCTGAAGAAAAATATGCTAATTGTTACTAGGCCACGCGGGCGAAGCCGCGGGCAGAAGCTAGTCTATATATATAAAATGCTTTGTCCTGACTGACTGACTGACTGACTGACTGAGAATCAACGCACAGCCTAAACCGCTCATCGTAAAAATCAGAAACTTGGCAGGTGGACCTATTGTGTGACGTAGGCGTCCGATAAGAAAGGATTTTTCGAAATTCGAACTCTAAGGGGGTGAAAAAGGGGGGTAAAGTTACTATGGGACAACTTGATTCCTTGGTCCAATCTACTTCAAATTTTGCATAAAAATTGTTTAAGAGAATTGATGGAAGACATGATTCTTATTTTATTGAAATTCTTGAATAATATGTATTTTGTGGGTAATTTTCTTCGATTTGATATCAATACTCATACTCCTTAGTGCTTTTGATTCAATTACATTTCATTTTGACACATCCGTGAAGTGAAGTGTGTCATCTGTCATGTAATATTTTTATAAATTGTGAATATTCAAACAAAATGATTTCATAATGTCGTCGTACTATTTATTCTGTTTGTGATCTCAGAAAACAGCTAAAATTCTAACTATGTATAAAGCGGACTGAATCATATTCATCGATAATAAACAGTAAGTAATTAAATATTAAATTTATAATATTTGACAGGGTTCAAGTTAAATTGGTCAATGGTTATATGGCATATTGATATTGTCTCTTTCTCACTTATAGGAAATCTCATTACGTCGACTCGCTCTAATATTTCGTAGTGTTGTTGTAGGGATGGTTGTAGGCTGAGGTTGAAGGTATTGAAATACCCATATACTTATACATTTTTTTTTACGGAAGTGGTTGGAAAACAAGCTCAGGAATATGAATCATTTGATATTAGGTGATTACCGTCGACTATGGAGCACATAGATTCTAGGGTCCCTGACCCGTTGCCGACCTATAACAGGAAAAGACAGGATATATAGGTAGCGAGAAATAGTATAAAGAAGGAGTTAGATTTTTTTTATACCACAAAGGTGGCAAACAAGAATTTCGGATATTTCACTCTCCGAACGAAACGCATTGCTGCTTCACATCAATATTCTGTATAAGGGTGGTACTTCACCGGTCGGGCTAGCCTATTTCATAAACGCCCACTTCAAAGATTGTAAATAGTATTTAAATAAAAAAATAATCATGTATACATATGAAAATACTTTGTCTTGACCGTAGAAACCTGAAATTTGGGTGTGTGATGTAATAAGAAAGAATTTTTTGAAATTCCCACGGGAAAGCGGGATAAACGCAAACAAAGTTGCGCGGGTTTCTCTAGTCTATATATATAAAATGCTTTGTCCTGACTGACTGACTGACTGAGAATCAACGCACAGCCTAAACAGCTCATCGTAAAATTCTGAAACTTGGCAGGTGGATCTATTGTATGACGTAGGCGTCCGATAAGAAAGGATTTTTCGAAATTCTAACTCTAAGGGGGTAAAAAAGTGGGGCAAAGTTACTCTGGGACAATATGATTCCTTGGTCCACTCTACTTCAAATTTTGCATAAAAATTGTTTAAGAGAATTGATGGAAGACGTGATTCTTATTTTATTCAAATTCTTGAAAAAAATGTATTTTGTGGGTAATTTTATTCGAGTTGATATCAATACTCTTACTCCTTTGCTTTTGATTTCAATTACATTTCATTTTGACACATCCGTGACGTGAAGTGTGTCATCTGTCATTTAATATTTTTATTAATTGTGAATATTCAATATTCAAACAAAATGATTTCTTAATGTCTTCGTACTATTTATTCTGTTCGTAATTTCGGAAAAACAGCTAAAATTCTAACTATGTATAAAGCGGACTGAATCATATTCATCGATAATAACAGTAAGTAATTAAATATTAAATTTTATGATATTTGACAGGGTTCAAGTTAAATTGGTCTATGGTTAAATGGCAAATTGATATTGTCTCTTTCTCACTTATAGGAAATCTCATTACGTTGACTCGCTCTATTTTTCATAGTGTTGTAGGGATGGTTGTATGTAGGTATTGAAATACTATATTTTTTACGGAAGTGGTTGGAAAACATGCTCGACTATGGATCATTTGATATTAGGTGATTACCGTCGACTGCCGTCGTCGCTGCCGACCTATAACAGGAAAAACTGTATATAGCGAGAAATAGTTTATGAAAGGAGATAGAATTTCGGATATTTCACTCACCGAACAAAACACATTGCTGCTTCACGTCAATATTCTGTAAGAGGGTGGCACTTCACCGGTCGGGCTAGCCTATTTCATAAACGCCCACTCCAAAGGTTGTAATGAGAAGTAGGTTCAGGTATATAAATAGAAAAATAATAATCTATATACATACATATGAAAATGTTTTGCCTTGCTACGGTCAAGACCTAAAACTTGGTGTATTCTGAAAAGTTTGGTGTATGGTGTAGGCAACCGATAAGAAAGTTTTTTGAAATTCCCACGGGAAAGCGGGATAAACGGAAACGAAGTTGCGCGGGTTTCTCTAGTATCTATATAAAATGATTTGTCCTGACTGACTGACTGAGAATCAACGCACAGACCAACTCGCTGAACGTATATGGACCTGAAACTTGAACCGGTAAAAGTCGATCCAATTTAATTGTTTTGTGTGGACGATGTTCTCAGCACGAATGAACAAAAACATTGTTAACACGAACATCGAACCAAAAGAGTAAGGCTTGGTCGTGAAAGGTTGCGCGCGAACACACAAAAACTATGTTTGTAGGTTCATGTTCGCTTTGCTAATTTACGTCCACACGTGCGAACCACATGTTCCGTGTTCGTGTTCGATGTTCACCATGTTCGTGTTCGGTCATGCGTACACGCCTTTAGGTATTGATAGACGGCCCCCCATGACGTTTGTTTTCTTTGAACAGTTAGTTTGTTTTCTATTAACATCACTAATTGGGTAGGTTGTCAACGCTCGTCGCAAATTGGCTAAACAACGCATACTAACAATGGCATCATTGAAGCTGGAAATGAACGCATGTGACATTTTGACGGGCTGCAAAAATTGTCATAGTGGACGAGTTATGTAAAATGTAGCAATGAAAAAAACTATAAATATTAGCTCTTCTTATTATGAATGTGCACGATGCATCTTTTTCCCTATAAACGTGCATTATGCACATTCAAAACGAGAAGAGCCAATATTTATAATTTATATTATTATGATGATTATTCAGTATATACACTTCCGGACACATGAATCGAGCCACCCTACATTTTTATGTGTAATGACATAGAACATAAAAATATTCTTAAGTTAATCAAAAAGTTTTTATGCAGTTTTAATGCTGGTATATTCATAATGATTTTGAAGTGCTGTTGTTCCAATTTTGAATTTATCAAATGGAAAAACGAAACAAAATCCAAATTAGTGCATTCTTTTGAAAAGAAAAGTTGATCTAAATTAACATATTTTTTTTATTTAACTCCATAATTTTGAATTCACCGTAATTGTTTTGAAATTAAGACATCGTAAAATTGTTGTTTTTTTAATTTGAGCCATTTAAACGTTAAAATTATGGATACACCGCCTCTTCTAGCCGCGCAAACTGTGGCGCTTCTACAGTCGGGCCGAAGTCAGCGCGATGTAGCATCACAGCTTGCTTTAAGCCGTTCTGCTGTGCAAAGGGTATACCATCGATACCTCAACACTGGTGGATACGTGCGCCGTCCAGGAAGACCGCGATTTCGGGTAACTTCAGAAAGACAGGATCGATTTATCGCGACAACCAGTTTACGAAATCGTCACCTCACCTCTGTACAGATCCAAGAACAGCTTCGAGACTTTCATGGAGTGGCTGTTTCCGCGCGAACAATTAGACGAAGACTTAAAGAACGTGGTCTGAGCCCACATAAGCCAGCCAACGGGCCGAAACTGACAAGAGCTCACCGAATGGCGCGCTTACAGTTTGCACGCGAACTTTTGCATTGGACTCAACGCCAATGGAGCAAGGTACTCTTTACTGATGGGACTTAGATTATGCTTTATGGTAATGATGGAAGAAGGAAGGTCTACCGACGGCGGGGAGAGCGCTTTGTTCAGTGTTGTATTGAAGAGAGAGCGAGTTATGGCGGGAGCTCGTGGATAGTCTGGGGAGGAATATCTGCCGATGGTAAAACTGGGCTAGAGGTTGTGACAGGACCACGTCTACCAACACTAAATGCCCGTCGATACATTAACCATTGCCTAGAGACTCATGTGATGCCATATGCTGGATTTGTAGGCCAAGGCTTCATCTTTATGCATGATAATGCAAAAGCGCACACTGCAGGAATCGTCAGGGCATACCTTCATGATGTTGGAATCACGACAATGGAATGGCCAGCAAGGAACCCTGATATGAATCCCATCGAACGTCTATGGGACGAGTTAAAGAGGCGTGTTCGAGCTCACCAACCAGCACCACAAACTTTGGAAGAGCTGAGAGTTGCCATCGAGGAGGAATGGGAGAACATTCCACAACACTTCATAATGACGTTGATTAACTCCATGCCAAATCGCATGACTGCAATCATAAACGCTCTCGGAGGCAATACAAGTTACTGAATATTTTTTTTTTCCATTCATTCCTGTTTTTTTCAAAAATTCAACTCGAGTCTTGTCTTTGAGAAAGGTTATACAGGACAAGTTTCACTTAAAATTGTAATTTTATCAAGTTATTGAAATTTAAATTTGGAATTAAGTATACCTTATTAATGTAAAGTGTAGCAGCTTCCAAATTGCATAAAAACTTTTTCGTTGATCATATACTTTTGTTAAGTTACCAGCAATCAAAGTTGAAACTGCTGGGTGGCTCGATTCAAGTGTCCGGAAGTGTATATTGTATTTGTTGTCGCCAAACCAATTTTCACGAAAATTCTTTTAATGCGCCCGGTTATATTTTAATCGTTGTAAAAACAAGCTGCGTTTTTTTATGTTCTCCGTTCAATTTTATCTGGCGGTTAACTAACTAAACGTTTTTGAATGAATGAGCCGAAAAAGAATGAATAGTTTAATACTACTTTGTAAAGATGGCAGTGTACCTCCATACTTTTGTCTTTACCCGAACGGCATCTATAAATGGTATGGTTTTGTTATTATAATACAAAATTCAAAATCTGTTAAGGTTAAATGCCATGTCCGTAATGGGAACGTCTTTCTTATTAAACATCCTTTTTCTATTGTCAAAGTCTAATCAGTCAGCAGTCAATAGTCAAAATGTGGCCCATATATTTCGCTTAGTTTCGCTTGATGTGGTCAGATGTTTTTATTTTTATTTTACCACATTTTTCACCTCGAAGTTATTTTTGTAATATTGTAATACATAATTGAATAAAATGTTACATACATATGTAATATTTTTGGATAATAATACATATGTATCAGTTATGGAGTTATGGAGATGGGTTTTAAAGTACCGAGATTTAGTAGAAAATAAAAAGTCTACGCTGCACTACGTTTATATGTATAAACGAATGTAAATAAATATGTTAAATATAAATAAAACTAAAATGTATTTTAGTTTTATTTAAATTTTAAATCACTACGTAAATAATATGAATACTTCCTTACATTATATGCAAATATAGTATACTATCATTACATAAATATCATAATTATTAAAATTATAATAACAGCTCAACGATGCATGATGCCACATCCAGTTTCTAAATATTTACCTACATGTTACTTTATATCCGTGTTTGTTGATCGTTTTTATGTTTGAAATACTTTGAATATGCCTATCCTACTGTTGTGACTTTGTTAATAATGATTAGATGGTGTTATCTAAACTGTGCACTCAATAAATTCAGTGATATAGTGAAATACAACTCACGTCAGGTCACGTCACTCAAATAACCGACGTTTATACTACGTCCATTCCGTCAATTAAGTTAAACAGACGGTTACGACACTTAACCAATGTTTAATGCACGGTGAATTGTGTCACCAGCACCGTTTACCGCGGTTTATTATAATTAATTTCTAGTAATAATTAATAATAATTAATGCTGTTGTTGTTTTGTCTCATGTGCTGTACAGAATAAATGTATTTTCTTTCTTATTCTTTCTAATATTGAGATAAAGTTGCACTGAATTTATTCATAAATAAAGTAGGTACTTTTGTTTTTAAAAACAATAATTCATTTTAGACCAAGCTAAAAATGTTGGAACTTTTGAGTTTTGGTGGTTTTCCTGTCTTTCCAAGCGAACGCTCTCGTCCATTATTCTTTCTGACTCGGATCTTGTGGAAATCTTATCAAAGGCGCCGAGTGTTTTTTAATGTAGCAAAAAGAAAACACAAACATATTTTACTTCAAACTATAAACGTTCAATATTAATTTACTTAGTCCATCGGGAATAACACCATCCCCATAGAAAAAAAAGATCCAAGTTTTTAATTAATATAAAAATAACTAGCTGACCCAGCGAACTTTGATCCGCCTAGGCACTGCCCTACCCCTACCCTACCCCCACCCTAAGCTGGAATTTGATATGTATATACAGCCAAAGTAATAAATCCGGATATTATTGTATACTATCCAGCAATTATTTATAATGTCTACTCAATTTAGACAAAGTGAAAAATGACACAGAATTAATCACATTAACTAGCAATTATATATAATACAATAAAAGTAATACAAGAATCATCAATAATTTGTATGTAAGTTGTATCTATTGTGTATTATATTTATTACTTATGTATTTTATTATTGTATTTATTATCTATTCATTTTTTTTTTGCATTTATTGTTTTATTAATATCTTATTCATTTAATTTAAGCCGCAATCGTGAATTTCTGCACTCCCAATGGTTGACTGGTAGAGAATGCAATTAGCATTAAGTCCGCCAATTGTATCAGTACTTTGTGTATTGTGGTCAATAAAGTTATATAAATAAATAAATAAATATCTTCGACGATCTGGTTAAAGTAATAAACATTTTTGTACTATAGAGGGCGCTGCATGGGATGCTATCGGCCAACAGATGGCGACACAAGTCGCGCTATGGGTTGTTTTGTGGTCAAACGAGATTTATGTCGTAAAATTAACGCGAGCGAAGCCGCGAGGAAAAGCTAGTATTAGATAAAATAAACTTTAATTTAAAAACCGGTATAAAAAGAACCATGTACCAATGTAAAATGTACCAAAAAGCTTTTAAAAACCGTTTAGTCACAGAGACTAAACGGTTAAACTCGTCAGTATTCAACTATTAATTTATTCAATTCTAAGTAAATGTCGCCCATTGCAGCATGTTCACTCGCGTACAGAGCTGAGTATCCATTGAAGACGCAACTGAGAGAAAATATTACTGTTCGAAAGGGATAGAGATAATTCTGTTATCCATTGAAGACGCAACTGAGAGAAAATATTACTGTTCGAAAGGGATAGAGATAATTCTGTCAATTTCGATGTAGTTTCAAGTTTTCCAACGTAATGATTCTTAATTCGGTCGTATAATAGGGATGAGGGTTCTCATGAAAACGCCCCTAGTTGGCGCCACTTTGACAAGAGGTCCTATCCCAATAATCCGCGCTGTCAAAAGCGTCAAAAGTCAAAATGTCAATGTCGATATAGGTAGGCGCTATGACACTTTTGACAGGTTTCTGGACCTGACGTCTCAGTGCTGCCGCCTAGTGGGTGTCTCTATGGGGTGTCATTTCAGAAAACCCTCAAAAATTCATGAATTGCCGAAGCAACAATTTATTCTATTTAGCCTTTTTAGGGTTCAACAATAAATTTTAAAAACCATGTTTACTAGTTTCAAATTAGCAACAGACACCATTAACGATTTTTTTGTTTAATTAAGTATTTAATGGCTATAACAACATTATTGGTTCCTAAAAACTCTTCACTATAAAAAGTTTTCCACTACCTATACTTAATTTATATCAAACAGTTCGTATATCTTTAACTGTCGTCTGACTTTAAACTCTCCACTAGAAAATTATATGCACTCAACAAGAAAACTCAAACAGAACCATATAAGGTTCGATACAATCTTGACTTTTATTCGAACTCTTACTTAGATAAATACTTCATGGTTATCTCAGACAAAAAACAGAAAAAGTATATTATCTCGTAAAAAGTCAAAATCTATATTATGTCCGTTTCACCGGAGGATAATTTCAATACAAATTAATAAAAAATATTGCTCAAAAAAATGCCCGCACGTCTCACCCTTGCTGAAAGAATACGCATTGTTGTTCCTAAAGAAATGGTAATGAGAGTTGCCGAGATATCCCCGGAACTAAATGTGCACGTAAGTTTATCAAATTTTACTTCTAGTGTTTTTCCGTGTTTGTCTAAGTAAGTATATGTTTAGATGATGATTTTTAACAGCACTGATTGTGTTTTTAGAGACGGTCGGTATTCACGTGGCTACGACGGCATGAGTAAGGCGGAGATGAAGCCCTACGCGACCGTCCTCGTGGAGGACGAGGACGTGTTACAACGGAGGCTGAAGAGTCATGGTCGCTAGCCACTCATTGCACCCCTTATGACATCTTTGTGTATCTTGTAGTTTCTTTTTTCAATTGAGATTATACCTACTGAGTCATAATGCTTGTTACAGATTTCAATGCAGACAGTGCGTCGTCGCTTAAATGAAGGGGGCCTGCACCGACACATAACGGCCCGAAAAATATTACTCACCCAAGCGCATTCAATTTTGACTAGATCAATAATATAGTCATATTTGTAGACGAAAAGACTTTCAAGTCGGATAAGGATGGTTGGAAAATATTATACAGGCGGAGAAACGAACGCTATGTAAAAGATTTTCCACCCTCCGTTTGAAAAACCCGAGATCATATTAGAGGATGGAAACACGTGAGCTGGCAGCGAGTTCCACGTTGTTGAATTACTCGAAGACAAATTAACAGATTGGCTGCTTTACCGAATGCCGTATTGACTTGAAATTTTGTAAAATAATTGAACACAATGTTGCACATAAAATAAAAATAATGTAAATAAAATATTAATGATAAATTATTGTTTTTATTTGGAATATGTTATGATAGTCGATAAATAACAAAGAAAATATCTGATATATAAATAAATAAATATAAAGGGACAAATCACACAGATTGAGCTAGCCCCAAAGTAAGTTCGAAACTTGTGTTATGGAATACTAACTCAACGATACCTACTATATTTTACCCGACCCGAGGCTAATCAGAAAAAGTTCGTTTTTCATCATGACCCGACCGAGATTCGAACCGGGGACCTTCTGGGTGGTAGTCCGGCGTGGTAACCATTACGCCACGGAGGTCGTAAAATATAAAACAATACATACTCTGATTGAACGTGAGTGGACGCCGCGCCGCGGCCAATCAGAGGGCGTATTGCTGATCGCCACCGCGGACACGAGCTAAACGCGTTGGTTTGGCCGAGGCTTAACCGAATTTTCCCGATTCGAAAACCCGACGAAATTAAGTTAAATTACTTAGTCACTGGCTAGGATTCATAACTGTCAACGTCCAATGCGAGTCTCATTCCTGCATATATGACAGGAGAAAATGTGTATCATTATGTATGTTGCCGTTTGTACGATGTTTTCTGCAATGTCCTAAATGGATTCCATCACCGGAAAATCTCAATGCAAATAAAATACGTTAGCCGGTGTGCTCGCACTCGCACTAAAAGGATTTGATGGATTGAAAACCTATTATGGAAGTTTTTACACGCCACTATATACACTTCCGGACACTTGAATCGAGCCACCCAGCAGTTTCAACTTTGATTGCTGGTAACTTAACAAAAGTATATGATCAACGAAAAAGTTTTTATGCAATTTGGAAGCTGGTACACTTTACATTAATAAGGTATACTTAATTCCAAATTTAAATTTCAATAACTTGATAAAATTACAATTTTAAGTGAAACTTGTCCTGTACAACCTTTCTCAAAGACAAGACTCAAGTTGAATTTTTGAAAAAAAAAAAAAGTGTAATATTCAGGTGTAGATCGGTCGGTCGGGACGTCAATAAAACAGATGAACTTCAAATCAAAGCGGAATTTATTGGGAGTTCAATATTACACAATCTGACTAACTATCTATACTAGAGGCCAAGTAACGCTGAGTTGGCGTTTCGAAGGAGACGCCGTACCCAGGACTAACTAATGTGGTGGAATTTCAATTAGCTTGAAAGCTCCGCCACTTCCTAATCCTACTAACCTCGAACCGCGTCGTGTCTTACGTTCGGTGTACATCTTATTTGTTTCCAAAAAGGAAACCATAGCGCGATGCAGGATAGGCAACACGCCATCTAGTTATCATTGGTGGGATTAAAATTACTATGCATCTTACATTCTCCCCTTTCTAGATCCGAGTTGCCCTCAACGAGGAAGACTTACGTCTGTTTCTTTGATCTTCCGCGACCACGACGAGGAGTCGCTGCGTTGCGTGGGTCGGTATTACGCGGCCGACCACGTTTCCTTAGGGGCTGTGCGGGTGAGGGAATTTCAGGTCCCTGTCCTGCATAGGGCCGTAAAGCAGATGAGTGATAAAGGCCCAAACTCACATCAGGACGGGCTGGATTCGTAATTTCATAGGAGGCGGGACCATGTTTCTTGTGAATTCTATATGGTCCGTCTCTGCGGGGTGCAAACTTGGCACTGACTCCTTTACTGGCATGGCTAAGGGGATGCCAAGTCACAAGGACTAAGTCGCCTTCCTTATAATTCGGTCTCTTCAGTCGGCGCTGGTCAGCGATTTCTTTCCTCTTTTCTTTCTTCGGCTGTGATAGTCTAAAGGGTGGAACGGCAATGGGGAGAGTAATCTCCTGTATCAACGGAGTGGTTTACACCAACTACATGTTTGCCGTTAGAAATGAAGATGTCCTTGAATTCAAGTAAGACCGCTTCTAGGTCTTGGTTTTGACTAACGGTCAAATTGAGGGAGCAGATTCCTATATCCTCGTGATCGTCGAAGAGCATCCACGAATTGGGTGATAATTTAGTCTCAGCCTCGTCCACTCTGTCGATAGCGTCTTGCATCATGTATTCCATACGCGGAGAGTAGCCATCAAACACCGTGTCAGCCACATGACGGCGCGCTATCTTCCTGGGTGATTCTGATAGATCGATGGGAACTAATCGGTACGTTTGTGCCTTTTGAGTTGGCAATGAAGCTTGGGGGGATTCCCTGATTTTCGCTGTAGGTGTTTGTGGTGGTGACATCAAACTAATTGGAGCAATACCTATCTGTGGGGGCGGATCAGAATTAGGGCTGTATCTCAAGTTGATTTGGTTAGGAGTCCAATCTGATTCCGTCTCATGTTTCTTGAATGTGAGGAAGTGTTCCTGGTACAGTTCAAACTCCTGCTCTGGGCATTGTATGAAGTGCCAGGTGTACTGAGCGAGGTTCAATATATTTCCCGCTTGTTGGAGGAAGTCTATACCAAGTAAGGTTCTATTCTCTGTCGACTCAGGAAACACAATAAAATTCGTAATTACCGTACGGCCACATAGTTTTACAGGTGCTTCAAACGTTAAAACTCTTTGTCTCTTCGAGATTCCATCAGCTAGCGTAATAGTTACTGTCTCTTCGTAAAACGTATGCCCACGTTCCTTCAGTAAATTATACAGCTCATGAGACGCTACACTTATTTTGGCACAGGTATCTATATACGCTTTTCCCTCGACGTCACCTATCTTCAGGCAAACCATTGGTCGAGATCGCATCGCTTTCTGAACATTAACTGCACAGAAGCCTAGAGTGGATTTATTATCTGTTATTGTAGGAGATCTATTCGAACAAGTGTTACAATTACTGCGGTACACACCCGGCGCGCCACAACCATAACAGGAGAACTTTGCAGAAGAGGTTACTGTCGGGGCAGATGCAGACGTTCCTGTATGACCAGATTCAGGTGGGTTATCGGCCTTGGCTAAAACTGCTTGTCGTCTTCGGCAGACTTCCATTCCGTGTCCTAACTTCTTGCAGAAATTGCATCTGACTTTCTTCAGCCGGGGAGGTGCTGAAGCGAGAGTTCCTTCTTCGACGCTCGTGACTCCTCCTCTCTCTTTCTCCTTAAGCAGCATCTCCACACCGCGCGCTTGTTGTAGGAGGCCATCGAAATTTGATATTTTATCTCTGGGAATCTTGTCCCTTATCTTCAAATTCAGCATACCATAGACTATATCCATCTGTTGTTTTTCCGAAAGTTGCTCATCACGGGGTAGTTGTGAAAAAAGCATTCTCTTCTTTGAAACAAAGGCGTCAGTTGTGGTATCTGAGAGTTGTTTCTCGTTCATGATGTTTAAATAAATCATGTATTCGGGCATCTTCGGCGCATAGGTGTTCCTCAATTGGTCTTCAAAGCGAGTCCAAGTAGTGACGTCACCTTTTACACCCTGCCACCATAATGCTGCATCACCGTGAAGTACTAGGGGTAGGCCGTCTAAGGCATCCGTGTCGCTGATTAATTCAACTCGCTTGAATGTATTGACAGCAGTGAGGAACGCTTCTACGGTCTCCTTGTCCTTAGTGCCTTTAAAGCATGCTGAACATGAGGCCAATGAACTCTTCCGACTTCCGGTTCTTGCCAGTAGTTTTTCAAATTGTTCTTCCGACAAATTCACGCTCATCTTGCTAGTTGGTTTGACTGGAATTGACGTAATCCGACCTGACTTAGTTTTGAAGAAAGGTCCTTTCTTGCTTGAATTAGCCACTGTGGTAGTGTAGAAGGACCGGTTCTTGCCTCACTTGAGCGCCAATGTAATATTCAGGTGTAGATCGGTCGGTCGGGACGTCAATAAAACAGATGAACTTCAAATCAAAGCGGAATTTATTGGGAGTTCAATATTACACAATCTGACTAACTATCTATACTAGAGGCCAAGTAACGCTGAGTTGGCGTTTCGAAGGAGACGCCGTACCCAGGACTAACTAATGTGGTGGAATTTCAATTAGCTTGAAAGCTCCGCCACTTCCTAATCCTACTAACCTCGAACCGCGTCGTGTCTTACGTTCGGTGTACATCTTATTTGTTTCCAAAAAGGAAACCATAGCGCGATGCAGGATAGGCAACACGCCATCTAGTTATCATTGGTGGGATTAAAATTACTATGCATCTTACAAAAGGAATTATTGGAAAAAAAAAAATTCAGTAACTTGTATTGCCTCCGAGAGCGTTTATGATTGCAGTCATGCGATTTGGCATGGAGTTAATCAACGTCATTATGAAGTGTTGTGGAATGTTCTCCCATTCCTCCTCGATGGCAACTCTCAGCTCTTCCAAAGTTTGTGGTGCTGGTTGGTGAGCTCGAACACGCCTCTTTAATTCGTCCCATAGATGTTCAATGGGATTCATATCAGGGCTCCTTGCTGGCCATTCCATTGTCGTGATTCCAACATCATGAAGGTATGCCCTGACGATTCCTGCAGTGTGCGCTCTTGCATTATCATGCATAAAGATGAAGCCTTGGCCTACAAATCCAGCATATGGCATCACATGATTCTCTAGGCAATGGTTAATGTATCGACGGGCATTTAGTGTTGGTAGACGTGGTCCTGTCACAACCTCTAGCCCAGTTTTACCATCGGCAGATATTCCTCCCCAGACTATCCACGAGCTCCCGCCATAACTCACTCTCTCTTCAATACAACACTGAACAAAGCGCTCTCCCCGCCTTCGGTAGACCTTCCTCCTTCCATCATTACCATAAAGCATAATCTTAGTCTCATCAGTAAAGAGTACCTTGCTCCATTGGCGTCGAGTCCAATGCAAATGTTCGCGTGCAAACTGTAAGCGCGCCATTCGGTGAGCTCTTGTCAGTTTCGGCCCGTTGGCTGGCTTATGTGGGCTCAGACCACGTTCTTTAAGTCTTTGTCTAATTGTTCGCGCGGAAACAGCCACTCCATGAAAGTCTCGAAGCTGTTCTTGGATCTGTACAGAGGTGAGGTGACGATTTCGTAAACTGGTTGTCGCGATAAATCGATCCTGTCTTTCTGAAGTTACCTGAAATCGCGGTCTTCCTGGACGGCGCACGTATACACCAGTGTCGAGGTATCGATGGTTTACCCTTTGCACAGCAGAACGGCTTAAAGCAAGCTGTGATGCTACATCGCGCTGACTTCGGCCCGACTGTAGAAGCGCCACAGCTTGCGCGGCTAGAAGAGGCGATGTATCCATAATTTTAACGTTTAAATGGCTCAAATTAAAAAAACAAAAATTTTACGATGTCTTAATTTCAAAACAATTACGGTGAATTCAAAATTATGGAGTTAAATAAAAAAATTATGTTAATTTAGATCAACTTTTCTTTTCAAAAGAATGCACTAATTTGGATTTTGTTTCGTTTTTCCATTTGATAAATTCAAAATTGGAACAACAGCACTTCAAAATCATTATGAATATACCAGCATCAAAACTGCATAAAAACTTTTTGATTAACTTATGAATATTTTTATGTTCTATGTCATTACACATAAAAATGTAGGGTGGCTCGATTCATGTGTCCGGAAGTGTATCTGTATCACTCTATGGTTTACTTTTTTATTTTCAGTTCGTAAAAAGTTTTACAATATTTCTTAACAAAAATACACCGTTCGCGGTAGCTGCAATTCGATAAGAATAATTAGATACCTGCCAGTCTAACATGCTTACACTCGAGATGATTTCTCGCACGCGACAAAGCTTTTTCGCCAATAGCAATGCCTATTTTGTCTACTGTAGACATAACCGAGATACGCTATTGGCAGAGCGGAGCTAGAAAATTTTGTCGCGTTTGACATGTTAGCCCGGCTGGTAGTTTTAAATTGATTATTTAACCCTCGGTCCGTCGCGTGGGGTCTTTGAAAGCCCGAGGTTTACAATTATGCACTTTTTTAACCGTTTTATTATTTCGTCTGATTCAATTCTCTAGATAGCTTCCTAAAAAGAATCATAGTTGAAGCTGCTGCCACTGGATACTGAATCCGACAACGGTTTTTGCCTCATTCGCCCCACTTTTGACCCTCCATTGAAAATATGATTACCTAAAATGAAAGATTTTTTATAATTTACGGTGATGCTTACCAACAGGCGGGCCGTATGCTTGTTTGCCACCTTTGTGGTATAAAAAAAAAATTGAGGCTAAAATTAGGAAGACTATAATATAAACCGCTCGAAAATAAAAAAATTGAAACATCGGATTATAAATGCGAATGCAGTGTTGAATTTTCTATAAAAAATCCTGTTAAAATACTAAGAGCAAATTTTATGGCAGTTTTCATTGACAACGTTATTTAATTTTAGCTTATATTAAACTAGCGAAACCCGCGCAACTTCGTTTGCGTGTATCCCGCTTTCCCGTGGGAATTTTGGAATGTATTATACTTAAAAACCTTCCTCTTGAATCACTCTATCTATTAAAAAAACCGCATCATAATCCGTTGCGTAGTTTCAAAGATTTAAGCATACAAAGGGACATAGGGACAGAGAAAGCGACTTTGTTTTATACTATGTAGTGATTATGTATACTATAATCAATTTTCTATGTTTTTTTTTAATGTTTCTGTGTTATATGACTGACCGAACTTTATGTTAAAATAATGCGAAATATATGCCTATTATAATATAAATTAAGCGTAGTTTATTGTTGGGGTCTCTAAAGAACAAGATTTAGACAAATACTGTGAATATATTGAACATTACATGAAAAAGGGAATAATAGGCATAGCATTAGGAAATCAAGCAAGAAAAGTAAAATTCAACGCAAAACAGTATTAAATGAAAAGGGAAAAATTCTAACAGAAAAAGTAGAGTTATAGCGGAAAGAGGAAAACATATTTAGAAAATCGATATGACGATGAGGGTTTATGGGAAACGGACATAGAAAAGGAAATAGAAGTTGAAAAGGCCGATCATCGGTAACTAGATATTTTAAGAGAATCATGAAATTATAAAACCATGAGAAAATGATTTTACTACTAAAGTTGTATTTTATTATAAAAAAATTATTGCTTAATTTAATTAAAAACCCATCCACTTATTTATGACTGAACATATCACCACCGATTGGGGAATGTAGGATGGATTCGGTACCTTAGCCTAGCCTAGACTCACTGTTAGTGCGCCTGCCTCGGTCCACATTTCGTAGGTCGCCCACAACCACCAATAACTATACGGTAGAATGTCAACAAGCCAAACTAGGCTAACTCCGCTTATTGTTTTCAACGATTATGTCTCCTCGAACGTTCAACCCCCAGCACCAGTTCGCAGAAAACAGACTTGCTCGTATACTACGCATTTCAAGGCAGGCAAAGACGCGTGGAAGAGTGCCGACCCGTGCAACTCTTGCTGTAGCAACACTTTCACCACAGTGAAGCAAATAAATTGAAGTTGGCTACAAAACAGTCACTTTCTCAGTTATATTTTTTAAGCTATTGCATAGCTTTTATCGCGGGCTTTGAGTGCGGCGACCGAATCAAGAAATTCCGTAACGAAAATAAACCTAACATAACACCGATAAAATTAATAAACAGAATTCGACATTAATCGAATGAAATAAGACTCTAAATTCAATACGCAATTACATGCATACAAAATATAACCTATAAAATTTACCACTATTCCCTCATAGAGGACTCTGTTAACCAGTGTTATTTATAACCATTTAAATTTAATTGCTACCGCTCTTCCCTCATAGAGGAATCTAATAACCAGTGTTATATTTAACTATTTTGATTTTAATAATTAGTATTAGATAAGAAATGCTATGCAATAGCTTTACCGCGGCAGTCCCCGAGTGCCACACGTATTTTTTTCTATACTTTTCTTAACAACTGTGCTTGTTAAAGAAGTTATGCAGAAGCTACATTGATGCAGACCTAGTACATTATTTTGTATTTTACTAGCGAAACCCGCGCAACTTCGTTTGCGTATATCTCGCTTTCCCGTGGGAATTTTGAAAAATCCTTTCTTAGTGCTCCCCTGCGTTATAAAAGGAACCCCTGTGCAAAATTTCAATTTTCTAACCCTTATAGTTTAGGCCCTGCGTTGATAGTCAGTCAGTCAGTCAGCTTCTCCTTTTATATATGTATATAGCTAGCTAGCTTTTTTGCCCGCGACTTCCTCCGCGTGAAGTTCCGGATCCGTTCCCGTGGGAACCACATTGAATTTCGGGAAAAGCTATAGCCTATATCACTCCCTGATAATGTAGATTTCCACTGGTGAAAGAATTTTTAAAATCGGTCCAGTTGTTTCGGAGCCTATTCAATGCAAACAAACAAACAATCAAATCTTTCCTCTTTATAATAATTATTAGAATAGATGTAATACAATGTAACCCTATTAAATTCTGGCAAGAAGTACATATCCTTCTTTAGGCCCCGGTGGTCGAGTGGCTAGCAATGGCCACTTTGTCTCAAGGGCCGCGGGTTCGAATCCTGCGCAAGGCAAACAGTTGTGTGCATGAAAACGTCTGATTGTCTTGGTCTGTCTGATTTACATAAATTTAAACATAAATTTAAAGTCACGATTAAAGGTTGCTTGATGAAAAAGGGTTATTATAAAGTGGAAGATTATTTTAAAGATAAAAATTTGTGGTCACTATAATTTTCTCCTCCCTTTTCTTATTTTTTTTTTATGTACTTATAATTAAAAAAAAACAAATGTTAAAATGGCTTTTAAAAAAAAAGGCTGTAAGTGGTTGAGTTTCTTGCAGCACTTCTTCTCACTAGGCCATTCACGTCTGAAGTGCTAGTAGGATAAAAAAAATATTTGACGTGTAAAAGTATTTCTTGTAAATTTACTTGCAAAATAAATTATTTTAGTTTTTTTATTTTTACTTTACAAAAAAAATATTTATGTAATTTATCAGCTATCTAGTATCCATAGTATCTACAAGCTATGCTTAGTTTGGAACTAGATGGCGTTGTGTGATTTGTCCTTTTAGAATATTTTTTTTTTTATGAAGTCGCTTCCCCCCTCACTGACTGTCCCTCCCCCTATGTATGCTTAGATCTTTAAAACTATGCAACGGTTTTTGATGCGGTTTTTTTAGGGTTCCGTAATAAACCACAAGGAACCCCTGTCCGTCTGTCCGCCTGCGGTCTAGCGCCTAGCTAGACGCTTGATGATAGAAAGCTGTAATTTGGTATGTGTACGCATATTAACAATGCTAACAAAGAAAGTGGTAGAACAAAATTTTGAAAAATAATAACGGTTACGACAAACTTACGAAGTAAACTTTATTTGACGAAAACGTACAAATGTCATAGAATATGGCATTGTACTCATCTGCAAGCAAGAAATGCGTAGCCAGCCAATACGGAAACCTACATTTGTGCGTGGCCCGACACGTACTTGCCCGGTTTTATATTATAGATGTAATAGTTTACGAGGCTATTTACACGTGATAACTACTTAATTCCAGTATTTTTATTATGTAGATGAGATCGATTTATGCACCATTTCACCGCGCAAGGCATAATTTACACATAAAAACTAAACAAGCCGAACTAAACTACTTAGCGACACAATTGATAAGCCCCACCTACTGGGTCATTTTCGGGCGCTAAGAATGTTTTATATGTTTATTTCGTTCACCGAGTGCGACGACGTAGGTAACGACAGAAGTTTCCGTACAAAAAAAGTTAAAGATTGCAAATAAAAAAGCCTTATTTACCTGGGGTCTAATCAGGGGCGCGGGGATGTTGACCTAAGCACAGAAAACATAGTACAAGTAACCTAAGGCAGATGACGTCAGCTAGTAAGCTGAGCAACATATAACTATTTCGGTCTTATAGAAACTTATTTAGTTTGACTTAAAAAATACAATTTTCTTCAAAAGTCCCTTATGAAATTTTCAAGTAGGAATAACGGGAATGCGCAGGGATTACCCCGGGAATCAACATGATAAAAACGAACCACAAGAAATTGATATTATGTGATCAATGTGATACAAAAATATTATAGTAAAAGCCGCTTACAACACAGAATAACAAATAGTAAGTATCTACTCTTACCTATTATAGAAAACCATATATATAAATTAATAGATGACACAAGAGTGTCTTTGCGTATGTTTTTTTTTTGAAATTGGTAATATAAAAGTTATCTTCTTTCAATGGTGTTGTTTTAGGCGAATAACACACGGCACCGGGAGGAGACGGTGGCGTTAAAAGCGCCGCCGCTCGACCGCGCGATCGGGGCGGGTGGTGTACGTGTGCTAGGCATTTAATAGAGGCCAATACGGACATGAGGTCCGATTTCTGAAACGCATTTTTAAAGTTAATGACACATTAAATTATAGCTGTCACTGTCAAAATAAAGACAAAAAAAGAGATGGCATTGAGTTAATGTGGAATTATAATTAAAATAGGTAGGTACCTACGTGTCTTAAACATGCCGTAAGTTTTTCGAGTTTAAATTTAAAAGCACCAATTGCGTTAATTAAAAACATTAGTTTGTGGTTAGTCCAATTCTGAATAATCAAAGTACGATTCAGATGAGCTAATTGAATTGTACAAATGTTATATTCATGTTATAAAAAAATAGTTTAATCTACATTACAACTGACTATTAAGTAGAATTTACGAAACACGAAAACGTTCAAAAAGTACATTGCATCAACTACATATATAAAGAAATAGCTATCAAATAACTGCGACTCACTCAGTTTACTGAAATTAAAAATTTCACCATTACTATGGCGCATGGCGGATACTTCGATAATGTAATGTGTTACTAAACCGATTATTATTTTGTTGCAAAAAAAAATAAGGTTGCTGCGCATTCCTTGGACGGCTCGTCGAACCAACGCTTCGATACTGAAGGAACTGCGAGTAAAAACAAGACTTTCCACCATATGTCTTCAAAGAATACTGGAGTACTTCGGTCACATCGCCAGGAGAGAAGGAGACAACCTTGAAAAAATCGTAGTCACCGGAAAAATTGAGGGCAAAAGACCCCGTGGCCGTAGTCCGATGCGTTGGTCCGACCAGATCCGTGCCACCTTAGACACGACGGTGTGCGGAGCTATTCACGCTGCGGGGAATAGGAGTAGATGGCGGAGCATTGTTCGTCGAAGCGCGGTACTCCAGAGAGGTCACGACCCTCAGCATTGAGGAAAACGAAGAAGGAGGAGGAGGAGGAGGCAAAAAAAAATAAAATCGCACGGGAAATTTCGCTGTTGGGACAGGCCCAGCTAAGCTAGACATGACATTTTCGCTGCGAATTGTTTGCCATCAAGTTTCAGTCGATCGTCTCATAAAGGTTCACGACACGAGGCATGCCCGGCGAATAGTTTACGACAAATATGCCTGTCTCAGGAATTTCTCTATAAGAAATGTTTTAGTTTGTTTTTAAATGTTTTATAATGTACGCTCTTGTTTAAATTTTGGCATGTAATTTATTGTATATGATTATTGATCTGTAATGGGGACTGGATTTGTAAATATCATTTTGGTTCCGGAAGAGCTAATTTATTACAGCGGTGTATATTTTTGGAGTAGCTATTCAAAATAAAATGGATAATTAAGTACCTACAAATGAGGCTATTATAAGATGTATAGTGACGGTGTAGAGTTAATATAGCCAACAGCTTCGTTTTAAATGGTAGGTACCAAAATGTGATCTATTTTTGTTGCTGACCCACAACGTCTGTTTATGTAAAATATTGTTGCGAGACACTGTATAAGTAGGGTTCATAAATATTAACGCCAATCGTTCCTATCCACAATATACCTATAGAAAAAAATCTCTTTGCAATCGCTGTCAAAATTATTTCTTTATGCTCTTGTAGGTATGTGTATTGAATCATTAATCACTATTTATATCGTAATCTATCACTATTCGGAAATGAGTAACTGTACACCTAGTAAGTATACCTAAGTACTTACTACTAAAACATTTTTTGAAAATGTACCTTGAAGTCGCCTCCTGTTATTGCTTTTTACAAATGCATGCAGGTGTGGCTTGCTGCTTTTTCATATTTATATTTCTCCTATTAGGTACCTAGTAGGTACACAACTTGTTGCCTAATACAATGTAAGTAACTGCTTCTAATAATTTCTTAGTGGTCTCAAAAACGAAATAGTCAGACCTGGCAGAGCGTCCACAAGAACATTGCGCTGCATGTCCCAGCGGCCAGCGTCGATAAACAGTCCATGAATATTGACTCCATCTTCCGGTTTTTCCAGCACTCCATAAACGTCGTCTTCATCCTCCTATAGCAAACACATATCAAATACAAAAAATTAAACTTCAATGTAAATAAGTAGCCTTTCGTGTTTTTGTATAATGCTTCGTTACGCATCTTCGTAACCTTCAGCGGCCTATCTGTGGTTGCATGACAGCGTTCTCTAACTTGCATAAAGATCCATATAGTCATATGCATACCTTAGTCTTTTTCTTGTTGTGCTTGTACACGTCTAGCTGGGCTAGATAATAAGGTATCGGTTCGAAGTCGAACATAAGGGCGTCTATAGGTACGCGATATTTTCGCGCATACGACTGCAATGACCCCGTGAGAAGACCCTGAGGGAAAAACAGCCCTGACACCCAGCTACTGGGTTGCATGCCGTCCGTTAGCCATTTCTGTCAACAAAGGTGCCAAATGTTAATATATATAAAATCACCGAAGATCGTGAACGTGAAACAGCAATGTTTTTCGATTAGTGAGTGATAGATCCAGAAGCAAAACTATTTTTCAATCCCTTTATAACCACTTTCCTTCGGGCGGCGGTTTTTTTTATACCACAAAGTTGGCAAACAAGCATACGGCCCGCCTGATGATGGTAAGCATCACCATAGCCTATAGACGCTTGCAGTACCGTGAGTATCACTCACGCGTTGTCAACCCTCCCAACCCCCCCCCCCCCCAAGTAGAGCTCTGGAGACCTTACTCACCGTAGGAACACAACATGGCCGAGACCAATGCTATTTAGCTACGATCTTCTGTAAGGTGGAGGTCCTTCCCCAGACGGGCTGCTCCGATTTAAGCGGATATCTGCTGTGCCCTACCTCTCTTAAACTTCTCTCCTTCCTTCAGGTGACCCCTTTCCTTTAGGTGGCCGGTTAGTTGTCACGCAAAGTCATTATAATGTGCCTATAAGTACCAATCATTACGGTTTATATTATTGTAATAATAACTGTGAATAATAACCTCAACAAAGTCAACCCTGAGAGTCAAGTCGATTATCCAGCTGCCCAGAGATTTGAGCGAGTTGTAGCCTTTTTTATGCCACATTGCTGGCACCTTGTTATTCAAGAACGCATTGAAAACTTCCTCAAATGCTTCTGACATAACCACAATACCCTAAAACCAGTAAAGATAAGTCACATTTTTTTTTAACATCCAACTAGAAACTCAAACTCACGACTCATGAGGCTCTGCAACGCGTAACAGCGATACGAGTATCCACTGGACTATTATCTATACATAAGTATCTTGTATTATACTTATGTATACATATTATTTTTTTAAACCCCGACCTGCTGAACAGTTTTTTTAATTATAGCTAAGAACACTCGATCAAATTACCTTTCAAACAAAAAAAAACAGCATCAAAATCCACCATCCGTTTGGATATGATGCCACGGACAGAATTACAGATACTACGCAGGTATACACGTCAAATTTCTAACACGCCTCTTTTTTCCGTCGGGGATTAAAAAAGTAGACCCCGGTATATCTGTACATTGAACATATTTGGCAAAAATGTATAGGAAACAATAAAAGAAAAGTAATAAGCGATTTTTTTTGGTCTGTCCTTTAGTCTGTACGCGCACATCTGCGTAGTTACTGAACGGATTTTAATGCTGTTTACATAGAAAAATAGAGCTTGACTTGGGGCAAAATATAGGCTTTATTTTAAAAGTTATCTTCATTTACGAGGTTAAAGTGGGCACCGCCCCGTCCGACGCGACGTAATGAAAATTAAGATCCTCAAAACTTCACCAGATGTCACTGACTCCGATTTATCCGTCAATACTCTTTTAGCGATGGGCTCACCTAGTGAAAAATAAATCATTGAAATGAGCAAAAGCCCCGAAAGTACCTTAATAGCTTTCTGTAATTCATTCAAAGACGAATGTATCAATGCAAGTAGAGTATTGAATCTATCAGTTTCATGGATCAGCACAGTAGTAAGGGAATGCAGTTGACCCGCGGCATCGGGTACCAAAAGTTCAGGATTCATTAGCCCTTTGTCGATTTTAGTAGAGACAGTAACGCGTGTTTGGTCACAGATACGCCATACGATTTGGTCGGGTGTGTCGCCGCCGCCACCACCACCAGCTCGAGGTTGTACGTCTACTATTGTTTGAATTAACGTATTGGTTTCTTTGTTCTGAAAAAAAAAAAAGTATTCAACTAATTTAATAAGATGTCGATGTTGCTAACCCCACTATGCATAATTCTGAAAGTCCGAAATAAAAAGTTAGGTAGGTACATATGTATTTATTATTATAATTTATTAAATTGAACAAGAGGACAGAAAGTCGAAAATACGTTATAGCGTCTCTATAAACAGACTTGAATTTGGCGCGCAACGCCTCTACTGATCTAGTTTGATAATAAAGGCACATTTACATTGAGCCACTGTGATATCTAAAGCCCACCATTCACTACATGAGCCCGGACCCGACTCGCAACCCGGACCCGACCGCGACCAATCCGGCGTTGCCCATACACTGCACGAACCCTCCGCCAACCCACCGCCAACCGTCCACTCGAAGTGTGACTTTGGTGAGCCCTACACGTGTATTTATTTAATATGCCGCCTGTACTATCTAAGAAAGCAAAAGTAGCTTTATTCGTCGGCTTTGCTTTTCCTTATAAAGATAAATAAATTCTTCCCAAAACGGTTTGTTATCGTCGAAAGACATATTTGAATAAAAAAAAACAAATAAAAACAACGAAAAAAAATACAAATAAATACGAGCGCAGCGCGCAGTCGAAGTTCGACACTGACTGAGTCAGCCGACCAATCTGCCTTGCACACACACGCGCGGATTAGTCGGGTCGGGCGAGGGCTCGGTAGGCGATCGCGGCTTGCCTGCGAGCCCGACGCCAACCCATTTGACAGTCTGGCGGACCGGTTCGTCGCTTCCATACACAGGCGGATGAGTCCGATGGCCGACCAATCCGCCGGACCAATCTGCGTGTGAATGGTGGGCTTTACAATTTGCTTCGAGTTGCAGGATCAATTCAATGGAGTTTAAAAAGAATTTCTGTACCTACAAGACTTTAATATAGTAGTCGCAGATTACGATAAACGTAGATTACGATTTGATTTACAAAATGAATAAGTACTTACCTCAAATGCTATGTTGGCATTCTCATGCATGCCGAACACTTCTGGATTTTCGATAACTGGCAACAAATCGATATAATCACGGAACTCTTGAAGTTTTTCTGCTCGAGGACAATAATAAAGGCCTGAACGCGAATAACAATATCCCTCCTCTAATATCGGAGGTGAGAAAAACAATTTTAGTATTGTCGTCAAGCAACGCTGATCCCACATATCAGTTACTCGGCCTCCATAGGTAATAGAACCTGAAAATGTATAATATCATGTCAATATATTCTTATTATTTTAAATATTATGATATACGTAGGCATTACACACGAAGAGGTAAGTAGGTATTACATTACAGACATTTAAGCATCATTAAAATTATATATTACTAGTTTTTGCCCGCGGCTTCGCTCGCGTTAAATTCGGGGTAATACGGTTCCTCTTGCTTCCTACCTTGAAAACGGCTAAAAGTCCCATATAAAATTTCACCCCCTCTTTTAAGAGATTGGGGGCAGATAAAAAAAAATATGCACGATTTTTTAGCCTATGTCACTCTCCATCCCTTCAACTATCTCCACTTAAAAAATCACGTCAATTCGTCGCTCCGTTTTGCCGTGAAAGACGGACAAACAAACAGACACACACACTTTCCCATTTATAATATTAATATGGATTTAATCATAATGTTGACTAACTGGTTATGTACTCCAACGCGTCCCAGGGAATGTGCCCGGACTCGCAAAACATTTGTAAGTTAAGCATAGCGCATTCGCGATCACTATTGTTAAACTCGTATGTTATGTTCCATCCCAAAGGACCAAATTTCTTGCGCTCCTGAATGATAGCGTGGAACATGCAAATTCCGAAGAGCATCGAACGCCAATCTTGACCCAGTACTGTAAAATCAAACAGGTTATAAAAACATGCAAACAGCAAATGAAATACAGTAAGGAAATTAAAGAGCTTTTAATGTAATGCGGGCTCTACACTCTCGCGAATTGAGAAAACGAGAATGTGAACGGCACCTGCGTTATGCTTTTTACTTTGACTTCTAACTTCGTGCTTAACGTCATTTCACTATGGACTGCACTGCATAATGAAATAACAGACAGACAGAGTTATATTCGCATTCTCACTAATGGAGATGTTTGGTTTTCACCACACACATCCGCACTCCGCAGTATAAAAATAAAGTAAGCATAAATTAGGTTTAAACCTATATACCATGATTTTCGAAGAAATCTTCTTCCATTTCGATGAGTGCTCTTTTGACGTTAGCCTTTAGTCCCTTCGGTGGTTCATTGGTAACTTTCACCGAATTCTGTAAGACCGACACCGGAAATTTTGGTGTGGGCATGGAGCTTAAGTAAAGTCTGAATTCATGATGGGGTAGGCTTTGTTCATTTCCTAGGTTTGCTACTATTAGTTCCAAGTTCAACATCCACGATGCCGCTAAGTGGCAATTCTGCAAAAGCAATTTGTTTAATTTAAAGACTGAAATTCTACGACAGATTAATGCACTTTAAAGCCCTCTACGCACTATTGACGTACAGCAGTGTACGACCGTCTTTACCGATGTGCTATTCGTACCATTGTGCGAAGCATCCATCGTATGTAGAAAAGATAATGTTGGTCATGAAAGTCCTAATGACAATAATAATTATTATTGACTAGGTACTTATATAGCAAGCCTACGCGCTATCGTTTTGTGTCGTGCAACGTACACATGGATAGTACTTGGAGGGCTTAAGTATCGAATTAAAATACGGCGCACACCTGCAGGAAAACCCAATCACCTCTGGGTTTCGCAGTGTTAATCATTTTTTCAGCGACTGGTCCTTGTCCTTGTCCTAATGAAATAGATC